>JABFEB020000060.1:19714384-19727818 GCA_019775895.2 Stomatorhinus ivindoensis
GGGGGGGGGGGGGGGGGGTGGTGCAACGATTCATTAATGTTGGCCTCTAAGCAAGCTGGCAGAAGGCTTTCAGATGGGGTCCATGTGACCAAGACGTGCCGTATGCGATTTGCACCTCTGTCGGCGTTCTGGCGAGTTGGGGGGGGACATGTCACTCACGGCATAATTTAGCACTGCATCTCAATCTGGTATAACCAAGCCGGGAGAAGACAAGAAAGAGGCGGGTGTGGAAACGAGGAGGAAAGCAGCATGAAGACGGAACGATGAGGCCAGGCTGGGGTGGGGGGTGGTTAGTGCTCAAGACCTCAAGACGTTGGAGAGGCCAAGGTCGCACATGCTGCCTGCTGCAGGCTGGGTATGTCTTTTGCCGAGCGTCTCTCCGCAGCACAGCGAGAAAGAGCCTTTGCGGCGAATCTGCCGATGGTGTCTCCAGCATTCTGACTGATTTCTCACCCCAGACACTGACCTGTGAACCGGGAGCACATTAATGTGTAGCATAACGCCTTGAGTGAGTGCGGCATGAGTGTGCGGCATGAGGACTTGATGATTATTTCTGCAACAACACCAGCCCCGCATCATTAAAGTTTGAACAAAGGTCCTGATGCAATCTTTTGCAACTGTATCTCCTGTGGTGTTAGCAGAAGCTAGCCGCTAATGTGTGGCTAACCGTCCGGCAGCACTGCAGATGAGCATGTGTCTTTATTTAGGCATAATATGGGGGCAGTAAATAAGATGTGGCTACCAGTTTGCGGGAGAGTTTGATAAAATGATGGTGCCTTTCTGCTTTCCAAGGCCGCCTGCTAAACTGATCTAGATGTAATGCCGTGCTCCTCTGTGTTGTTATTAAAAGATGATGCTGTGATGAAGTCGTTATTTTTATGATTATCATTATTATTATACTTTATGGTTGTGGGTTCGATAGCGATGTGTGTCGTATTTGCATGTTCTCCTCAGGATTGACTGTGTTTCTTCTGGTTTCTCTAATTAACATCTCTAAAGTGCATACAATCCCTGCACGTGTCGCCTTATGATGCAGTGGCATCCTACCCAGGGGTTCCTGGGCTGGTCACTAAACTCACGAAGAGCCTCTATTGGATGAGCCATTGTGTGTAGTTTATATGCTGTATATAAATTATATTTGTTCCTATGATGCCTGAAGCTATCATGAGATCCAGAGGGTCCAAAGGCTGTTTCTCTTAGCCCCTGCCCCCATTTTGCCTGACGGCCAGCCAGACATTAAGGTCAGTGGTGACAAGCTGTCTGACTGCCCTTCCGTCAGTCCCAGGAGGACGCCTTCCTCCATCGCATTCCACCCTCTGGAGCTCCATGCATCCTTCGGGGCTCCGCCAAGCACTGAACTGAATAGGACATATGCAGTGACTGTGTGTCTCGCCTGCCGGATGGCTGTTGCTTAAGGGCATCGAGTGCAGCAGCTATAAACACGAGGCTGGCCATACGTACGCTGACGCAGTGATTAAGGGATGGGAGACAGAGGGGGGCTTCACTGAGCCTACCCTGCAAAGCAAATGGCTGTATAGTGTAAAACTTCATGTAAAACTGGGTGGGAGGGATGTGGGCAGGGCACATGTAAGGTGTGTAGGCAGAGCTTCCGGTATCTCCTCACCCGGTGAGTTCTGTGTATTCGCTGACTGGTTGGCAATTCGTTGTGGATCAGACCCAATACAGACCAGCAAGGATCCGAAGGTGGAAATTGTGGCACATGTACTATGATCGGCAAACACAGTATAGGTGCTGCCCTAGTCAGGTGATTTTCAAGCTGGGTTTTTATTTGTTAAAGTTGTCTGTGCCCCGCCCCCAACTTATTATACAGCCCAGCACCTGCTGATGCCAGTATTACAGATTAATTAGAATTTTGGTAACTAGTAACACCCATCAGTTTTATATTGAGGGGGTTGTCAATGTGAAAGTCATCTCATTGCATGCCTACATCTTTTCATGATCTAGTCTCAGAGTAACCCCCAGAAACACCATATTCCTATCCAGCTTTACATGAGTCACCCATATTGAGTAAACTCGTTATCGCTGGGAGGAGATTAGCGTGAGGCCCTGCTGTTCGTCACATGAGTCTGGGCGCCACATCACTTTGGAGAAGGCGCTCTATTTCCGAAGGCAAGGGCTGGACTGAAGACAGCGATTGAATAATCCAAACATGTTGGCACATTCCCTCTTGTTTTGAGTTCGATTTGCTGCTCTGGGTCATCCTCCACCTGACCTTACTGTTGTGTTGGGCTGGGTCACAGATACCTAGTTTTTCCACTGTGACCTCTGTGTGAATCAATTTCAGAAAAAAAGCTGTTTAAAATTCCTTTCCCTTTCGGAGTAAACTTCCTGTTTTTCTGGGCATTTGTGTATTTCCCCCTTGCGTCTATGACAGTCGATGGACCGTTTAATTATCTGCCAAAACACGCATAAATGCTGGCACCCAACAGCTCACAGCAAGGCAATTACTTAAAAATAAATGCATGGAGTGTAACGATAATTAATTGTTTTGCCGCCTCTTTGTGAAACAGACGCAGTGTTGCTGTTCGATTTTGGTCCCATTCGCATAACGGCCGCGGGAGGTGACGGATCTCAGCTGGGCCTGGGCTGCTTCTGTCTTAGGCTTCAAGTCCAGGGTGGTGAATTCCTTCACTGAGTATCAGTGGCACCCAGCTGAGCACCTTCACTGAGTATCAGTGGCTCCTAGGTAATGGTAATCAGCTACTATTGGTGGCTTGTAGCTGGTTGCGAGCACTTTTACTTGAGTGTCCGTGGCTCCCAGCTTATGGCGAGCACCTTCACTGTGTGCCATTGCCTCCCAGATGATCTTGAGCTCCCTCACTGAGTATCTGTGTCTCCCAACTGGTGTCAAGCACCTTCACTGGGTGTCAGTGCCTCCCAGCTGATGTCAAGCACCTTCCTTGAGTGTCACTGCCTCCCAGCTGATGTCAAGCACCTTCCTTGAGTGTCAGTGCCTCCCAGCTGATGTTGAGCACATTCACTGGGTGTCAGTGCCTCCCATCTGGTGTCAAGCACCTTCACTGGGTGTCAGTGTCTCTCAGCTGGTGTCAGCCTCCTTCACTGGGTTTCAGTACCTGCCAGCTGATGTCAAGCACCTTCACTGGGTGTCAGTACTTCCCAGCTGATGTCAAGCACATTCCCTGAGTGTCAGTGTCTCCCAGATGTTGTCAAGCACATTCCCTGAGTGTCAGTGTCTCCCAGCTGTTGTCAAGCACATTCCCTGAGTGTCAGTGTCTCCCAGCTGATGTTGTCCACCTTCACTGAGCATCAGTGGCTCCCAGCTAAGCCCCAGTAAGACTGCAGCATTCGTTTGGGCATCAGTGAATTTATCAATTCTGGTAACAATTTTAGTCACACAGGGATTTTTTTATGTACTCTAACTAAATTGCAGCTTATATGTTATGTACAGTATGTGTTAATCTTACTATTTTAAATTGGTATTTCTTTGTAGAATTCTGTATGCCAAGCTGGCTTCACTTTCAAAGTTTTTTGGCTCACTGAGACATTGAAACACTGGAGTGAGGATATTGAATTGGCACCGATATTCTGTTTTATAAATAATGCCTAAGCGGCAATGCAAGTTTAAACACATTGATGCAACATAACGTACCTATGTATGGACTGCAAAAAAAGTCAAGGAAGCTGCAGCATGAAAATAAATCAAATTTTTAAAATGGTGAGAAAATGTCAGGTTTTGACCGAGGCCCACGTTATGGGTGTATTCTTGGCTTCAGCACGGCATGCTTTTAGTGACAGTGAGCGCTGAGTTGACAGATGGCGGGAAGCCGTGGTTGTAGGATGTCAGACGGGCCCCACGCAGGACAGAGCGTAAGGGGGCAGGGGTTATGGACCCTTCTCAAACATCCACATATGAGGCACACAAGAGGCGATGTGAGCACAGCATGTCGTGTGAGGTTTGGGGATCTCCAAGGCCCGTATCTCACTGAAATGTGCCACCTTTCATCACGCTAAGAATAGCTGGAGGATATGAGCCATGTGGATGCAGTGCATTTTGGGAATTCAGATGTTTCTGGAGTCGTCCAACCCACCCCCAATCACAAAGCCAGCCTCAGGCACCACAGCCCCTATAACACCAAACCCCCCCGAGCCCTGCAGACTGTTCACAGATTGGAGCGGCATCTGTCGTTTCTTCGGAGTCAGGGCTCCTCCAGGATGTGGGGAAACGTGATTTTGATTTAGAATTTCAGGAAAACCAGCCTGTTTTTTACCCAAGGATTTTCATGACTCTTCCAGGCACATATGACTTCATTATAGCACCTCCTTCTTTCCAGCAAGGAACTGGCCAATGGCAGTCATCAGACAGGCAGTCACCATAAGTGGTGGGGTATTTCCCAGAATGGTCGGACAAGAAGATCACGCCAGGGTTCACTTAAATTTTTATGGGTATGCAAGGAGCAGAAAGACGTGACTCCATATGTGACTCCGCGCATGACTCCTGTTTTCTGCAAACCAGCAAATCACACTCATTGCTGGGGCGATCACTGCCATTCGGGCCGGATGAGTGACAGTTGCGGTTGCGAGGTGTTCGCTGCCTGGCGTTGGCCGGCACTTTGCAAGCTCGCCACAAGGCATAAATAGAGAGTGATAACAAGGCAAGGTAATTACAGCAATGCCCCCACTCACCTCCACCTGCACCTTTTAACCTCTCTTCTTCACACTCTGATTACACCTATCATTCATCCTCCATTCCTTCCTAATCCCCCCCAACATCATCCCAGAAAGGGAAGGATTTCGAGACAGCCTTCAAGTGAGAGACAAATATTTCCTGCGTGACACTGTATCCGGTGACTACAACAGATCCATATCTGTGCAGAGGAAATGCAATGGCAAGGGCTGGTGGACTCCCTCCCCTCCCCAGACCTTCCCCATGGTGTGGGAGAGTCAGTCTTTACTGCTGTGTCTGACATTTGCGTCTTTTCTGCGTCCATGTATTCGCTTCTGGCCAAAGGCACGCTTGGATGTCTCCTACAACAAATCCTCCATGGCTGACCCAATGTGGGGCCCAAATTGGTATCTAACTCTAATTTTAGCAACATGTTTCATCGTCTAATTAGGTCATCAGCTGCTTCTGAAGATCTGAGTGCCACTTTGTAATTAAATCATGGTAGCGCTTCTCTTTTTAAAAACACCTACTTTTTAATGGCAGGGTTAGTATTCTGTGGGCCCCCTTTGTCTGATGAAAGTGGGTGTTTCACATGGTGGGGGGGGGGGGTGCACGTTATGGATGGGCAAAGTCTCAGCGAAGACTGAACCAGTGGGGTTGCAGGAATGGAGGGAAGAACGCTCGCGCTTAAATGCAGAGCTAATCAAGGCCGCAGGCCAGAGATAAATAAATATTCAGGCACTAAGTCGGCGGGGGATTGTATTTCTATAGCAATTTTGTCTCTGTGCCTCCCCTACCCCAACCAAAATGGCACAGAAATAAATAAAGGGGTGAGAACAGTATGTTTGGGGGGGGGGGGGGAGTAAGGAAAGGCAGAGAAGACACAGGAGTCACAATATAACAATGAGGAGAATAATTCATTGATGTTATGTCAACAGATTTATTGTCTATTTTTGTGTGGCCATATGTAAATGTAAAGGTGCATCTCATACATACACATATCCAGATGATTCTTTTTTAGGTGAGTTTGTGAAGACATGCAAGAAACTGGGTGAAGTCATTCCATGAATTTGGGAATCCCCCGTGAGAATAAATTGTGATTATTTGTGTTCTGGCATCGTAGAACAAAATTAGAAAATAATCACAACATCACAAAAAGTGTTTGAGGGTAATTACGGGCACTCAATTACTGTGTGAGCCTGATGGAACAGGAGTATATTCTCCTCCTCCATTTATATTTCTTATTAAATGTATTCATTTTTTTACAAGCAATATCTCACTCTTTCTTTCTGTCCATTAGCATTTGTTTCTATCCTTATCAAATATGTCAAAAATCACAAATCCAAGCTGCAAATGTGCCTCCCACGGAATAAATTAGTACATTTTGTTGTCATTCTAATTTATGTATCTTTTTTGATCACCTGTTTGACGGTCGCACTATTAAAGAGAGACATCCATTCGTCACTGCTGTCCCCCACCCATCAGATCCAGCCTCATCCAATCAGATTTGAGCCCGTCTGCCTTTAGAGTGATGAGGGTAGCTGGAATTTGAATGAAATGCAGTTTCTATCCCTTCTCTTCAGACCTAATAACAGGTTATTAATAAATTGATACCCACTGTGGTGGTATTTAGGGGTGAACTCCTGCGCCCGCCTTTGCTGCATGTTGAGCTGTTTGTTGTTGAGCCAGAACTGTTGGCTGAACAAGCTACAGTGAGCATTTCAAGCAGGTTCTCGTCCGGCCAGAACAATTCTGTGTCCCCTCTTGGGAATGGAAGGCCCAGTGGATTTGGCTGTGCAATAAGGCTGAAAGCAGACCTGCTGGAATCCCTGCAGTGTCGCATCCATTAGGCATTAGCAGCTCCTCCTTGCCCTAAAGCCAGTGAGGTTGACCACTCCTTTTTTGGATAGGTAATGGAGGATCTTGGGGGATGGGGCTGGAGGTGGGTCACATGGAATACAGGGGTGGGGCTGTGCCAATTAAACAAAAATAAAGACGGCATGGAAACAGGGGGATGGGGGAATGTTATATGCTTAATTCTCCCTTTAAAGGCACAGAGCCACTTCTCCTCCCTCTTAATGATCATAAAAATGCCTCCTGTCCATGTCCAGACAGAATGTATAAAGTAGATGTGGGGGGGGGGGGGGGGGAGCAGAGGACTGAATAATGAAATGCTTAATGAGCGAGGAGAGCAGCCGGATGGGAAATAACAGCGCTGTTGCTAAGAAACAACAAAAGAACAAGGACAGGGAATGCGACAAGCCTGCGAATCAAGCCAGGAATAAATTAAGAGTATTGACTAAATTGGCAAATTCCCCTGGTCGTTCATTATAGAGACATTTCCTGACCTGTACAGAGCTGCTGTTTTTTCCCTTTGTAAACTTTATGGGGGCTTTGTCTGCAGTTTATGGAAAGGAGAGATTCTTTGTACTTAAGGGGCCGCTCCACTGTTAGGAAGAACCTACCAAGGACTACAGCTCAGGACGCTTCCAGGTCCCTCTGCGTGATACCTTACTGAAAGAGCATTCCAGGTTCCTACCCACTTATTGTCACATGGGCCAACAGGACAGCACTGATTGGTTGGGGGGTCTTGCGATTTTTATGAGTTCACAGGTCATTAAGCATCAGTTTTCTTTTCTGTCCATATGTCTTGCTCTAAGTTATTCTATCTTTTTCTGACAGGTAATTCTGCTGAGAGCTCACAAGCCATAGAAGGCACTTCCTTTAACCCTAATGAATCTTCACCTTCCCTCTGCAGCGGGAACGACGTACATATTTGGGCGCGATGGTGGTCTGATTATCTACACGTGGCCGCCGAATGACCGGCCCAGCACACGGGCAGACCGGCTGACGGTGGGCTTCAGTACGCAGCTGAAGGATGCGGTGTTGGTGCGAGTGGACAGCTCCTCTGGACTTGGGGACTACCTAGAGCTACACATCGTGAGTGCCTTTGCCCACTGGACCGTCTCATGTCATGCTGCTGCTGATGATGATGATGGTGTGAATGGTGTTGATGAGGATGATAAAGGTGAGGTTCATGATGATGGCAAAGATTAAGATGATGGTGACGTCAGCAGTGTTGATCATGATCATGATAGTGGAAAACGTGAGGTGGCTGAGGTTGATGATGGTGGCCAAGGTGATGTAGATGATGACAATGAATCCAGGTATAACAAGGATGATGGTGATGAAGCTGACCACCCCCGCCACAAGGTGCCAGATGCTGGTAAGGCAGATATTAATGGTATAGCAGCAAACAGACAGGATATTATGGAATTAACACCTCCCGTGCCATGTCTCCTGCTGCGTGCATGTCGGTTTTTCATAGAGATGTTGGAGTGTGTGTATGTCTATGTTTCGGAGGGAGGTATGGTGCGTCACTGACCCGATGCCTATGTGACAGCGCCACACATGCACAGTCCCCAAGGAGCACACCTACCACCCATGTACAGTCCCCAAGGAGCACACCTACCACACATGTACAGCTTCAGAGACAAGCCCCAGGACATGCTGAGCACTGCTTCATACAGCGAACACACATACATGCACACCCTCCCCAGGTATCAGCCATGCATGGATTCCATACAAACAGACAAGCTCCTGCCTTCCCAAGTGAAGAGTGATGCAATCACATCTGTCATGTTCCCCTGGGACACACCAAAGCTAGTAATGGTGTGACTCAGCCAGACGCCCGGCTTCACAGTGTCAAGGGGCCTCCCCCCCTCCCCCCCACCAAACAGGGGAAAAACAGGTCGTTCTGGGACCAAGGCCAGGCACCCGATGCACGCTTAGGGGAGCACATCCGTGGTTGCAAAACAGCACTGTCACGCATACTGTGCTCATGCACAACCACACATGCGCAGACACATACACTGGCTGAAAGGCACTGAAATGCTATGTTCATCCTGTTCAGCCATTTGTTCAAAACACAATGCTCAAGATTCATAGAAAAGCGAGGTCAGCCTGCCTTTTGTCACTGCACAAGTGCTCTTAAAGCAGGATGAGAAGAACAAAAAGGCTGCTTAACACCATGGCACAATGTAAGGAAGAGCTGATGTCATACACGACCCCAGCACTTAAGTGGGAGCAAACCCAGCTTTGGACCCGCCCATTCCCTTCTTAATGTGCCATCAAATAGGAGGGTCACCTGTTTGACTTTGACCTATAACAGAGATTATGCAGTTTAACAGTGATGTCATATATAACAAGTGTCACGTGATAGTAATGCCACAAATGACTTTAATTAGCTACTCCTCTGTTGTATACACACATAAAATGTGTGTGTATTTATCGTGTCCCGGAAGTGCCATCCTAGGAGTATAGGAATGGGATTAGAGCAGATTTCGTCACTAACTCTCTGCCCCCCCTTCTATAATCTCCGCCT
Source organism: Stomatorhinus ivindoensis (assembly GCA_019775895.2). Taxonomy (NCBI): domain Eukaryota; kingdom Metazoa; phylum Chordata; class Actinopteri; order Osteoglossiformes; family Mormyridae; genus Stomatorhinus; species Stomatorhinus ivindoensis. The sequence continues at coordinate 19,723,414 of JABFEB020000060.1, forward strand.
GGTCCCCCTCCCCAACCCCCCAAATGATATAAAATGCGCTGAGGCTTGAAGGACGTGGCCCGCTCGCTAGCAGCCAAGTTCCCCCGAGTGTCGTGGCAGGGTTATAAAAGGCAACGTGCAGCTGTGAGTGTCGCCCAGCTTGATAGAGGCGTCACGCGAACCCCAGGACACCGGACGGCCATTTTGGGCCTCCCTATTGGCCGGAGCATGTTAAAATTAGCACGCCCTCAAACATCTGTACCTCGTTGTCTTTACAAGGTACGCCATTGTACAACATTATACTGCACTCAATATATTAATCGTCTCACATTGGAACGTTCAATTCTTATAGCCATTCATGAAGACGTTATGCAGAGTAGCAAATTAGGGTTGTAATGATGCATACATGAAAGATGGAGTGTGTTACATGTCATAAATTATCAGCAAGTTTCACTAAATGCCATCCCCGCGTGCACGGACGTGCTGTAGAATAAATATTCATCGCCACCGCTCTCGAAAGTCGTAAAACACACATTTTTAACTGTTGACATTGCTCCAAGCAGCTGTATATGTGAAAAAGCCCCGGAGAATTTCATTATTGTTATGACATTGTTGATATAATTGTTCCCCGGCAGTCGGGAAAGTGGGTTTTCATTGGCGCTCCCCTCTCTGACTCTCAGACGCCAGGTTGCAAATTGCTCGCAAAAACACAGCGGCATTCGTTATTCATTACCATCCAAGTTGGGGTCTTTTTTGCCTCAAAAGGGCAGGCATCTTGAATGTTCCCATTTTCCTAGAATTCGTGTTCAAGCGTTGAATTACAGTGCTGGCAGAGATGCCACTGCGTGAATATTCATTATTTTATGTATAATATATGGGAATACCTTTTGTCACTTAATTTCATGATTTATATTTGCAGTTCTGGGTGTGGGATTGGAGCTTTGGATTTGTAGGGGCTGACCCAGTGCAGTAGCAGTTTCTGGACATAGGGGGCGCGGTTCGTATCCCCACTATATCCCTAAAAGAATCCCTGAAGTGAATACACTGGATGCCGTATGAGTCTTCTGGACCCATCCGGAGAGGCTTTATACCGTTTACCTGCATTTTTTTTAATATGTCTGGGGCCCTACAGTTATTAATACCTCGGCGGCTTGCCGGAAGAGCACTTTAATTTGCGAGGAGAGCAGATTGAAGGCCCACCTGGCCAACGGGTGCTGGCAACTCGCCCAATTCCCCACCGGGAAGCCAACATTATTCGGGGGGGACTCCAGCTTGCATCATCTTTTGAATTTGTAACCGTGTTTACGGGGGTGTTATTCATGGGGGCGTGATGTAGGGCGGGATGTAGGGCACTTAGCAGTTCCGCTTCCGAGATGTCTCAGCGACACGTGTGAGTGCAGTTTCCACGCGTGACGGTGCGGTCTGCACGTGTTTTCTCGGGGGACCGGCCTCTCCGCCTGCTTCGTCATTACGATTGGCCCGTGGCACGTGAGTCTCCCAGCCCCCTTTACAGCAGCTCCGCTTGGGGAAGCGCTGCTTACCGGGCTCCTCTGTGGCCCTGCCCACGCCCTCCGCCACTGTGTTCCATAGCATGCTACAGCGCCTGGCCCCCAACACCGCTTCTCCCGCACGAACATGGCTAATAATAACAGCCTCCATCCTGCTTAGCCTTAACCCGTTCTGGACCGAAAACCTCCTGTTATCTTCTTATTAGCTCTTGCTAGGCCTGCATCTTATTTTGGTTTAACTCCCAGCACTGATTAACAGCTTATATTATCTTTCAATTTTTTGATGAAATAACCTAGTCAAGACAGGTTAACTGATCAGGTTCAATTGATGTTTACTCCTACAGTGGAATAGCAGTGTATATAATTTTTCCTACCATTGAGTAACAATTGAAAACAATACATTTCATCCTTCCATAGAAAAACAATCTATGGTTTCTCCTATCATAGAAAACTAGCCTCAGGTCTGCCGGTCTGACTGTCCTTAACATCCAGACTGAAAGCCATTAAATTTAGTTTTTATTTACCCATAAGATTAGTGTGTGTTTATTGTTAAGCTGACTGTGTGTATTCAGTATGACAATTTGCTGTTGTATTAATTTATGTGTGGATTAACCCTGGAATATTTTAACGGGCTTCTGATGAAGACTCAGCTTTTCTCGGCCTCATTAAAATACAATTTTCTGCCAGCCAGCCTAAACTTCATAATGGCTTTATGGCGTTTCACAGAGGAATTTGACAAGGACAGAAGTTGGGGTCTCTCTGTGAGCGCCAATCTTTTTTATGTCTTAGACAGCAAACCCACAAAAGGTTGTATTTTAGGATTTCTGTAATGTAAAAAAAGTGAATTGATGTAGAAATGATTAATGCCAGGATTTTTGAAAAGAAAGCATTTGTTTGTAGCAGTCTCACTTCCTGCTTGCATTACAGTTTTATGACAAGCAGACAGAATGACCATTTTCAGCTCTATAAAAGCAATAACGTTAAATAGGTTTTTTTGGAGGGTGTGAGAGGATCTCGTGTAGGTGCTTGAGGACATGGTGGCTTTTGGTGTCTCTGTTTCCTATCCACCCCCCAGCTGTTGTGAATTGCGACCCTTTAATGAGTGACAGAGGCAACGTACTCCTGCAAGGCCTGCCTGCATTTGATCTGCCCGGTAAACCATGTCAGCAGCATGTCCTGATACTAGGTTCCTGTGGGTTGAGCTTTGATCACCTGCATTAACCCCCGTCTTGGGGCCAGGCTGCTGGCCATAGTTGCTTCAGGAAGCACACTAATCAGCCATAACAGGGTGGGGACCAGGCCATGAGTGCGTGACCATGGGGTGAGGGTCGGGGACTTCATCAGAGCACGGTCCTCAGAAATGAGCAAGGAATGGGGGGTTGGGTTAACAGAGGATGGGAATGGACCCTCCATTCCTCCTCCCTCTTTTGTCGTGGAGGGGTTGTAATCCCCCCCAGTAAATCCAAACCGGTTAATACAACCCCCTCAATAACCATGTTCCCTCTAAATGGACCGAGAGCTCCCCCCCCAGTGTTCAAACCAAAGTTTCACCCATTGCACCCTTGGAATGGACACTAATGAATGGTAGTACAAGCGGACAAAACAGGGACGAGAAGTTCAGGGAAGGGCTGCAGCAGGTTGCAGGATCAGCCATGGTCTCTGGGGGTGTATCGGGGGGACAGGGACTCATCGGGCTCCTCACTTTCCCCACTCTGGGACATCCACCCCGCTCTTACATTGCAGGAGGAATTAAACTATATGCTGTTAGTTAGTGTTGATGGTCAGGAAATGGGAGTTTATTGTAGTGGACAGGCTAAGCCAAGGCTGTGCATGGCCCCTTCCAGAAACATCTCTGCTGCAGGTCCTGGGCTTAGCGCATCCTGGGCTAAATAATGGGGGGAGCAGCTTGTCAGAATGGGTGAGGAACGTGCCTCCCCCTTCAGGTTTGTGTTCCCGCTCGGGGAGTAATCGATGACACCCCCCCTCCCCCAATGTGGTTGGCGTGGCAGTGAGATTGTACTGAGTGCTTCTCAGAATGGATTAGCTCTGATTTATTACAATGTGCATGTTTGTCGATTTCTGCTGTGCTCCTTCTTGCTCTGGGGGGGGGGGGGGGGCATGAGCTGTGCCAGAGGGTCTCTGCTTATGGGGCTCATGGTAGGGTGAGAGGAGGGGCTAGGAAAACCAGGAGGCAGCGCCTGATTTATTTTATTTGCATCACCACTGCCGATTCGATGTCTCTTTCGAGGCTTTTCTCAGCAAAGGCAGTAAGAACTGTGGGTAAAATGGAAACATCCTGCAGCCACACCTCCGGGGGCACGTCCTCCAGCCCAGACACGCCGCTCTCCAGTTACCAGGCGGCGCAGTACGGTTTCACCGCCGCAGTAATTGCAGTCTCTTTGGTCTAAACGCTGAGATCACAGGATGGGTCTGTGGCCCTTTCTATATTTAATTAACCCTGGAGGACTGCAGGCTGCTGGGTTGCGTGGCTGCAGGGCTGTGGCGCTGTGAGTGGGGGCCACACCTGTGCCGCCTGGCTCACTTAGGCCTGGGCTGTGCTGGGTGCCGACAGCCAATTTCATTGGTTGAAATTACTTACATATATCTCTGGCAGAGACAAATTATCTGAGGTTTTGCAGCTAATTATTTTTTAATTGCGCCTCCCTCTTTTGTCGTGGCATCAGCGAGCTCCAGCACTGTATTTGGCTCCAAGCCCCCACCATATTGTGTGAGAGGATTGATTATATCTCCACCTAGGGGGTTGCGGGGGTGTATTAAGAAAAGGAGGCACGCCTTCTTTTAATGATCTCCTTCTGAAGGGGACCTACCTGAGCTGCCGAGGCTCTCTTCTTCTCTCTTTATTAGTTTTCTCTTAACCTCCCCCCTGTATCACTTTCAGAGATGATACATCTTGCCCC
>JABFEB020000060.1:19728525-19740846 GCA_019775895.2 Stomatorhinus ivindoensis
GAGAGGGGGGGGGGGGGACTGGGCTGCCTGGGGGGCCAGCATGCTGGGAGAGGATGAGGAGAATGTTCTCAATTTTTCAGCAAAACTCCATCCCCGTGGCGCACTAGCCTGTGCCTGTTTTCTAATGGGGAGGAGGGGTGAGTAAATACACCCATTCTGCTTCTCGAAAAGCTGCTGCAGTTTGCATGGAAATATGCCTGCCACTGAGCGACGCCGCCTCCCACACAAATACACCTCACGCCGGATCGATAACCATTGCAGCCGGAGTATTTACATTTGCTCCGTGTCCCATAAACAACCGTTCTGTAATTCTGGGCTCCGCTCTCATGCGTAGAGCCATTACAAGGCAACGCAGGTCATCGGCGCCTCATGAAATCTTAATAAAGCTCCTTAGGGTGATATATGGAGCCGGAGGAGGGGGGCACAGCTGACGTTTTACCTCGATCGGATCAGTGACGGGAGGCAGAGCTCTGACCAATCAGCTCTGGAACCTGCTGAGCAAGATGAGGAGAGAGCGAAAGTGTGTCTGCCAGCTGCCATTGGCTGCTTTCTTCACTGTGAGGCATGGGCTGGCCCCCTCCCCACACCCCGGAAGAGTTCAATGCAGAACTTTGCTGGTCTGTTTGTACGATTTTCTATCCCCTCCTCCCATCCTAGCCATCGATTAAAGCAACAATTCAATTCCAAACTCATTAGCCAAGGCCCAGGTGAACGCTGGGAAGGCAGGAATGAGCAATGCTTGCCGTCTGGAGTCGGTCCACAGCCGTGCGGGAAATGGATACGGGTGGCATTAGGTGGAGAGCAATAGTAGGAGGGGCAAAAGAGGCCGGATGGGAGGGGCACGGAGCAGGAAAAGGGGCGCGGGTAGGGGCCTGTCAGGATGTTACAGACCAAAGTCGGATGGTGCCTTATTAAAGAGGACATGCAGGTGCCACAGCCAATCAGATCATTACTCTGGGGCAGGAGGAGGAGCTGGGGCGGATAGCAAACAGCTTGAGAAAACCAGCCCCCCCAAATTCTTGCAGTTTGTCTCGGGAGAGGTGGAAAAAAAGTGGGTACAGCCAATTAGAAACAAGGAAAGGGACAGGAAAGACATACGTGAAGGTTAAGCATGTGCAGTGATGGCGATGGGCCTGTGTGCTGAAGCTGCTGATATTGGCAGAACTCAGCTAGGTGTGTGGAAACAGCGGCCTCTATAGGTACATGCCATACATGCAACCTCTTCCAGCGTCTCTCTGGGGAATTCGGGCAGCATCAGGCTGTCATCTGATCTGCCCACCCCTGCCCCCACCTCCGAGACGCCGACATTGGCGCTGCCCTGCCCTGCCTGCGTCTGGTGGACCAGTCTGGTGCCCACAAGGACAAAAAGGGGGTAAACATAAGGCAAATGCAACTAATTAGTGCCCATTTGAGGGTTCAGTTTCTCAGGTGACACGGACACCGACCTCCACAAGTCCCCGTCTCTGTTTTTGTTAGAGTTTGTGTTGTGTTCAGTCAATATTGTCCAGATATTTGATCTAAAGTTCTGCTTGTGTCATTTCATCCTCCTGCCACCAGGGGGAGTTCAGCAGCCGCCAGGGAGGGCTGTGCAGCCTTGAGCACAGACAGGGCAGACAGGACAAGGCTACGCCTGCTGACTGTCTGTGTAACACTCACTCGCAGCAGAGGGGCGCTCACCTGGTACCTGGGTGTGTTCATTGGGTAGCATAAGCTTGTGCTTAGAGACTCATTGCCAACCACACATTGTGCCCTCCTCAGATGAATGGAGGACGAGTCACTCCAATTCATTGTGGATTCCTCTCCCAGTTTCCTCTCCCATTTAATGTCAAAAGTCTGCATATTATGGAATTTTTTTGTTTAAATGTCAGCTCAGAGAAGCCACAGGGGATTAGTCTGTTTGTGTGTGCGTGGGTTTACATTCCTAGTTTGAGAGCTGGGTTTTTGTGTGTCTGCATGTGTGTGTGTGTGTGTCTGTGTGCATCTGTATACGCACATGTGAAACATCTGTGTATGATACAACCCGTTTGAAACTTCTTAATTCTGCAGTTCTATTTGGGGTGGGATGAAGTGTGGAGAGTGTGCCTCCAGCTGACCAGTACGTCTCAATTTAGCTACTAAAGACTGAATGGGACCCAAGTCCCGGCACCCCAAGTCCTCACTGCAGTGGGCGTGCCAGTGCAAGTGCCGTCACCCCAAGTCCTCACTGCAGTGGGCGTGCCAGTGCAAGTGCCGTCACCCCAAGTCCTCACTGCAGTGGGCGTGCCAGTGCAAGTCCCGGCACCCCAAGTCCTCACTGCAGTGGGCGTGCCAGTGCAAGTGCCGTCACCCACATTCAAATTCTCCATCGGGAACGCGGTGAAAAATGCTGGCATTTACAGCAGAGCTGCAGGGTGGAGGTCAAGAAACTGATTAGATCCTAATGGAGGGAGCGTGGGGGGTGCAGAGCATGGGGAGCCAACGAGCGGCGGGAGATGGATGTGAAGGCCAGAGCATCACGTCACCATGCTGTACCTTGCCTTTGTTCCTCTGTTTGTTCCTCATTCCCTTAGTAATTGCCACTCAATATAACGCATGTATATGTGTGTATGTATGTAACAATTTATTAATTCAGCATACTTATATGTAAAATAGTATGATATATGTTCATTAAATGTCTATATTAGGTCGTTAAACATACATTTTTTTATTGTTTTACTCTGATTATGTTGATGGCAGCTAGAACTTCATGACTGGAAGAATGAAAAAATGGCAGATGATGGTAAAGCAAAGGGGGCGGCGACGTCTCAGGAAGGGCATGGCCAGATGGCGGAGACATGCCCTACTTTCCCGTGGGCTGCAGCATGGGGGGGGGTGGCGATGGGAATGTTTATAGCGCCTTGTTGCTGGTCTGCAACACAGCTTCCCTCATTGACAGTCCTCTCAGAGGGTCTACGATTCATGAGCCTATTGGAGCGATGGCGGCACTCGCTAATGGAAACGTCAGGCGTGGCGTGACAGACGTACCCTCACTACCGCAACAGGAGGGAGCCATGAGACGGAGGGGCTGGAGCGCACACGCAGACCGGCCAACCGTGGAACCCCAGGGTCACAAGTTTTATGTTCCGGGGGGTGGCACGATGGGAAATGGAGATCTACACTGAGTTTTTCCTGGAATAGGTTTTCCGGAATGTTTAATATATTTATAAATATATATGCCAGTTGTTCCACAGGGAGAACCAGAGGATAATGGACTCATAACTGGTGGAGGCCAGTAGCTGTCAGGCGAGATTTTCCAATCAAAGCTCACATTTTTTAAATCCTCCAGTCATTACCGCGAGAAGCCGGAGAATTATAAAGGAGGAATGAAACAAAAAGACAGACCCATTCAGATCTTTGCTACCTAATCATTACTGACACCACCAAGGCCATCCGAATGATCATCTAACGAGCATTTCCCACATAAGCCCGGAAACGTTCCGGTAATTAGATGGAGGGGCTTTCCCTCCTGGCATTTGGTGCCGGGCACGGATGGCGCATTTGCTTATTTGTTCATGCACTTCTTCAGTCGGCCCATTCCCGGGGCTGTAAAATCGTCTCCTGTTGTTCCTTTACACAGCGGTCGAGCATTCAGTTTAATCCTTCCAGAAGGCGGCTTCGCCCCAGGCTGGTGATAGTAAGCCGTCGGGCAGGAGTGACACACTCCGCACTGTGTGAACTAGAAGGCGTTGCTCCTGGCTTCCGTGGAGAGCCGCCCTTGTCCGCCCGTAGTATTGTTGAAGTGCTCATCCTCCAAGACAGTAATTATGATACTTTCGGTTTGCGACGTGCTATTTTCTGCCTGATAGGCACCGCATTTGAGCTAACGTTTAGGAGGGAGGAGACAGATTTCCTATAACAGGTGGGATCTTCCCTTTGTCGCCTGGAGATGCCGTTTCCACTTGTTGTTTAAACGGCGTGACTCTATTCCGCTTTGTTTCCCACCTCCATTCGCTGGGAGATGACCTCCGGAGTATTTCATTTCCTTCCCATGGTTCTGCTGCTGAGGAAAGACGGACAGTGACATGGTGATGGAGCAGAGTGGGTAAACCACATGACTTGGGGCATCCCGATTCAGTAGGTGAGGTGGCCACTGTTTGAAATGCAATGTGTCCTTCATCTTCTGCCTGGATTTACAGAGTGGAGCTTGGGGCTTATTGACACTTGCAGAGGGCCTCACTGGCGGGATTCTGGGGGGTGGGGGGCAGCATGGTATAGGACCCCCTTCCCAAAAGGTAACGTAGACCCTTTTCCTAACTATTTCTGTGCTGGAACTTTAATGCCTATAGTGGGCCTATAGTGTGCGTGAAGACACATACATACTTTTTAATGACCCTCTGCTAACTAACCTGATTCACTTAGCAGCTTGGTGAGCCACTTAGTAGTTAGTAAGTTTAGCATCAGAGCAGAAACGTGACCCCCCCGTTGTGTCCCATAGCCTCCCTTTACACCCCCCAGTGCTTTGGTTGCGCCCCAGTACTCTGCTGCAAAGCTTTCCCAGCCCTCCGGTTTTCTTGAACCAGGGGCACTTAAAATCTTGCACATCGGATTCATACCCCTCCTCTCCCCTTTGAGACCCTCCTGGGTGCCCTCGATCCCACCTCCCCACTGCAGATCAGCACAACCTATCTAACACAGCTGGCAGGGCTGATAACAACCTTTGCTGAATTATGGCTTTTAATTATAAGACTTTACTGCCGCTCTAAATAAGATCTCTGTTTTTTCATCTGCAGTGGGCCAGAGGTTGGGGAGTGGGGGTGGGGCAGACAGTCAACGATTCACAAACAGTCGTTAACGCATCCCAAATTTACAAAGAACCCCCCAGTGCAGTCCCAGGGAATGCAGGCATGCTGCAAGGAAAGAAAATGGAAGCTTTAAAGCATAAGCTGGGCCTCGTGCTGGGGTGGGGGGGTGGCAGGGGGGTCAGTGACGGGGGAGTGTGATTATTTCCATTTGCAAGGATAACCTCCTTGAACAGTGTAATCTCAGCGCTTCACGGCTTTTTTCCACCTGGTTGGCTTGGGTAATGGAAGCGATTTCATTAGGGCCGCCTCGCATGCACAGGTGCTACTCATTATTTATTTATCTCCATGCCTTCGGCCCACCTGGCCACATGCCACTTCACCCTTCGACCTTCTCCATGGCGATTCCTTGACCCCGGGTAGCTGTGTAAATGCCAAGAGTCATAAATATCATGTGTGATGCCTTCTTATTTAATAAAGAAATGATGGTGCTGGGATATGTGCTGTTCAGCCACCCGTGACGTATTGGATTAGATAAAACTCTTGCTGTCTACTGAGATTTTAGGCTTTGCAAATCTTAAAAGCCAGTTCCCCTCTTACCTAATATTAAGGCTTGGATTCCCTCCAAGACAAATGCATTTTACTCAGCGCATACTTCTTTTTTCGTCCAGGCTAAAAATTTGTTGTACTCTTTTGTATTTTACTTCAGTTTTTTCAAGGTTTTGTTGGCGTGCGTGTGTTTAAATTCGTGGTGCATTTTTGTTGCTATGCAATTTGTCAGTATCTAGGTATTTAACATGAGCCGCTGTATAAATAGATTGCATTTGGTATTTTGTGACTTATTTTATATTATTTTATTTTATTTATTTACTTACTTACTTGCTTACATACTTAAGAGTGTGTTATTGAGGTCTTGACACAAAACCATGAAGGTGTGGTGTGGTGTCCGGCGGACAGTTTTATAGCTTTTCTTCTTGATGACAGTTGGGGGAAGTGGGTAGTAGTGCCAAATGTCATATGGTCTGTATTTTTGGTGAGAAGAGTTGGCCTGTGCAGTGTACCATTGTACCAGGCCCAGCACATATGGTGGGGATCAGACTTGGGGGAGACCCTTTTTATAACACCCCCCAATATGGTAAACGCAACCAGATGAGTAACACTGTCCTAATAACTTTATCCCCATTGTGAAATGATAGATTGTCGTCCGCTAAGTAATAGATGCAGGGAAATTGAGAGCAGGCCACTAAGCTTTGTACAGGCATATGGCAGTGATCGGCGTGTTTGGGGAAGAGGGGGGAGTCACTGTGTTTGGAGGAGTCACTGTGGGATTTAGCATGGGGGGGTGGAGGGTCACTTGTACTGTTCCATCTCAGTCACAGCAGCATCGTAATGATCATTATGTGATGTCTTCGTAGTCCGTGTGGCGGACGGTGTAATGGCAGGCCCTGCCCTGAGAGTGTCCCCGTCCCCATTACCATGATGCATCAGCCGGCACTTTATACCCACAGGCTGGCCACAAGGCAGGCCAAATTCCCACATTTAAAACCAGCCCCAGAAAGTGAATAATTAGTGTCGATCGGGTCTGACCGGCGACAGGGCTGATTACCGGGTCACCTTCATCGCGTCAGGCCTGTAGCCCACCACCAGGGGCAGTGCAGATTATTTCCTATGAGGATGGGTAACGCTCATATCTAACTATATTTAACTAATCCTTTTTTTCCTGACCCTGATGAGTAGGGTGGATGGATGCAGCTCCATGTCTCCCTGGTTTTTTGCCACCAGTCCCAAACTCCCATCTCGGCCCCACAGTGTGAGGATTAGTCAGATATTGAAAAATTCTGTGCAAATAATTATATTTATTTGCATACCTGGCACACAGCTTTAGCCAGTCACCTGTTTACCCCACAAAGTATATATTTTTTAAACTACATAAACACCCCGTCTCACCCGCACCCACTCGCAGTAACGCTGTGCGTAGTGGCCCCCTGGCCCCCGTTCATGGAAGCAGGCGTGTCCCATCCAGAAGCTGCCTGAGCGGAGTCACTCTAAAGCCAGATAGCATGAGTTAGCAGCTGGTGGCACGGCCTCTTCAGAGCAGGCGGTCAACTTATTCTCAGTTAACAACCTCTTTTCCTGTCTGAAGGTCTGTGCTGGTTCCTGGGACTGTTACAGCAGGGTGCTGACCTCCACCGCATTAAAAATGTCCAGCTCTGCATACAAACATGTAACCATTAACTATTTTGCCACTAAGGGAACTTTTAGATACTTGGATGCGGGTTTCTGTTAGGCTGCCAAGAAGGGGTCCGCTGGGTGAGTCAGTGTGCGCTATGTGGGGAGCATCTGTACTGTGAATCCAACACGTATAGGAATGGAGGGCCTCATGCTGGCATGGAGTTACGCTCCATAATACTTGGGCGCACTAGGACACATCAAGTCAGCTCTGTAGGCAGGAAGTCTCTCTGTAGCCCCCCCACCGCCTCACCGTCTCTTTCTCATCATCCGCTAACCCCCCCTCCCTTGTCCCTTTAAGAAGGGAGTGTGGAGACAGGGCAGATCCTAATCTCAGTTAATCCTAATCTCAGCCACTTTTTAATTAGCATAGTCTGAGGTGACTACATTGAGAAGGAAGTCCACCCCCTACAGGTCGTCTTGGGGCATCTGGCACAGAGCCCAACATCATCCGGACTCTAATTTGTGTTGCTACAGCTACCATCCCATCTGTGTCTACCATGGGCGCCTTTCACAGCAAATGGCCTGTTGGGGGGGGCGTGGGGGAAGGTGCGTTTATTCTTTAGTAATACCTGAGCTTCCACAGGCTGTCAGCAATCTGAGTGAAGTACTGGTTTTTGTTGAATTTATTAATCCAGTGATCGCAATACCACTGCCACCATCGCTTGGCCTGTGCTGCACTGCACTCCTGTTGTGACCCATGCTTGCTTCTGCAGCTTTTCTTGTGAGCCATGGGTAATGGCAAGCCCCAACATGTAAATGGAGGCGGGGAAGTGTAACCTCCTCGCTCACTCCCCAACGCAATTACACGTCCCAAACAGCAGCCTCGCGTGTCACCAGCCATGCACACCTTTGTTGCGATGCTGCTCAGAGCATTTCCCCTACTAATGTGACATCTAAATTTAGCTGATGCCTCCCTTTCCATGCAATATTATGACTGTAATTAAAGTCTGTGAATCAAAACATGTGGTATCTGGTGGAAACGCGGGACCTCATCACAGAATAGTGTATAATCATGTTGTGTCATGTTTTTGAATGGTGAACTTTTTCCATCTAGAAAGAGCAATTTTCTTTTTTTCCATCCAGGAAGGACAGAGCATTGGTGAAGGGTGTTGGCCTGTGTTCTATGGAGACTTGTGATCAGGGGATGGTGTCTGGGGCCTGAAATGCTGAACATTCAGTACGTTTGCATGCACAGCTAAGTCTAGCTACGGTTATAGCACAACTACGCCATTTAATCGGACTACTGTCCTTGTCCCAGTATACATTCATGGGAGGGGAATTGATTTATTGACCAAAGTATGTCTGACTCTACTACAATAGGTAGGAAAATTTTTCAAATATTGCAATTTGATTTTGTGGTAATGAATATCAGGGTATTTATAAAACAAAAAAGGAGTTCAACATTAATTTATCACAAACCCTTCTAGGAGTGAATTAAACAGCAAGGATGAAAATGATTATGATTGTCTCAAAGAATGTATGTAGCACTCATGCAAAAGCAGTGGATGTAAACTTTAAACAGTTTTGAAAAAATACTAGATAATCTTGAATATGAATAATCATTAAAACTGCAAAACTTGCTAAGTTTTTTTCGAGTGACAGAGTAAAAATGTTTTAGTGAGACTTAAACTTCCTGCGCTATAATATCCATACCAAAATTAAACTAAGAAAAAACCTGATCTTAATTTAGCTGACTAGCAATGTAAGAATTCAATGTGCATAAAATGCATATTAATATCGCACATTGCTTAGGCTTATGGTAACTCACCCCGAATTCAAAAAATGACTGTAGTAAGACTGGAAGACTAAGAAGGCTTTGGGAAACCTTTCCTGAATTAAAAAGAAGGCTTCAGGAGACTTATCCTAGTACAAAATCCCGGCCTCGCGTTGTGATGTCATTCAGAGCCGGTACCAGTTTTTTCACTAGTGGAACATGAGTACCTTGAAGTATCGTACTTTTGGTACCTTCTTGAAGTACCATACTTTTGGTACCTTCTTGAAAAATGCCCTTTAGTTGAGCAGTGAATTGGACAGCTTTAAAGTACTGTACATAGCGTACGTGCTGTACGTCCTCTGCTATGCTCCGTGCTTCTTCGGGGAGGAAACTGGAGAGCATGTGCAGAGCACCTAGGCCAGTTTGAGTCCGATAAATCGCATACATGCAGGAGTAATTCAACTCCCAATCAACATTATCTGGGTCTCTTAATCTCTTAATGTGATAATAGTGATAATATGTTTTCAGTAGGACTAGCATATTTACATGTACAGTGGTAAATCAGAATTTGAACTTAATCCATTCAGAACTTCAAATCGAATCCTAAAAAGTTCGAGATCTGATCGAATTTTCCCCATAAGAAACAATGGAAAACCAATTAATTGTTTCTTGGCCCCAAAAAATTACACCTAAATATGTTTTTTTTTAGCATTTAAACACAAAATGAATCGGATAAAACAAGAAGAGCATATAGTAAACTAAACGCATCTAAGCACATTTTTCAAAACAGTAATTTGTAAAGTAAGAAAATAATGTATAAAGTAAAAAAAATAAAAAATTTGTCCTGCCCCGATTGTCCGCTCCTTCCATGTGCCGTACCCCCTCGTTAATCCCCGGGTGATCAGCTGTTTCTGGTTGCTATTGTTTCAGTTTGTTTCTCCAGTCCGATCATTGTATTGTCCATCTGCGTTTTGCCTGCCTTACCTGTAATTAAACTTCACATTCCCCGATACATGATGTCTGCGCCTTTGTCTCCATTCTGTCCCCGCTCGGCACAACAATATTATTATAATTAAATGTATTAATGGTTTATTATGAATCTTAAAATAAAGAATGCAATATCTGTATTTTATTATACAATAATACTCACTGTTACTGTATCCATCCATCCCTCCATTCTCTATACCCGCTTATCCTACTGGGTCGCGGGGGGTCCGGAGCCTACCCGGAAGCAACGGGCATGAGGCAGGGAGGCCAGCCCATCGCAGGGCACACTCACACACCATTCACAGACACAGCCACACCTATGGGCAATTTAGCAAGTCCAGTCAGCCTCAGCATGTCTTTGGACTGTGGGGGGAAACCGGAGTACCCGGAGGAAACCCCACGACGACACAGGGAGAACATGCAAATTCCACACACATGGAACCCAGGTCCCAGAGGTGTGAGGCAACAGTGCTAACCACTGCACCACCATGCTGCTGTTACTGTATATCATTGGCTAAATGTATTTTTACTGTCTAAATATATATATTCTGCTAGTGTAAACATGCACGAAGCTATCACAGCGAATGTGAGGCTGCGAATGAAGCTTTACCTTTTGTTTCCACTGAGAGATGTGCTGCATGACTCATTTCCCCGCACAAACAACTTATCTTAGGTCAGCGTTCACGGTTTGACTTCTGAGATTCAGATCGAGCTCTAGGTAATTATTTTTTTCAAACTGGTTGGTTCAACTTTTAAGAAATTTGAGTTCTAATGAGTTTGAGAACTGAAGTACCACTGTACAGGACTAACACAATAATTTGATTTTCTTAGTGTACTTGTAAACATACTGAATGATTGGCTGATGTAGGGACAACTGGCCTCCCCTCCTGGCCAATAGCTTTCTTGATAACTTGGACTTCTGTTCCACAATTATCTGTGTAGACAGAGAAAGCTGCACCCTGCAGGCTGAAGACCACAAAAAGTGATTTTGGAAAGGGAAAGCATTTAAAGCCATGGTGCATATTAAATGAAAACAAAAGAACAGCATGATATGAATGAGGCAACATGGATCATCAGTGTTTCAGCCCAAAAGTTGGAAAGTTCCTGCTGAGTCCAGGCAAGGCACTGTGTGTACATACCACATTAAGCTATAGAAAGAGTGTCTTGAGGTGACTATGGCAACTTCTTTTGTTCCAGGGTGATGTGGCGCCTCAGCTAAAATGCACTGAATTATACAAAAGCTGTCATAATGTAAAAGCCCCATTAAACACGGCAAACTTCTCACAGTGTTACGTTGTGGAGCCTGGGGAATGCTTGGAGGGGGATTTGTATGAATGTCTGAGAAACAGAGTGTGGCAGTGTTGACTCTGTCTTAATGACCCTTAATTCATGCTCCTCAGCCTCGTATGCCAGAGATGCAAATAGATCCTGACCCCTCTGTCGACTGACAGAGTACAGACAATCCAAAATAGCAGGATATCCCGGTTTCGCTGATCTTCTCTCCTGTTCCCTGGATGCCCGTGTCCTATTTTACCAAAAGCCTGGAGAGAGTCCCCATGGGCCCACTCTCTTGTGCCTACAGCCGCTATGTTCCAGCACTTTCCAAGGGCTGTGTGTGTCAGGGGCAGCTGCACTGTGTATGCCAAGAGTAGGGTGATGGTTGCAGCTACTGTAGGTTACAGGGAGACAGATAGACAGCGAGGCAGGTATTGCAGAAAAGAGTTTGTTTGATTTTTCTTTACCCAGAAGCACTAATGAATGTGTGTATATTGAGCACTTGGACAGAACCTAGAACCCCACCCCACCCCCTCCGTCATTGCTGCGATGCAGACTATCTTCCCAGAAAAGGAGGGGCCAATGAAATACATATGCAGAGGGGGTTGGGCACACCGGGGGTGCCGCTGATGCTGACCCCACAGAACTTGACACTTGAGCACCTGGGCTGGTGTACGGATATGCCATAGGGAATCGACGCAGCGGAGATAAAAGCCTTTTTGGATTCTGCTTTTCCAGGAGTTAGCCTCGAGCCGGGAATCGAGGGCTGTCTTCCAGGATGCCCGGTTTGTCGCCGCCGATGCCACGGATGTCCAGCTTATCTTTATTCTTTTTGCCATCTCTGTTATCCTTTTGTTTTCCTAGGCAGGAAGTGATAGTAGCAGTTTTGTTTCCAGCATCTCTGATTTTTTTCAGCACTGCCTTGTGGCTTATTAAAATGCCTGTATGAACAGGAGAGCCACTTTTTAATGACCGGTCTCTGAGTTTGAAACCCGTATATCGAGATGTCAGAGGTTTTCAAGAGAAAAGCGGATACTGTGGCTCACTGAAAGGATTGGGGCTGAAAACCAAGTCCTGCTTTTTTTAATTCCCCCCAGTGGCTGTTATTTGTATGGGACTCTTCCGCTGCCCATTGACGCCTCTGCACTCAGAGCTGAACTTGCAGAGAGGTCACGCCTCCCTTTGCATCTCCGGCTTGTATGGGCTGCTTTGGGGATGTAATCAATCTGGCCGTAGCATAAGTGGTGTGTGTTTCGTTTCATGTGACACGCTTTGTTTTGCTAGGATGGGATTGTGGGGGCTGCGTGCCCGTGTGCCGCTGTGTGCAGCAGCCTGTAATAGCTTGCCTAGCCGTGG
>JABFEB020000060.1:19752482-19779635 GCA_019775895.2 Stomatorhinus ivindoensis
CCTAACAGGGATGGTGTTTCCTAACAGGGATAGTGATGCCTAACAGGGAAGGTGGTGCCTAACAGGGATGGTGGTGCCTAACAGGGATGGTGTTTCCTAACAGGGATGGTGGTGCCTAACAGGAATGGTGTTTCCTAACAGGGATAGTGATGCCTAACAGCTTGGCTGTTCTTGCCAGTACTCACTTCAGGTGGTTGATTCCGTCTGGGGTTGTTGGGACGTTGTATCTCCGCATGTACTCGTGCATCTCGGGGAAGCTCTTCTTCACATAATCCTCTGCGCTGCTCTCTCTGACCGTCCCAAACCGGAATCCTTGGGATGGGTGATGCAGCTGAGGGTGGGGGTGGATCACTCATCACTGTACACGTACATACAGTACCTGCTGTTTCTGCTGGACGCAGTGGTCAGGTGCCCGCAGTCTATGTGCCTGTCCATTCCTTTCTCCTGCCTTCTGTTTTCTCTCTCTCCATCTAAACCTTCCTCACGGTCACCTTGCCAGCAACATCCTGCCCTCCCTCAATGCCTCTTCTTTTCATGTTTCCAATTTGTCTTTGTGTTTCACCTGTCTCCCAGAAACAAAGCCTTTTTCCCCCCCTGTCTGTCTTATTGTCCCTGTCTGTGCCCCCACTTCCAGTGCCCCCAAATAAGAACTCCCTAACCCTATGTAAACCACTTTGCGGTACGTACCCTCCCCTGTGTCATGTGATTCCTGTTGGCTTGGGAATATCACATGTACGTACTGGATCTCATTATAGAAAAAATGCCAGTCGATGCTCAGGGCCAGAACAGACACTTAGTTCCGGATGTTTCCATACCTTGGGATCATGTACTCCTGAGAGCTGCTCATAGGTCTTCTCCCCAACCATCACCGCGGCCAGGTTTGCAGTGTAGGTGGACAGGCAGAACAGGCAAAATATGGCCCAGAGGTTCATGAGGAATCGACCTGTCCAGCACTTGGGCGGCTTGATGGCTGCCGTCCTGCCAAATAGGATGGCGTAGCAGACGTTTAGGGCAGAAGAGAACGAGAAGACCTTCTTCCTGTTCCGGCCCTTGGGTGTCATGCCGAAGGGGCTTTTCCATTCATAGAGGGTGAGAAAGACGGCAGTGACGTGCAGTGACACGAAGATGCCCAGCCACATAGACCAATGCAGAGGCCACATGAAGGCGCCTATAGGTGCGGCCGTGTCCCTGGTTCGTACCAGAATGCCCAAGCTGGTGGAGAAAAATGGGCTGGTGAAGTCGATCATCTGGCTGCGGGCGGAGTTGATGCTGAACGAGGCGACAGCCATCTGAGCGGCACCGCTGAGGAGGTCTCCCACCAGTCCTGTCCAGCGACCGTTTTTGTAGGCTCCATACTTGCCGTCACCGACGATATAGAGGTCGAAGTCAAAAGCCATGTCCTCTGCCAGCTTCTCCAGCAGGTCGATGCAGTAGCCATAGCAACACTTCTTCAGCTCCACAGGAACGGTGCTGTTTGGGCCCCGAAGGGCTGCAAACAGGTGCTCCAGCACCACCGAATCATTGACCAGTGGATCCAGGCACAGCTGTCCAGCAGGGCACTGTCCATCCTCATCCACTTCCCGGGTGAACACGAAGGGATGCTCCACCAGGGTCACCACTCGCAGGTGCAGCCTGGATGGCCGCCTCCAGTCCCCACCCCGGTGTGTCTGCCCCTTACCGGACCACATCCCATGGTCCATCAGCATCCGGCCCTGCTTCCAGCGGCCCAGCCGTGTCCACGTGGGCTTGCCCAAGGGGTCGTGCTGCAAGTTCCAGATGAAGTGGTGGCTCTCCGAGGTGATCAGAGACTCCCGCTCGAGCTCAATGAAGCCACTCAGGCCATCGAATGACGTATTAGCCAAAAACCTGCAAACGGGGGACAAAGGTACACAGAGAAGCCAGTTTACTGCAAACACTGACACTTAAAGCTTGCAGTGGCCATTGCTCCAAAGGTCTAGATGACATCATGCAACAGATATATCTCATAGCATTCTACTTCACAGATTGCGGTAAACCCGAATGCAGCTTTACTATGGTCTAGTTGGTATTTGGGCATGGATGGAGCCATTCCATCACACATTGTGAACAACATCACCATAATTCATATCTAATTTTATAATATTACACTACACCACTAGCCGGCACAAATGGATGCCAAAATCACTGCAAAATAAGCAATGGCCTTAAATTAAATTAAATTTGCCTGTTGGCAGGAACACAAGATATTGTCCATATGGAATCGCATAGGACTCCACACACACCGCGGAGATCAAAAGACAAGGGTAATTTGTGCAGCAAAAAAAAGAAAATGGCTTCAGTCCTCTAATGCCGAGAAGGATTTCTCTACCCATCTCTTTTCATCAGAATTTGCTAGATAAATTGTGTTCCATGTGAAAAGCATGGTTATGACTGCAGATTGCCCATTTCAGCTGTAGGATGTGACCTTGGATGAACCAGGCATTTGTTAAGTTAGATTTCACATATGGTGTACAAGTCCCATAATTTCTTCATTAAGTACCCTATAATGTGAATAAATTAAAATAAATTAATCCCATACATTATTCATCTCTGAAGTGTTTGCCAAAGGAGAACCCCAAAAATGTCCAGAATACTCTTTTCCCTTATAAACGTTTCGGCTTATTTACAAACAGTTCAGCCTCCACTGGTCTGTATAATCTGTACAGAGTGTGTTTAAAAGCCTCGTGTTAAAGGAGCTGTAACCAAAGGTAAGAATTTCTCGCCAAATTGTCTGGGACCCATAATGCACCCGGGAGCCCTGAGGCAGCGACAGTCAGCGATTCGGCTCATAGCAGGAGCTGTGTCCCTTATCACCTATTCTCCACCAGGCTCACCGGGAGATCCCGAGCATCCGGCAAAATGAGAGGAGACTAGCAACCTCTTCCGAAAACACTTGTCGCTCTCAGGCTCAAAGACGTCCCTCCTGCACCTGTCTCCCCTCACTCTTTCTTTGCTGACTTCTACAACTATGAGAAAAGCTTGTTAAGGGGGGGGGGGGGGTCATTATGGAAACCCATATGGCACCAAGTTCCTTCTGTTTTAAAACAACTTTTGTGACATTGCGGCAAATGGGACAGCATTGTAGAGCCAAAGCTCCACTGGCTGAGCCCCGCAGTGTTTGTGCACAGGAACTGCCCAGTCTTGCCTGCCGCCATTTTGGTGTTCTAACTCAGGTCAAAGCACCCGGCGACTCTGCTTTCTCTTTTCTTTGGCGGACCTGTCTTCAAACCAATGGCCGACCCTGTTTATTCACCCCTATTCTTTAATGCGGAAATTGAATAGGTACTTTGCCAGTAAATGCATTGAATTTATTAAGGAGACTTAGGGGAGTGTTAAAAACTCCATTGAAGGAAGCTATTAAAACGACACTTTAATTGGTTTTTCTGCCACTAAATCTGTTTTTTTTTCCTTTTTTGTGCTTCAAGTAATGGGCCTATAAAAATATAAATGAGTAGGTTTCTTTATGCATTTGACAGTCCTTGAAAGTAGGTGCCCCACCTCTAGTTTAAGGATCCTTGAGAGGACAAAGTGGTTTCTGCATCAACAGCTGTATTTTCTTCCAGAGTATTCACTTCAGAACAAGGAGTGCAGGTGTAAGGGTATAAAATATTCCCTCTGTATCATATATCTCTCACTCTCTCCCTCACTCTCTGTGCACATGAAAATACACTGAGATGCTTACACACAGTACGACCACTATGAATGGGTGACTGTTCTTGCCAGTTTGGTAATCAGTTGTTTCTTTCATGTGGCAAACAAGAGCTGTTCATTGACGTTGGTGAAATGGGTGATGGGGGTGGGGGGTGACTTCTCTCGCATTGCACTTCCTCTGGCATGGAGGCTGGACCTTCGCTCCTGAGAATTTGTGCCCCTGCAAGAGGAGGCGGGTTTCCCTGTCTTGTTTCTTGATAACCTTCGTGTCCATGGTGGTGAAGAGGAGGAGGAGGAGAGGATTACACTTAGCTAACACTAAGTGACCCCAATGCTTATGCTGGTTTGTCTAACCTACTAGTGGACTTGATTTTATGCCCAGTAGAAACCAACCTGCTTTTCACTTCCGCCTCCATATACTTCTCCTCTTCCTGTGAGCACCTTGATTGAGCTTTATCCATTGATTTATGGCTGATTGACCCTTTTCTGAAGCTTTTCACATTTGTATACTTTTTTCTATATATAATTAATCTCACACAGCATCCGGCTTAGACGAACATTCTGGAAGCGCCCCCTACTGGCCATGTCCAAGCGGTACTGACTGGATAATGACACCCGCTCTACTGCTGCCACCAGGCTGAGCTTCCAGCCTGATGTTCCCTTTATCGCTGTTTGCTGAGGATTTGTGCCGCGCTACTCAACTCGACTGGATAATTTATAATGGGTTCAGGCACCTAAGTCGTGTAATCCACTCTCATTACTGCACGAATGTGTTTGTCGTGCACGGTAAAGAGGCCTCAGACTTGTACGGCGGCACCAAAGATAAAGCTCAAAGGAAAACTGATTATTTGGAGGAGGGGGGTGGAATTATCTCTGAGGCTGTGTGGAACTTTTTTCTTTAGTTGACTGTCTTGGTGTCAATGAGCTTCCATTAGTGCCAGAGAAAGCTGAAATTTAACTGAGTCTCATTGACCCGGAAGAAGAGTTGGCTTTGCGTTCATGCTCCAGCATTAAGTATATGCCACCATGCTGAAGAGAAATACAACTAATAATAACTGACTGGAAACACACTTCTGTTTTGCCAGGAATCATTTTTCCCCATGATACTTTGCATGTAGTTCTGTACCTAACTTCCATGTTGTGCTGTAGCACTTTGTTTCTGTATTTATGTACAACGGGGCACTTTTCTCCTGTGCTTCTGAACACACCCAGCCAGGGAGTGTTAATTGGTCCACCTCTCCGCTATTGAGTCGGTTGTTTGCCGGACACACTCCCCACCTTCGTTTTCCAGTTTAAGATAACCCAGATAACCATCCCTGGCCCACAGAAGGCAAAGCTTCAGGATTTTACCCCTATTCACCCCTGCATCCATATTTTGGGTTTTCTGCTAAGACCTTCAGAAAAATCTTGGAGGACCAACATTCGTATTTGTGAAAAGGCCCCAGGGTGCCTGTATCACCTTCCTCTGCATCCGGCCAACTAAAGCTGAGGCCCTCAAATGAACAGTGCTGAGGTGGGGAGAATCTATGATGGTGAGGGCATGAGGAATCTTCAGGGGTGGGACGTTTGCAGCATGCATTGAGTTAATAAGTTAGGAAGGGACCTCACGCTAAAGGCATCCTGTTTGGCGGCTGGGAGTCCGTGTGCGGGCCAAGTGGGCGAAGCGGGCACCTCTCTGCATGTGGGGTCTGCAGAGAGGCTGGCGAATGGCAAACAATTGAATGTTTAAACTGAAAAAGCTCAGAGCTGACCAAAGGTTTGCGTGTCATTAGCTGAATAATGAGTGCTATAGCTTCTCATTGCAATGTAATTAATATATAAAAGCAGTTTTTTTCCAGTGAAATTAAAGCCTCCATTAACAGTGTATATTCAGAAAATCAGTCAGTTTAATGTTACTTCAGGTCGCCATCCCAATACATCAGTAATTAAATTACTGTGCAGCCAGCCTTTTGTTTAATTTTATGACTGTACCGGAAGCTGTTTGGCCCCGACTGAGCCTTAATTGTCAGTGAGCTGCATCCTGAAAAAGGTGCATGTTTGCACTGCCACAGTTAGGCTAGCTTAGATAAGACAACGCAGTCTGTGATAAGGCCATCGCTGTGTGTAGGTCACAGAACCCCCTACCGGGCATTGCCTGCTCATGAGGCGTCAACTTCCCCAGGCCTCCGAATTTCATTCACAATCTTCCATACTCAGGTGAATCTGAGATATAGTGTGACCCGTGATAACCTTACATTCTTTTGCAGAGCTATGAACGTCTAGCTGCTTTTTAACTAATGGAAGTTAAATAATATCCAGTCTTTACAGGGAGCATGCTTTCACTTCAGCTAGGACCACAGGACTGATTTAAAGAGACATCCGCTAAATAAAAGGTTTCCTGTAGATTTTATCATGCATAATTCTTATAATAAGTCTAGCTATTTAATTCTAGGCCTGACCTTCTCATAATAGTTTTCTTTCAACCATGTCTTCCAGCCAACTCTGACTATAGCAGATGGTGAAACTTACTGTTTGTTCAAAAATGTGGATCAAAAGTTTTTAAGCAGTAGTAGAATTTGATGAAATTATATCAAATGATTTTGGGAAGGAAGGCATGAAGTTACCGGTGGTCTATTGTGCAGGTGCTATGGGAATAAAAGGATCTTTTTGGTTTTACCTTTCAGCCAATTATGGTTTCAAGCCTAAAATTGCCCATTGGGCATAAATGTTTATATTCACCATCATCGTCATCAGCATCTTCTTTCTGCAAATTAGTCTTGTGTATCTGGGGTATATGTGCTTTAGAATATCTTGCCATTCTAAAAGTATGCATTTTTGTTTTTTCCTGTTTCCACAGGAGAAGGGAAACATTGGTGTAGTATTCAATGTTGGGACAGACGACATTTACATCGAAGAGACGACAAAGTTTGTAAATGACGGGAAGTACCACGTAGTACGGTTTACGCGGAGTGGTGGTAACGCCACGCTGCAGGTGGATGACCTACCTGTCATTGAGCGGTATCCCACAGGTAAGAAAAACCACTCCATCCCCATTTTGTAGCACTTCATGAAATTTGGACGGTGCTTAGTGAAAATACCCAGGCGAGATGCCACAGGGAGGCCTGACGAATGTTGCACTATTTGGAAAGACATATATAAAACTGTGTTTAAAGTGTTTTGCTGTTATATACTATTATGTGCCTTTTTCCTTATTACAAAAAAAAGACAGGCAGTATATCAGCAGAAATGATGACTGTCCGTTTGAAAAGGTTCCAAGTATCAGAAAGTGAATTATTGAATTAGCTAACTTTTGAACTGCTAAAAAAGGCTTTGACAACAGCTTACCAGTCATGGAATTAGCTAATTTCTTGTTTTTTTGTTTAAAAAAAATTTTTTTCTTAATTATATTACGCGCTGATAATTTATCTGTCCTTTCGTCCAAGAGAAGGAGACATGGTCTATATGAAGGGTTTATTTCCAGGAAGTGTAGTGTTCTCTTACCAGATGTGTCGATCACCACATTGCAGCATTTTGTAACTGTACTCGTTTATCATAGCTTTGGACATTTCTCAGTATGCCCCCATGCCCCCTCTGTCCCCAAAAGCCAATGTGCATGGCGACTAATAGTCTTGAGCACTTTCGAATGATGACCGACTGGCCCCGTGTGTTAACTCACCTCAAGCCTGCAATCACACACAGTTCCCTACTGTAGTTGTGCCATTTGTGCCATTACTTTTGTTAGAATAGGGGAAAAAACAGAATTCCAGGGAGTCAGTTTTAGTGGTTTGTCTTGGGAATGGTTTCTGGTCAGTGTGGTACTCGGAGGACCTCACCTTGGTCGTCGCCCGCACGCACGCGCACACGTACATTAGCCTCATTACACTACAGCCCTGTCGCTTCTGGCCTTGTCTCCCCTTATCCTTCACCGTAGGCAGGATTCACATTCTCGAGAACAGAGCCAAATTGGAAGGTCTACAGCAGATGGAGCGGCAGTGATCTGACGGTGTCTCACCAAAGAATAAGAGACACGTCTCCCGGGAACAGTATTATAAGCTGGCTGGTGCTCACGCATTACACATGAGAGAGAAGCTGTTTTTGAGGAGAGGCCGAGAATAGTTTCAATCTTGTTTAAGCTGAAAAAATTTCCACGTAATGTTTGGGTAATTATTATTTTTTAATTTGCCAATTTTCTTGTACTTAAGAGCTAGCATTCTGCTGTCCTAAACATATTTTAAATTATTTAGGCGCTGTGTACATTTTTGACAATTCATTATCCATGCTTCTGACATACCCTGCTATTTTGGCAGTCTGTCTGATCTGACATGGAATCAGATTGCAAAAAATCATTTGAAATATATTCATGCATATAAACGACAGTATTAAACTCAGACGGATATGTTTTTTTTCTTCTTTTTCTTTTCCGTTGAAAATCTCCAGATGGTGGAGGATCCATTTAGTAAAAGGTTGGTTAGTCTTGTATTCCCAGGCTTAGGTTGTCATTTGACAAGTTTGAGTAATTATAATTTCCCACTACAATTGCTAGGTTTATTATTCACTAGTTATAGACTTTTACAGTCTCAATGCAAGATTAAATTGAAAAGCAAAATAAATGAGAATAAAAAACCCAAAAATGTTATTTTCTCTTAAGAACTTTATCATAAATTGACTCAAGTAATGTAGGTGGCCCCTTTCATTTAGGTTAATTTAAAACGTATAAATCCTCCGCTACAAAATGTCCATTGTCCTGAATGCAGCCAAACCGCTGTTACATATATAATGCATCAATAAATGAGATAATTATGTCTGCATTATAGTAATGAAACAAATTAAGAAAGCCACATGGCGAGGCCTGATTTACACTGAAACTGTAGCCGTTCACAGTGACATGGAGGAAACATTCATTAACAGGGAGATATTCACACTAGGCATGGTTTATTGTTGCAGGTATAATGTGTTGCACTTACAGTAATGACCTGTGTTGCGCTGGTTTTTAGTGTCATTTACTTGTGTTCTTTGTAGTTGAGCTACATAAGGATGGATCTCTGAAAATGAGGTGCATTTAGCAGGGCTGCCCCAATCTCCCCATGTCCTTCCGGGGCTCCTCAGCGGGGACCAGGAGACCCCACTTCAGGGAATTTTGTTCTTTTCTGAATTAAAAAGACTTTAACTAAAATTACTAAAAATGACAAAGAAAAAATATAAAACTTGTTCAAAGTTTAAAATGAAAGGGAAAGGATGAATTAGTTGTAACTACTTTGCACTAATCAGAACCTGATTGGCTTCTCGGCAAAGAGCTGATAAACTCAAATGAATTTAAATTTTAAACAAGAGGATGGGAGAGAGACAGATAAGAACAGCTTGGTTCCTGTCAAGTAATTACATATTTATATATCATATATCACATTTGATCATTTCCAAATACTGATTTTGATGTTTCTCAGTAAAATAAATTATTGATTATTATTGTTGTTGTTCATTGGAAATGCTTAAATATGGAACCATCAATAGCGGCTTTGCATACAGCCGTGGGATCTGCTTATCGGTCACTGTGCTCTACGTCTCCCAATGTCCTCACACGGCATGTGAACCTAGCCAGTGGCAGGGCTATGCAGAGTGTTTGTGCGATAAGTCAGTTGAACAAGATGAGATGTGACTCGGGGGGGTGGGATCCACAAATTAATAGTCATAGCATGCAAGCAAAATACATTAGTGAGGGATTAGTGCGGAGAAAGGGGGGAGGAAATCTGGCTTTGGCAGATACAGGATTATGGCCCATTAGTCAATAGTAAATAACAACCATATTTGTTATTGGCATCTGTGCATCGGTAAGATGTTCATAGTTCCTCATGCTCCATCCACTATCCCCACACACCTGCCCCATCTCACCATGAGGGTAGTTGCCATGGTGAGGATGGAGTCCCATTCACCCTTTTGTTTATTTTTTGGAACTTGGTTGTCGTTGGTAAACAAAATCACCTAGTAAAAGTCCCATAATGCCCTCCTCCCTCTCTGAAACCACCACCCAGTCTCCCCATGGCTTCACAGACCAGTATCAACATTTCATCCTAACAATGTGCCCCTCTTGGCATAATGCCGATGACGTACTGATAAAACACAGCACTGATGAGGAAGGGACAGAGGTAAGGGGATTAGTAGAGAGAGGGATTGGTTCTTTGGATTGGTTGTCCAAAACAATTACAGCAAAACTGTGGCCCCCACGCCACCCCTCCTACATTGTAATCTCATTAAAAAGTCACAAATCACATGCTTAAGGACCATTAGATGTCCTTAGCCCAATTACCACTATCCCCAGCGTAAGATGGACACTAAGGCCAATGTGACGTGCCCATTTGTCTTGTGGCCTTATAATGTAGCTAATAAAACAGGCACAGCAACAAAAGCGAAGCAGCCCCCGACCCACCCCCAATGCATGAACTGCTGAAAAACCCTGGGTTGAGGCCAGGGGGCGCCATAGGACTCAGGTTGCCACAAATCCGCAGAGTCCTGCAAAATACAGGCATCTCACTTCCTGCACCCTTGATGATGCCAGAGTCATTTGATCCTTTGTTTAAGAATCTCCTTAAGGCAGTGAACATGTTTCTGTTATAATCTACCAATGGAGAGGCACTGCATGCATAAAGGCTGATCGCCACAGTGGTTCTTTTCTCGTCGTTATCGCCCGTAGCCCAGGCAGTTGCCCTCCTCTCCATTCCTGCCCTCTAAATCACCGTGCACCGTGTGGATTCATCCCCCAAGTGCCAAGCGCGCTAGGCGTTAGCTTGTAGAGATAAAAATGCTACCTTATCGAACCACTTTATTAGCAGAAAACAAACAGCACGCAGGGTAAGACGGGCTGAGCGGGACGCATCCACCCCTCCCCCCGGCATCTGGGACGAGAGATAAGAGAACTCACAGCAGACCCAGCCTGCCTCCCTCCGGGTGTCATGCAGAGCAGACGACATGAGCTCGGGGACTGAGGGCTGAGATCGGGTCGGCATACTGAACACTACACACCATACGTTGGGTTCCATCATCGCCGAGGTCAAGGGGGCCGGTACCAGTACATTGGGTTCACAGACTCCAATGTCTAATCAATGCATGTCACTTTGTGCCTGTGAGTGTTTGTCTGTCCCAGTGCTCGTATGTGTCTTAGCGATCTATAGAAATAAACATGTGAATAAATATGCATTCCACATCACCAGAACAGACTGTGTGTCTGCTTCGAGTTTTCCTCAACCCCTCAGTGCCCACCCCCTCCTTTTGCCACTGCAAATTGACTCTCCATCTCCTCTCCATCCTGGGACACACTGAGAAGACCCCATTCAATGAAAGACCTGGCGGTGTGTAAGGTAGCCCCTGAGACGTCTTGCACGCTCGGAGATGAATCCCAACTCAAGCTGTCTCTTGCGCTTGCTGTCGTATCTGGTCTCTGTCGAGATCAAAGTCGCCCACCTGTCTGCTCGGCTCAACCAACCCTTTTCATTTCACCGAATGAAACGGAATGATGCCCCTTGAACCTCGGAGAAAGCGACGTCTAGTAGGGAGAATATGAGGTGGCCTGCCTTCTGCCATAGCTCAGCGTCTGACCCCCAAGACACAAAGAAATGATTAGAAGAATCTTCAGCTGCACCCCCCTCCTCCCCCCTCCATTTCAACCGGTCAGAATTTGGGCATGATTGCCACACCATCCTCTCCCCGGTAACCCTCCTTGACTCCCACTAAATTACTGTTACCCGCCTGGACCTTAGCTCCTCAGACAGAATTATACGGCTGGAAGGGGCAGCACTGTCAATCTCCTGGAAGAATGAGGCATCCTGGGATTCAATCTAGGGGAGACAATGTCATACTGCTGCCGCTTGGGGAATCCGGTTATGCATCTAGACCCAGTGACCCCCCCCTCAACTGCACGCACGTGCTGTCCACATCACACCTACCAGTGCTCCAACAGAATCTCCTGGTTCCCCATTTGGCTAGCTCGGTTGTCTTGTTTGCTTATCCATCCAGCTACTCGTCCAACCATCCTCCAGCCCTTTATCTCGTACAGGATCACGGTGTGCTTTGCTGATGCATGTGGATATTTATAATGTATATTTTACACCTGCTTATCCATCTAAATTTATGTGGTAATCCACTCAAATGCATTTTCCAGTTCACCGGAATTATGCTCAAACCTGCCCCAGACCGGAGAAATCATAGTTTCATGCGCCTGACACCCGGCAAGTTTCTTACACGCTAGGGAGAGCTACAGTATAATTAAACTGAAAAGGCCTTTTCGTGTACCGCCTTGTGTTTCACTCAGCGAGGTATAAGTTGTAATTATTTAGAGGCTGTTATGAAACTGCTGTGCATATTTACAAGAATTAAAATCCATGGGGTGCAGAGGTGAATTCGTGTAACATGTGGGGAGATTGCTAGTGGGATATTGTTAATTAACTCAATTATAGATCCCAGTGTTCCACACGGACATGTGGCATAAACTGAGACTTCTCCACGATCGCAGACTTACAGGAGTTACGCCCTGTATGCTTGCATGGTTCTTTGTCTGAAGCTTTTGTCAAAGCCTTATGAATTCCACCAGGGTAGCTATTCGGTCTGATTCTTTATTTTTGTCCTATTTTGGCTGCCTAACTATTTGTTTACTCTCTCAATCTGAATGTTTCTAAGGACCTTCGGCTGCTGAATTTGCTGTTACGTTACTGCTGCCTGCTAATGCTAATTAGTGCCCTTTCTTAATGAAGGTGTACAAGCCTGATCTGTATGCATTTTGTGCTCTGATCTAAATGTCTAACTGAGTGCAACAGGCTGAATGTATTTTACAAACAATAACTTTCAAAAAAGGTGTTTTGAGAAGTTTAACTAGCTAAAAATTTGCCAAAAAAGGAAGAAAAAATTCAGTGATTTATTTTGCAAAGCTCTGGATATGGATATGTTTAAATTTGTGGCTTGGGTTGGTATATAACTTAACTTTATTAACCTAGATGAAAATGCAGCGTGCTAATTCTCAATTAATATAGGAATAATTTGTTTGCTTAAAATAAAACTTAAATGATTTGAATGAAAAGTTGGATCGATGAAATGTTGTAGGTAGCTTTGTTTTTAAACTTCCAAAATTTACAAAAAAAACTCTTGTGCCAGTTGTATAGCTCAAGCTTTAAGTATTAACCTTTAACCTTTGACCTTACAGATTTTAACCAATGAAATGTCTCTTTAAACTTTAAAGGCAACATTGATAACGAACGCCTGGCGATTGCTAGACAGCGAATCCCATATCGACTTGGTCGAGTAGTTGACGAATGGCTACTCGACAAAGGTAAAAACATTGATTAAAACTTCAAATAAAAATAATTTGAACATAACCAAGAGATACTTTGTAACACCAATAAACCTAAAAAATATAAATGTTCAGTAAAACTAAATAAAACAAAAACATTTAAAACAGTACAGCAAAATTTAGATTGTAATATTTGGACATTTTTGCATAATATTCTTCTATTAAGAGGTGCCAGCTGATTAATACGTATTTTCTGTTAACTTCAGGTTAAAGGGACTGTAAATATAATTCTAACTCAACTTCCTGAAGTAATATTAACAGTTTTAACAAAAAAAATCTTTAAATTATGTATAGTTTGGTTTTCTTGCTGTAAACATCTAAATGGTCAACTAAAAGTCCAATTAGCAAATGATTTACATTTATATTTATTGAGTATTTTATATATATATATATGTATATATATATATATACCTATATATTTATATTTACATATTTATACTTATATTTACATATACAGATACATGTAGTTTGTTTTTAGTATGGATCATGAAAACCCCACTGTTTAAACTGAGCGCTATATCTTAAATAGAGTGCAATATTAATTGGCATATGAAATGGAGTCCCTTTAACAAATATTGTAAATATACAGATGGGATTAAGAAAAAGAAACTGTATTTAAAAAAATCAAAACACAGATTTTTTGCTGCATGCCTTTTTATGTGTTTTGTAAGAAAATAAGATTGTTTCTCAAATTAAAATTCTTTCATGGTGTTTTATTATGTTGTTTTGATTCGAAGTTTGTCTTATTTTTCGTTTTCCAAATGGAATTAGTGCCATGAATGATCCATTCGTTTAGTGTTTTTTCTCTTTCATTTTGTTATTGCAAACGTCACATCTTTCTGTCGTACACAGTTCCGAACGTTTGCATTCCTGCATCCCCTTTGCTAAAAGACAATCTGGTCGTGTGCAAGCTATGCGCTGCCCACTGACACAACTGATTGGCATCCCAGGCTGTCTCCCTATCCGCACAAGACACCAACAACTTCAAGAATCATACTCAAAAAGTGTGTGAGTGCTGAGAATAACTCATTACTGCTGGGCAATTAACTCTAGTTTAACAAAATGAAAAATCAGAAGGGAAAAAAAGAGTATGCATTTTTTCCACTCTTCTTTCATACAGATATTACAAAACAGAATGGCTGTAATCATATATGAAAAATTTCCTTTCAAGATGCTCTTATTAACTGAGAAAGTGAATTAGCTACATACACTGAATATCCCGGCACTTTCAATTACAGTCTCTCTAGCAAGAATTCAGCAGTTAACAGGATTAATTACATTTTTTTCCCCCCGAAAATGTTTTATCATCAAATTGATTGTCCTTTTAGCAAAGTTACATTGATTTAAGAGTATTTTTTCTCTTTTTTTGTTTGAATCTACATTTCACAAGGCAACACATCATTGGAACAGGCGATAAATTACTCGTGCCAGAAAACGGCGATGGCTAATTTATCGCCCTCATTAGCCACTGGGCAAATAATCCGTCTCCTTCGGCGGCGTGATTATTTCTCATCGCCGCGTTTCTCTGTTCGCCCCCGGGAGTGGTGGCGGGTTCACGCTTCAACGCTCTCGTATGTGTGTAACGTTGTTTCTCCATAGGCCGCCAACTCACTATCTTCAACAGTCAAACCACCATTAAGATTGGGGGCAAGGACCGCAGTCGGCCATTCCAGGGCCAGCTGTCTGGCCTCTACTACAATGGCCTCAAGGTGTTCAACATGGCACTGGAGAACGACCCCAACATCAAGATCGAGGGCAGTGTGCGGCTGGTCGGCGAGTCGCCTTCGTCCATCACGCCGCAGTCCAGCGCCACCGCCAACCGCTCAGAGACCTCCACCTCCATTGTGGAGATCACTACCACCACTGCTTCCAGTCGCCAGGGGAAGCAGCCCACACCCAGGGAGCCCCAGCAGGTCAGTCCCTTATTTCACACTTGCCCGTCTATATTCTTTAGTTTAGCACTGCCTTGAAGTTCGACTCATGCCCATGTGTCGGTTGCATTTTCTCCCAGGTTTGTCCCTTTGGATACTCCAGTTTTCTTCCACAATCCAAAAGTCTGTCGTTAGACCAGTTAGCCCATATGGTATGATAGCATCCAGTGATGGACTGACATCCCGGCTCGGATGTTCTCTATCCTGTGTTTCCTGGCATAGGCTTCACGCACACTGCTGCACTGTGTTGTATATGGTTCTGGAAGCTGAAGGGATAATCCACTTTGTTCACCCATCCCAGTATTAGTGCATTTTCTTTCAGCAACTCGATACACACTGGATGTAGGCCGGAAAGTCTCTAGCAGTAATACATTCAGCCGCTTCCCAGTAGTTCCCGAATAGCGTGACACAGAGTAAGGAAGCCTTTAAGGAAGAGGTGATTCTTCAGAGTACGTGGCCTTTAAATGTCCTGGCAGCTCATGAAAGGTTTGCAGTGTTATAGGTGTGCAGCAGGCTCCCTGCTCCTCGGCCTCCGTAAAGGGGGGCTTACTGCTTCAGCCGCAGCAGAGATAAGGCGGCCGCTAAGCCGGGCTGTCAGCTACGTGCCATGTTAAAGTGATCGCACATGGGCCAGATTCTGTGTCGTCGGCATAGGTAGGGTTCTGTGCCATCCGCGTGGGCGGTGTTTTGTGTCGTCGGCATGGACTAGATTCTGTGTGGGTCAGCATGGACAGGGTCCTACGCTGTTAGTTTGGGTCGGGACCCGTGTGGTTGGCATGGGCCAGGTACTGTGTAGGTCACTGTGGGCAGGGTCGTATTATCTGCCTAGGCCGGGTTCTGTGTCGTCAACATGGGCCAGATTCTGCGTAGATCAGTGTGGTGGGGGTGTGTATTTTCCACATGTGCATGGTTTGCTCTACCTCAAATGGTGGATCTTTTAGTGTGGTTTGGGAAGCAGGTGAGATATTTTTTTATATCTGACATCCTATTGTTTGCGGCTCGGCTCTTCGCCAGAAGCTTAAAGCCGTTTATCCGAGTGGAACCAGGCCAGACCTTCATGTCAATTTGGGGGGGTTACACATGATTAACGGCTTCCATGCTGAAAAGAAACGTGGAAACTGAAACACACTGCCTACATCTCAATATTCATGTAATGTCACTGCGGGGACCCATTGGCAAACGGAAGCCCCTCCCGCCCAGTACCTTGTATGTTGTGTGTATGTTGTGTAGGGGTGGCAGGAGTCTGATATTGGAGTTATAGGATGCAAACAGCCACAGAACATTTACAAATCCAATTTTTTAAGCAAGTTTATTCTTTATAAATCTAGACCCATGACCTTTCTGACCATTTACAGTTTATCGCGCTTGAAAAGGCTGACACAAGATTTGCTTAGCATTACAGGAATGCAACCCCAGTCTTGGCCAGTTGTCCCTCCCCACCAGTCGGAGTGATCCAATTAATAATTTAATAAAGCTGCCCTCTCAGGACTAAGTTCAGTTTTGTGCAGTGAAATGAATGGAAAACAGTCACAGGCCTAAACATAAGGAGGCTAGTCGCATCTCGGTGTGACAAGCCAGCCACTCAATGTTTGTGAGACAGAGGGCGGACCGATTTTCCTGGCGCTCCCTGCTGGCAGTTCCGGTCCCTGAAGCAATCTGTGTAAACAGCGGCATCCTGTGATCTTGGATGGGCTGAGTCCTAAGCCTTCCTCAACACCAGGAGCTCCTAAATATCATGGGGGTAGGATCTTGTAACAGGTTCTCCATATTCAAGGCTCTGTGCCTAGAGGGAGGTGGTGGTGCCATCAGCAGGTCATGGTATCATCATAGAACAGACCCCCTCTATTCTCCCCGGCTGGTTTCTGGAACCATGAGCTGCATGTACTAATGGAGGGTGTAGACTTTGCATTAGAAGGAGATAGATATGGGAGAGATGGAAGGAGGGGCTGATGGAGAGACAGAAAGAGAGATGGTGAAAGAGGCAGAGTGAGAAATGGAGATCAAGAGAGACACAAAGAGAAAGAGATGGAGAAAGAGGCAGAGAGAGAGTCAAAGAGAGAGATGGAGAGAGATGCAGAAATTCCCTTAAGTGTGAAAACTCAAGAGCCATCAGTCACTCCCCAAACTGTAAATATCAATCTTGCAAAATACAGTTTTCCCAGATCCTCCTGGCCACAGAAAGGCAGCCACAGTGGGTAATCCATGAGGGGACAAAAAAATTTCTAACAATCAGGGGTAATTACTACTCTAGTCATCGTGATTACAGATCGCCGTGGAACACGGCCATGATTGATGACTGAGAGAAAAGGGTGATGATTCTGCCATATTGGTTCCTGGACATGCCAGTTTCTTCAAACAGAGCAGGTGCAAATGGAGGATGTGTATTGGCTCCAGTTGTGTTTTGGACTTTATCGTAGATGCAGAGGTGGCAATTTGAGGTCCAGAAAGTAAAAATCCAGACCATGATTTACTTTCAATCAACCATTTGAGCATAAAGAGTCACAGTCACAGAGTACTCAACTCGTTGGTTGAAACAAAATCTTGGTCTGGATTTGTACTTTCTGGACCTGATATTTCCACCTCTACATAGATGTTTGATACTCTAGAATCCTGTGAAGATGATGGGGCATGCCCCTCTAATTCCAAGGTGGCTAGCTTAAGCTCTGTAAAGTCTCCTAGTCATACCCTTAAGCAAGGACCTTAACTCAGATCCAACCAGTGAAAAGATCCTGCTGTATTGAAGGGGTCCTTTGCACTGAGGCATTATCTGAAACACTAATTATAGCAGTGTGTTTTAGGCACTTGGTAACGGGAGCTTGTGTTGCTGAGCAGCATGTGACCTTGAGCTTCTTGGCAGGGCTGAGCTTCTTTGAGCCGTGTCCCCGGCACCAGGCTCCGTTCTTTTCCGCGAAAGAGGACGCGAACGGCCTTCGTCTCCCGTGAAGGCTGCGCTTCTCCAGCTGCGATTCACAATTGCTTTTAAACTGCCCGCAAACGAGCTCGCAGGAGCCGGTTAATAGCAGATTAATAGGGCGATAAAAGGAGAACAGGCTCTTCACAACGCAGACTGCATCCAGCGGCCCATCAGTCTCCTGAGCCAGCCAGCTGCTCGGTGTGGCCTCTTAGCCTAACCACCGCTCGCACCCTTTACCACACTTTTATGGCCTCACTGAAGCTCGACCTTGGCTTCAGGTCGTGTAATTAAGTCAAGAAACTATGGGGGTGCTAAATCAGCCGGGGCTCTCTGACAAAACACCAAGGTCTGGGCCACACCGCAAAACAATCTGGCGATGGCAAAGCGGCGATAAGAAACGTGGCATGCGGAAGCCGCTGCGTCCAGCCCGTGTCAGCCTTATCAGCTCCTATATCATGTCAGAACATTGTTTTTCTGCTTTCCAATCCAGAGGTCAGCTGCTCTAAATAAAGCCACCTTCTAACCCATCTCTGTGTTAGGGCCCAAAGAGCACTACAGGGCAGTGGGATTGAAAACCTTTTAATTACTGTTTTTCCCATTTAGTTGCTTATTTGACATATTTTTCTCCAAAGTGACTTTCAGTTCCTGCCCCTTAATACAGCTGGTCGTCTCACTGCAGCGATTGAAGCGTCCGGTTCAAGGGTACAACAGCAGGATCTGCCTCCTGGGACTTGAACAAGCAACCTTCAAGTTAGGGGCCCGTGTCCTCTCTTGTTGGTATAGATATATTTATACTAGAATTATTCCTATTAAAATAATCCAGCTGGTAGAACGCAGTGAGCCTTATTAAATGAATTAAATTTAAGTCATGCTCCCAGTCGAATCATCCTGTGAGGTACACTTTAATATCTTTTAATAAGGTCACACTTCATTTAAAAAAATGAGGTGCTGATGATTGTGGCTTTTTAAGCTGTCTGCTGTGAGACATAAGGTTGGGGAGAAGTTTGAACCCTAGTCCCTAGACAACTGTTGGTTCTTTGTGATTCTTTATGCTGTTCAGAAGTATTTGTGCCCTACCCATGTCAAGCCACTCTATCCTCCAGTTCAAAATCTCATTTGTGGATCTCGAAGCCCAGAGGCGAAAACGCGAGTCAGTGACCCAACCAATGCACATGCATGGAGAGAGTAAGAGATATGTCCTCCAGTCAAAGACGCTCGCTGAAACAAAAATGGAGGCTCCGGCCAGCAGCCTGCATCCCGCTGAGACTTATCTGTCCACCTCGTGGTAAGACAGGCTCCAACAGGGGAAGATCCTCATTTAATTCGATCATCTGGCTCTTTTTCGCTTATCTCCCAATAACATATTTAGCTGGATGCCACTTTCCTCTGTTATATAACCCCTTGAGTTTGACAGCCCGCAAGGCCGCAGTGGAAAAAGTTACGTGCTGGTAAAATCTAGAGAGCAGAGAGGGACTCAGTACAGGGGAAAAAGAAACACAGCGAGATGTATTTTTGACTCTGTCCACACAGCTGTGGCAATATGCTCTTCAGCAGCCACGTCTTCGAGGTCAAAGCCCCGTCCGGATCAGCTGACCCCCGGCGCGCCATGGGCGAGACGCGTCTCGTCTCTGCCTCATCTCCGCCAGCACCAAGGGACGTGATGAATATGCACGATGAAGTTTCACACCCCCACCCTCACCCCCCGTGAGATGATACCAATGAAATATTAATCAGCTGCAGTTTGCTGTGGATCGTTTGTCTGGTAGCACTGCTTGGCTACAGCACCGTGGACACGAGACTCTGTGCGTGGGCCCCGGAAAGCCACTCTCACCCCCTTAGCTGAGCGTTTCAAATAGGGAAACACATCATTTGAAAGAAATTATTTCGTGTCTTTCTTTGAACATTAATGACTCTCATGAAAGCAGATAAGTGTGCCCCCTAGTACTTAATATACATGTAAATCTGCATACACATTACTCCAACTCTGCATGTATATATAAATGACAATATCATAGAAGACCAGATTCCCAATTGCTGTTGTCCGTTGGGTGTGGCAGACAAGCAAGAATACACAGAGCCAGATTTCATGCAGAATTTGCCAAGTTTGATGACGAGGGGGGAAGGGGATTTGACTGAGGATGGAGCAGGTCCTCACTCAAGGGTGTCCAGGAAGGAACAACCACCTCAAACCGCCATTTTGTCACACTGTTTTTGGTGCTGCACTCTTTCCTTGCTTGGTGGTGTTTTTGACTTCTCCTAGAGG
This sequence comes from Stomatorhinus ivindoensis, assembly GCA_019775895.2. NCBI lineage: Eukaryota > Metazoa > Chordata > Actinopteri > Osteoglossiformes > Mormyridae > Stomatorhinus > Stomatorhinus ivindoensis. The sequence continues at coordinate 19,772,570 of JABFEB020000060.1, forward strand.
CAAAACCATTCAGTGCAGTAATAAGGAGTCATCTTCCAGTAATGAAGCCGCCATTGTTTGGCTAGGCCTTCACATGGGTCGTACCAACTGCCTGCTTTCTCAGGGAGGGCCATGCATACACTGGGTGAGCGTAACCTTTACTATGCTTCAGTGAACCAGGCATTTCGGTGCACCAGGCTGCTTCATTCTAACACTTCTGTAATGTTTTTAAAAGCCTTCATGTTAACATCTCATTTTTCTCTAAGAGGTAAGACCACCCCTTTGTAGTGCTTGAAGGACTGTCCCCTTTCTTTTAAATATATCTGCCATTCTGGTCTCGCAGGCATGAATAATGGAAGGCCAATGCGAGAGCGAAGCAGACACATTGACTGATGGGGTTAGAAGATAAATAAAACTCAACAAAACACACTTGTTCCTTCTGCCTTGCCATCCAAGGTTTCGAAAGGAGGAGGTGACAGAAGTGTCATTTTTTGCTGTTCTTTCTTCTCTTTGGCTTCTCATTCACTCCATTTTTGGACTAATATCAGTCTGATAATCTCATTTAGAGAATAAAAGTATAATGTTTAAAATGGAGCTACTGAGTCAGTCTCAGTCAAGTGAGGTGATGTGCCATTTCTGTTGTATTAAGTAATTCTGTTCCATCGTGCCTGGAGGAGGTCATGATAGCTTGTAATAATCAAGAAAATCTCTGTACAAATCACCAGACGCCAATTCAGTGATCCTCTCGTCCATGTAGCCGAAGACGTTTCCAACCCCAGCTCAACCGTATGATCCATCTGACTGATGAGCACAGAAGTATAAACCACACATCTGTTAAATATCTGGGTTTCAGCTCTCGGATGCCCAACACCCTATTAGACATGAGAATGGTAGAGGATCGGGGGGTCAAGTGGCAACATGATTGGATAAGAGGGATCAGTGGACAAGCAGTCAAGCCGATGACTCATCTGTTCTCTTCTTTTGCCCCTCATCTCCACTCACCCACCATCTCTTCCTAGGTAGCTCAGAGAATTGGTTGCGCTGTTCCTACCTTTATTTAATTCTATAGCAACACATCAGGGTCATTTTGCTTACTGTGTCAATGCTCATTAAAGATATCACACTTAATTTCGGCAGCTTGGAGAGGAGCATGAATGGCATCCCTTATCTCCTACGACTGGCGCCTCCAAGTAGGCAGAGGCAGTCGGTATGAGGGTCCTGCCTTTTGGATGCACATGATGTCTCAGGTTTCTCTCCACTGTGAATTTACTCCCCAGGTACGTTTTCGGTTTGGGTACATATCCCTGAAGTGTAGCCCCGCGGCTCACTGGATAGCACCATGGCCACACGTCATCAGGTTTATGGACAATGGTGGCTCTGTAGGTTAAATCTCTCTGCCCGTGATCAAAAGCTCGTCGGTTTGAGCCTGGCCTCAACAGAACAGTCACATGTCTGTGAACCCTTGAGCGGGGCCCTTGACCCCCAGCTCCAGGGACCTTGCGCTTTAGCCTACCCTATGCTGTGACACCCAAGCTATGGAGGGCAAGATAGGGATTTATCATTGTGGGTGCAATTACTTGGAGTACACTCGTACCCTGTGTATGTTCAGCGGTCACGCCGTCCAAGGTGTCACCATCCTTATACCTTGCAGGTCTGACAGCCAGAAATCACTAGAATCCTGTAATAGATGTACTGATTCATGGGCATTTATGTAACAGTGGTGGGACATGTTTTAAAAACAGTGAAGAGCTAGATTCTATAGACTGCTAAACACAACTCACCTCAGCTTCCATCTGAAGAAGGCAACAGTGACCCACAGTTTCTTGCTGCGCAGCTCGAATGATTAATGATGTGTAAAGTAGACAGTAAATAAAAACCCAACGCAGTTTAGCATTACAGTTACTTTCACACCTCACCAATGTTTCTGTCCACTACCTGTGGTTGTCAACGAACGTTCAAATTCACAAAACACAAACCCGTGGCTGGCAAGGTCTGGGGTTTTTTCCTTCTTGTTTTACCCTTGACACGTCAGCCAGCAGACGCTTGAGTATTTATGGTATGAGAGGGAGCTTTCTTGTTGATGCCAGTGGAGAATCGCCTGATGCATTTGAGCATTCTGGGAAAGGACCACATTTTATGAATTTGCTTCAAACATAAAGAGAACAAGACTTTCAAAGTCATTCACTCTCTATTGAATTGGAGAATCTATTTTATCTAAAATAAAGACTTAATTAGTCTGTAATAGCAGTAGCATATTTACAAAGTCATTACATCTTCTCTTTCTCACCTAAACATATAATTCTTCTCACTACATTTTTAGTGGGAGGACAAATAACTCAACTGACATATCTCTACAGCCAATTCTGTCATCTTGCTATTGACCCACTTTTCTTCCTCCTCTGCCAAACCATCCAGCGCATGCCCCCCCCACCCCATCAAAGGTTGTCTTCTCTCTGCATCATCTGCACTGGCTTCTGTCAGCTTGCCTTTCCTGGGAAACCTCGATTCCAAACATAAAGCCCAAAAAACAGCATTAAGAATAGATCTAAACCAACCCCTGCTCACATACATGAAATATATGTGTGGGTGCTATGCTGTGTTAATTTACTGGCATGTTGCTATGCAGAACAACATCACAAATGGGGCAACGCCGATTAAGTCTCTCGCAGTCATTGAAAATGCGGAAAAACGGAGCATATGTGGATACAGAGCTTTGCTTGTTCACCGTGTTTGGAAAAGGTCACCCGTTTACCCTTAAATCCAAAAGTGCCATTGTGCCATTGTTTAGTCACTTTTCTCATCCAACTGAATTAAAGGCCTTTGTCTCTCCTCAATGCAGCCTTTGGAGAGGAATGAACTGAAACGCACATCTATAATTAGGGCTGACCTACATGTGTATTATTCTGCACCGCCCCAGCTCAGCCCATCGGCATTCCCAACACGTTACCTGGGTGCTATACTTCCCAGCCATCGTGGTTTCATTAGCTTGGTTTCACCCTCACACTTATTCCTGTGAATAATTCTGGGTGTTATAAGCCAGCCCGTGGTGGCTCTCTTTCGCCGGGCGTGAAACGCAGAAGGACGTCTCAATTTGAGGATGAGCTCAGGCAGAGATCCAGCCGGAGCACCTTGCTGCAGGCTGCTATCCAGCCTGTTATTAATTCAGACAGCCATATGGTCACTGACGCCCTCTGCGTCGTACTGGGATTCACGATGTCACCGAGACCCAAGTAGTTTCTGCTGTGGGCGTGCTGGTTCTGGGCTTTCAGGGGAGTACTTTCAATACCGATTTAATGTTGGCCCGTCACACGGCCATGCAAAGGGAGAGGCTTTAGTGACTCCACTGTCTCTGTTTGTCTTTAGGTTTGTATAGATTCTGATCCAGGCACCAAAACGTGTGGGTTTAAACCCAGATCTGGGCCCTAGCACCCCACTGAATTGATTCTTAACTTTTTTGTTGTAGGTAAAACTCTGGACCAGCTAGTGATTATTAGTTATTCATAGATGCACAGAGGATGTTTTAGTCATACATGGAATACACCATTTGGAGTTACGGGTAATGGAGATGAATGGGGGCAAGTATGTCTCTATAACCCTTACCTCCTGGGGTATTGTTTGCCCCCATTCCATGAATCCTTCCGCTCCAGACTCCTTGAGTCTGACTGCTCTTGCTGTCGATGTCCTGCACTCAATATTCTCATTAAGTGACATGACTCCTCCCTTGCACGTTACACTCTCTTGTGATTATAGCACCTTCTTCGCCTTTTAATTAATCGAATTATGAGGAACAGTGTTGTCTCCCCAGTGGCGGGAGCATGCTCTCGTGACAGAAGCCAGAAGCGAAAGGCAGTCCCAGCAGCGAGCAGATCCATAGCTCAGCGTCGATGTAGGTTATAGTGGAGCCTATAGGTTATAGCTGCGGGTTTAAAGTACAGTCGTGCCACTGGGTTTGGAAAATGGCTTGTCAGCGATGTGTGTGGCACCTCCAGCCACACCATGGGCTGGGGCTCCATCGATCCAGCTGGATCAATACCTGCGACTCCTTTTTTCTAAACCCTTTTTTCGGTTTGTGGTTTTTTCTCTCTCATAATTGCATGACCGCTGGTGTTTTAAGGGCCACCCAGGCGGCATTGGCAGCCGAGAATTATGGCCAGGATTTATCAGGGCGGCAGTAAAGAGCCACGGTGCCGCCAGGGCCTCCTGTCAGAGGGAACCCAAAAAAGCATCATCAGCTGTAGAGATGATCTGGCTCAAATTATAAAAATTGTTTAATAAACGTATCAGACAGCTCTCTGAACAGACAATGAGAAAGCTGTCTGGGGTCTTGGACAGGTGGAGTACCATGTGGTCTTGGAAAAGAGGCTCCCTTCACAGCTGTGGTCTTCCCTCTTGGTCACATTTGCTTGAGTCCCCCAGTCTCATTATTTTTTCTCGATGACAGAAAATATGAGCCTCTAATGCATGAATTTGGTGATTCAGTATCTCTGGATGCCAGTAAAGCCTTTCTTCTGTCAAATATCTGCTACATTAGTAAACCTCATCTTGGGAAAAGTGCTGTGTGCAAGTCCCAGGGAACCTGCTGTTGTACCCATGAATAAGTTATCTACCCCAATTTCTAAATTAAAAGTACAGATTAACAAAAAGTTTTTTCTTATCATCAATGTTTCACAAGCAAGTGGCACAATGGTTAATGCCATATGCAGTTTAAACACTGAAATTATAATTTAGATAATTTTGCAGAGTAACTAAACAGGAATATAAGTATGATACTATTTCAATGTGGAGTTTAAGAAAATGTTTGTTTATGAACTCCGATAAATCATATTCAAGGTATGTGTCATTTTTAAATTGGATTTTTTTTAATGAATACGTGCATTTACAGGTTAATGTTGTGTTAATTTTTATTTACTTATTTTTATATTTCTGAATGTTTGTGCACCATTGTGATAAGATGTCGACCCTCTTTCAGTAATGGAAAATCCATATCAAGCCAGACAGCTTTTAAAACATACAAAATACCTTCAAAATTAGGATGCTGAAGTCTCTTTCAGTGACAGATGACATGCCTAAAACCCCCATTAAATGTTGTACCACCAGCAGGAATTATTAATTAATTAGGTGAGCTTTCACACATGACTGGAATTATGTGTTTTCCCTTCATATTCGCTGCTTTTCCATTTCCTGACAGAAATTAGCATGCAACATGTTTATTTCTTATGTAAATGGGATCCCATGTTATGGCGTGAGCCAGTGTTTCTCCAAGGTTTCAATAATAAATTAGGCGTCTGAGCTCAGATCCGACAAGCTGCATAATAGGCGTCGCTTCCTCAGTCTGTGACCTGGTGCCTGCTCGGGAACATTTTCCAAAAGCTAAGCTTTGCTGTTCCTGTTTCGTTCAGGACTGGTTTTTGAAAAGGGATTCAGCTCATTGAGGGCCAAAGAATACACAAGCTACAGACTAAAAAGATAGGGTTTGGATGTATTAAATACTGGCAGAAGTATGAGATGCACATGCAGGTGAAATTTAGTGCAGGAACATTCAACATTGCCTACATCATGGAGGAAAAACAAACACTGTTAGTACCATTTTGACGCCTCAAATTTGAAAACGGCAGTAAATTGTGGTGTAGAGGAACCGTCCAAAACAAGCCATTACCAGGGAGGAGGAAGAAAATCAATGCGATTGCTTTCACTCCGCCTTAAACTCTGTGACCTTGGATATTCTTTGTAAACACTACTATGAAAAGCTTTCTCACTCTAAGAAAAGGGGGAAAAAACAATCTCCCCCTTTCAGTAAAGGCTTTTTTTAGTGCAATTTCCAGCAGCATCACACCAGGGAGGGATGCTCAATCTCAGTTGGGGCTTGAACACCAACAGACATACGATGGAAAAAAGAGACCAGGAGACTGGGATGGAGTGTGGGACAGGCACGGTCGGGATTACTGTGTCAATTCTGGCTTAGTAATTAGAATCGGTAAACCCACTCAACAAGGCCTGGCAGACTCAACTAATCCAGCCTGTTTTCTTAGCTGAAGAAGATGACAAAGGGGCCTCCTTTTTTTACCAGTAAGAGCAGCTACTCTTTGTTCCTGAGTGCGACGCTAGAGCCATATGTATCCAGCCATGCGGCACGTGGGCATGCCTGCCTTGCATTCTCAATCCCTGAAATGCCATGAAAGACTTCTCTTCAAAAAACAGACTGTAACCTAGGGGGTTGCTTGGTATTCAAATTCCATCAGAATCGCTTGTAAGAGACACAGACAGCCACGTTGACATTTTACTGTAATCAGAGGTCCATCGTCTGCGTGGAAATGCAGGAGGATGCTTAAGTGATCAAGCCCTCCAACTTGGGTATCAGATTTACTTCGGTGTCCTCAACATCATTATGCTTGACGTTGTATTCCTAGCAATCTGTTTTCCATGAAGACAAAATAATTTCCGAAGCGCCGTATTCTCCCCATAAGATTTGAGAAGTTTCACTTCATTCTGTAAAGTTGCGGGAAATAGCAGGGTGAGAGTAATGTAAGAATGCCATTGTGTGGCATAATTAAATGGCATTAAAATCCCTGCTTTGTGACTGAAAAGTGTAAGCATAATGTCCCTGAGAGAAGTCCGAGGCACTGACCGCCTTCCTTTCAGACAGATACCCCCATTACAAACTTGCTTGTGGAGAATAATTTCATGAATTTAGTAAAATATATGGATATTTCAAAATAAATGAAGATAAGTGGTAAGCCACGACTGTAGATATTGGTATTGTTTTTTTTTAATTCTGTTTATCAGGCTGATTTTTCTGTTAAAAATTAATTGGAAAAAGCCTTTTTTCAGAGTACTTTAAACCCCAGGATGTTAGAGGAGGGGATGTGAGCAGGTCCCCTCTCTGTCATCAACACGCCTTCTCCGACCTCGCCGCCCAGAGTTTTTCTATGCAGCATTGGTCCATGGCACACGTGTGGGTGGTCCTCGCCCAAGTCGGCATTGACGGATGACAGTCGGAGCAATATCAAAGACCTGGGGCTGCCCCGCTGGCCAAATCCATCTCCCCATCCCCGGGCCGGGTGTTGGGGGGGGGGGGGGGGGGGGGGGG
>JABFEB020000060.1:19784430-19796219 GCA_019775895.2 Stomatorhinus ivindoensis
TTGCATAGAAACCTGAAATTTCCCTGTGAAAGTGTGTGTATGTCTTTGGTATGCCGCGCACAACATCATAGCATTTTTATTCAAAGAGATGGAAAGATTCTGAGGATGACATCTAGTTGTATCTATTTAAATGGCCAGAGAGGTCTGTGTTGTCAGTGTCTTTATGCGAGTGCTCCTCATGTTTCTCCTGGTCTGCAACGGAGATTTCACACACCTTGCTGAAGGTCCACCACTGCACACGAGGGCACCGCCCACAGTAGCACAAAGCTCCCCGCGTTGTCCTTGTCTGCCGTGTGCCTTCTACTGAAAGGGCTGACAGCTTCGAAAAGTAATAGCAGTCAAATTCAGAAGGGAAGCTATGGTTCCCCTAAACGTTTCTCAGCAGCTCTGTGGTAGGTGCTGCTACACTCCCTCTGTGGTTATATATAGATATATACACATATCATTTTAAGCTGATGTAGCAGGATACAGATTTTTTTTTCCATGTAATAATACATTTCCATAGTGCGATATAGCCAGTCTCTTTCAGTCTGTTTCCATAGTCCCACGACACGACCTACAGTAACATGACCTGCAGTACCGCATGGGACAAACCCCCGCCGGCAATCCGACGGAGGGAAATTTTGCAAAATACTCCTCATGAATATTCGGGAGCAGATTAATACATATTTAGATAAATTAGCACTATTTGATCTTCCTCCCACTCTCTCTATGTTTCTGTATTTTTCTTCATCTCTTTCGACTTGGAAAGAAAAGGAAATCTGGCGGGAGGAGTTTGTCATTCGGGGAGATGTGAACGAGCCATTGGAAGCAGCAGGAAACCCACTGTGGCTCATAATGCAGAGTCCAATGTGGTCAGGAGGCCGACGAGCAATCGCTGTGAGAGATGTGGGTCATTGGGGCAGGTCGGGCCGGGCCGGGCCGGCTAGGGGGTGATGATGTAGGCATGCTACGGCCCCGGCCTATGAATGTCTGACTGGGTGTCGATGATAACGACCCAGCCAGGCTTTCTGATCTCCATAGTCAACGATGTCACTAGCAACTCTGTGACAGACAACTAACAAGCGCTGGGGGTAGAAAATATAGCAGGGCTCCATTCAGCCGGACAGAGACACCAAAAACATTGTAAGTTGGGGGGGGCGGCAGCCCTGTTTCTGGAAAGATTCAGCAGTAATTAGGGATCTGGCTCATTACTTTCTCCCTGCCACCATGTCCCAGCACCGCCACACCATCCCATGGTCTCACACCTGCAGAGGAAGGTAGCTGGTCAAACATTAGTGCTCTCCAGATGGGCTGGCGTGGAGGCGCACTGTCACGCCACCCCTCACCCCCCCCACCATGTCGGCTTGGCACGCCCAGGGAGTGCCCTGCTTTTTCTTGGGTGCCGTAAAAGGAGGCTGTCGACGGCGAGTCGGCCGCAGCGAAAGACAAGAGAGGAATGGGTCTGGGTGAGAGGGAAAAATAGGAATACTAATTAGGAACCTTGTTTAGAAAGGCAGCATGCAAAGCAGGAGGGATGGGAGAGGCTAAGCAGCTGAGCAGATGCCTTCGGGACCTGGGGTTTCGCACTCAGGTGTGCAGGAGCTTGTCGTACAATATTCTAAATCCAGCACTCCCAGCTGTTTTTCCTTATTAGGCTCTGCAGACCCAACTCTAATCTTCCCCTCCTTCCCAGCCCCCGTTTTCCATGCCATCACATTCAGCGTTTGTGTCACCGATGGCTTTCTTGTGATAAATATGAGTGGCATACAAACATCAGTGGAACTTCTAAATAATTACAGTCCCTATGATTTCTGAAAATACCTCGTGAGAAACTCATCAGCTCACTGCCGCTGAGCAGAGGCGCGGAGAGGGCGATAAAAAAAGCACGCTTTGTTTGCAGACTTTAACAAAGAATTGCTCCTTTTTATAGGTTGGTGGCAACAAAATGTTTAATCAAACATGCAGGCATGCGATGTGAGCAGCTAAGCTCACTTTCTTTTCAATTAACTGGGGACATTGTTACAGCCTGCTGTTTAACGAATATCTCTGTAATCTAACAACTTGTTTAGCAGAACTAGTTAAGGCAATATTAGCCATTAGCCTTGTAAAAGATCAAAACGATCTGATAATTAGAGAATTGCAATGATCCAGAAAAACTGAGCTCCCTCTCGGACCCGTCTCGGGATTCTGGGTAGTGGCTAGGAGCTTGTTAAGCCGGCGTTCCGGAATGGCGAGGAACGGCGAGCCTCGCGGCTGGGTCCTGCCTTCTTGTTAGGAAGCAGCACGATCCATGACAGCAGCGCAGCGGAAGATGAATGGCGGCGGGAAGCGCGGTGCCCGGGGAGGGAGCGGGCCGGGCAGGACCAGATCGGCCCCCTCCCCTCATTACTCGCAGGCTGACGTATGGCCCGCGGTTCTGTGGCAGCCGTGCACGTTTAAATAAAATGAGATGCCGTCCACCGAGAGCTGGAGCAATTAAAATAGACATACTCAGCGATAGCCCGCCCTTGACATTTTATGTAGTTGTTTATTTTAGTGCACAACTGCACACAGACGCATGCACACACACACGTGCGCAAGCAAGATTAGGTTTGCACACAATGCCTGTTGTTTCAATCCACCATTAATAGGTTTTGAAAAAACAGCTTCATTTGACAGCACCCCAAATTAGTTGGATTTTTATCATTGTAATCACATGAATGATATGGCCGAGGTCGTGAGGAATGTGGCAACAAGGAGCTGTCGCCAGGTAACACGCCCCCAGCTGCTCCGTGGTGCGGCTAAGTCCCATGTTCAGACAAGGGAGCCCACAACACCATGGAGGTCTCAGAGTACCGCTACCAAGGAGACAGATACTAGGGGGGGGTGGGGGGGGGGTCACAGCCCCCAGTCCAACCGATCAGCAGTAGAGGCCTGCATTATTTAGTGGAAACTTATTGAACATTGAGCCTAAATTATTCAGCAGCATTGACCTACTTGCTGGTGTTGAATTAGAGACTGATTTAACTTTTTTTTTTTCACCTGGATTTTTATCAGGTGACACTTGGGTTTCTAGGCACGGTTTGAAATCACGCAGTTAACTGAAATGGCATCTCTAAATTGCCTTCAGTGAATGTGTGTGTGTGCCCTGCAATGGGCAGGTGTCCCATCCAGGGTGTCCCATCCAGGGTGTCCCATGCACTGTGTGTCCTGGAATAGACTTCAGGCTCACCGTCACCCTGTATTGGGTTTCTGTCACTGTCAGAGGACATTTCAAAGGTTTGGGTCTCCCGGGAGTTCCTGTGATCCCAGATGTGGTAGCAGGTATGGAGCTCCTGATGGCTGCTCTGTGCCTGATTAGCACAGGTTAAACACTTATGTGTCGGCAGTGGTCTTGATAAAGCCAGGAGGGGATCAATGCCAGGCATTCCAGCCACGAGGAATGACCGTGGAGCCCTGCAGGGTCTGAAAGCGGTGAAGAGTAGGGAAGCTGTTTAGAGGATTAGCCAAAGGCTTCACAGCAGGCAGCAAGGGTGGCCATTAGCTTGTGGGGGGAGGGGCTTCTGGTAACAGGATGACAGCCCATAATTCCTCTAGCCAGGGAACAGGTGAAGACCATGCTCTTATATCTTTTCATCATATGTGTACAATTTCATTTGAAGTTGCCTCAGCTCCAGTAGTATTTAAATATTTTAGATTTGATTTCTGGATTTGGTGGCCAGTGTTTCCTGAGCCGATGGCCCAGTGCAAACTACCGATGGTCTGTTTCCTGATTTTTTTTATATGATCGTGGAACGGGAAGTGAAGGAGTATGGGGGGGTTCCCCCATGGGTTATTCTGCTAAGCAAATGAGCTGGTCAGAGGGCCCTAAGGTGGGTCAGGTGTGTATCTGCCACATGATGGATCCAGGTAAGGGAGAGGATGTAACACCTACATTAATTCCTTTGGTGTAAGATCAATACAGGCCAGGGCGTTTAAGTTGGGTTGGGGTGCAAATATTTGAGGGATGGGGTGGGGAATGTGCTTCACGGTTGAAGTTTCCAGGATCGCTGTCCCCACACCAGGAATGACGGCTGGTGGCTGTCCCCACACCAGGAATGACGGCTGGTGGCTGTCCCCACACCAGGAATGACGGCTGGTGGCTGATGCTCCTTATCAGTGCTGGAGTTCAGGCTCACCTGAGCCACCCCGAAACTACAGAAAATGGGGACGAAACTGCAAGTGAACACAGAGGTGCGGCAGTCATCTGAGCGCCCTGTGACGGGTACAGGATCTTGCTACTGCCTCACTTATCTGTTGAGTGAAGTGAGCAGAGCCTTGGCTAGCAATGTTCAGGGGACCCACGGTGTGTCCAGGTCATGGGGAAGAGCCGGCGTCAGCCTCGCCATCCAGGCGGGAGCAGAAAACCGTAATCGCTTCCCATTGGCAGCCAGCGGCGGCTGAGTTACAGCATAGTCGGGCTGCATGTTACAGTACACTGCTAATCTTGGGGAGATCCCCATGACTGACAGGCTAGCTATTGACTGCTCATTCGCCCCTGCTCTCCAGAGATCACAGGCAAGGCCAGTGAGTTATGAACCCCTCGTCCCTCCCCACCGAAGGAGGAGCTGTAAATCAGTAGTCCCCAGATCAAGCTGGATTGCTGACTCCGGCGCTCTTGGACCATGAAAGGACTCGGGTCGAGGGACCAGCCCATCCACCAGGCAAAGTGGGCCGATTATCAATCTCAGCAGATGAACGGGCTGCCTGTCAGGGCTGGGTGCCAGGGTGCCGGACCGTGTAAGGAAGGCTTTGTCCACATGAATTCCCTTTAACGATTTAATTAAGAACACTCGGCATCTAATTAAAGCCCTACATCTTTTTTTTTACTCTCGCAACTGAAGCATTGAAGCATCTTTTTTGTAATTACCCGTATTTTGTTGCTGTCTTGAAGTATGGCCGGGCCGATTATGAAGCCACATTTGAAGTTCCAGTTAAGGGATCTGCTTTACGTTTGGGCAACGTTTAAGGAAAAATGCTGTGAACAGAAGCTCAGAGTCTGGATCTGCTTTGGGGGAGCTCAGGACGTCTCTCAGCCCCTCCCCCTGATGCAGCAGTGGAGGCTTTGAACTCCGCGGTTTAGCGGCCAGCCCTCGTCAGCAGTTCAGCACCGTGGCACAGGACCCGGCTGGCGTCTTGTTCAAGTTCCAGTCTCATCGAGAATGTCCCTGGTGTCTTTTCCAGCCACGGTCACCTGTGGGTGAGGCAGGGTCTCTCTCCAGTCAAAGACAAAAGTGTCTGTGATTGGGGCTTGGGTGTTCCCCAAGAGTTTGTGTCAGTGGCAGGGGTGTGGAGCCCATAGAGGTCCCATGGGCTGCAGGGCACAGTTCCGCGGTGGTGGGTTAATGGCGGGAGCCGTGCTTGGTATGCGCCTTAGAAACTGGCATTATACTGTCACAGCCAAGGGGGGACGTACCGAAGAGGCGAGGTGATTGAATTCTAACCCAACTAGGGTCGTGTCAGGACTGGTGCCCCGCAGTTCCCCGAAGGCGCCCCTCTCCGCCACTTGCTGTCATGTTTTATTTATTTTATTCCTTCGTTGTTCTGCCCTTCGAGTCGCCCGTGAGCAGGTGCGTCGGGGATGCGATTCATTTCTGATTAGATTGTCACTGGGGTGCGGGGACCCAGAGGCGGCCCTCTGAATGTCACACTCCCGTCGCATCGTTCTGATCCGTGGGCCGGGAGAGGGCATGACATTTGTCTGGGAGCAAAGAGGACACGGGAGTCATCTCTGATCGAATGCATAAACGCATGAGGCAGGATGTAAAGTTAAATGTAATGTCGCTCAACATCAGAGTGGATTTCCTGTTTTTCTATCCCATCAGTCGTTCCTCCAATGCATACCCCCGCCAGTGTTCTTTTCTCCTTTGTGTGCCCTTTATGCTACCTGGAGATATTGGGTAAGACACTCACACCCCAAATTCTGAGGTACAGCTTGTAATGTTGGACCTGCTTCCTGACCATTGCAAATGCACTCTTCCGCTGTCATTAAGCCAGCGACGGTTCGTAGTATCGATTCCCACACCGGTCTGTCAGGACACTGTGCCGGGATCTCACGGCACAACAAACAAACGACACCGGAGGCAGTGATGGATGGGGCGCTCCAGGACACGGTGACACTGCCATCTGGCTCCCCGGCGCTGTATCGGCCACATGTGCAGAAAATTACGTTGAGTTTTGTGCCCCCACCTCTGGTTGTGGGACATGAACACAGGAGACGACAAAAACCCAGACAAGCTGGCCTCAACATGCTCTTCTGTGGTTTGCCTGCATGTGTACAGGGCTCCAAATATAAAGCAGTAATACTGAGTGCAATGCTCTATTGATCTATTTGAAGTTCTGTTTGCATCTACATAAGTGGCCCAGGAACCATGCGCTGGGTGGTTGGATGGTTCTGAGGGACCTAGACTCTCACTTCCCCTCAGCCCGTCCTCTGATGCCCCCTGGTGTTTAGCTGAGGACGTAACATCTCTCACGTTCCACTGCTGCAGCCTTTAGCCTGTGATGCTCCAATCCATTTTTTTTTTTTGTCGAGCCAAGCATTCCATGGGACAAGTACTGAGCTGGATCAAGCAGGGGGCCAAACTTGCCGGAACCGGCGCCCCCATTGGGCCTTCGCATCACAGCAGGAGTATGAATGACGCCGAGCCGGGATGACCTCCTGCGTGAGCCGGCCCGAATGGGAACGGGCTGATAAAATCGAGATCAAAGTGTAAACAGAGACTAAAGAAAGAGTGGAAAATCTCACTTTCAGGAGGACAATAGACTTATTTTTGCGCCTTCTTTTCCCTCTAACTGATTTTGAGTGCAATCGTTACAGATCTGTATTTTCAGAGAAATCTAAGTCAAAGCTGTTTGGGATTTGAGTTCCCCAAAGGACAGTGAGCTTCAGAGGTGGTATGCAGGTGTATTTAAGACAAGCCTCGATGTTTATGCAGGTAGCAAAAGTCTTCACTCCCCCAGGAGATTGTGTTTCGTTCTCCTCTTAATGGATTTGTCTCTTCTCTTAATTACCTTTAGGCAGTGATGAGTGAAATGAGGCTTCCCGGCCCTCTCTGCTTGGTATTTTCTTGTCAATCAGAGACCTGTGTACTCTGCACTTACCGCTCTCTTTATTGGTTCCTGTTGGGTTGAACAGGGTGGCGCCCATGTGCAGTACTCCAATTGGCTTTTGAATTGGAGGTTTCCTTCCTCCCGCTGTTGGCATCAAGGGTTTTGGTCATGTTTCCGAAGATCTCTGAATGCCATGAACCTGGTGCAGAGGTCTTGTGATTTGGTGCATTTCCATGACAAACGAACACCAGTTATGGGCCTAGAGGTAACTAACTCATTAATCCTCATCTCTCTCTCTTTCTGTCTTCAGACGACAGATGACCTGCTGGTGGCATCAGCGGAGTGTCCAAACGACGATGAGGACATCGATCCGTGTGAGCCAAGCTCAGGTGGGTTAGGTTAGTCACCTTTTTTTTTACTACTACCCTCTGCGTGTCGGTGTCCCGGTCTGTCTGCAGCAGCACTCAGACGGACTGCATCAGGGAGGAGGATGCGTCTCAAATGGTCCTTTTTGCAGCCTCTCCATCCCAGCAGTCCAGTGTCCCATTTAATTAGACTTTCCAGTGTACGGTATTGTGGTGCAGTGTTTAGCATTGTTGCCTCACACGTCTGAGACCAGGGTTCAAGTCTTAACAATGGCTGTGTGTGTCTGTTTGTGTATTGGTCCCATTTGAAGACCAAATTGTCCCCAAAGTGTAGTAAAACCTGAAATTTCACTACTTTTGGGTACATCTTTTGAGGTCCTCATTTGGATACCCTCAGTTTTATAAATATCTGTGAATGCAAACAACGTAAAAATGCCAAAAGTCTTGTATTTGGGTTGGTTACTTATGGTTAAGGTTAGGGATGGGTGGGGTTAAGGGTGTCGTGATTGGGATTAGGGTTTTTCCCATTGAAATGAATGGACGGTCCCCATTTAGGTAGGAAGATCAACTTGTGTGTGTGTGTTTGTGTAGGTGGAGTTTGCATATGGAGTTTCCTGAGTGAATTGCCTATAGGTGTACCTGGGTGAGTGAATGGTGTATGAATATGCCCCATCCCGTGCCCTTAGCTTCCAGGATATACTCTAGACCCCCAGAGGCTCTGAATTGGATAAGCAGTTACAGAAAATGGATGGGTGGAGTATGCTTGGCACATGTATGGCAACCAAACTTAGCACAAAAATGTACCCTGTTTGACTAAAGGCCTTGGGAATGAGGATGCTGTTCTGTACCTCACAATAACATGGGGTGCTTGTTAGAAAAGTGACTGGAGTTGCTGAGAGTCCTGTAGTCATTGTAGCCCCTCCCCTTCTGTGTGAGGGGTTCCTGCCTGCACTATTTATGACGTGTGTCATCCCCAAGGAGAGCAGTGTCTCTGCTCTTTGAGACCCCATTACACATGACGGCACAGGCGGTGTGGCACCCATCGGCATTTCCTTAGGGAAGACGGGCAAGCAGCTGCTGCCCCACTGGGGTCAGCCTGTGTTCTCGGTGTCTGCAAGGAAGACTCCTCACGGGAGCGCACTCCTGTAATCTGCTTTTCAGACTCTTAATAACTGTTTTTCCCTATGTTGCCTCTGGAGAAACATGACAATGAATTTTTCTCTGCTGGGAGAAGGACTCTAGAATTTGGACTGTAGCAGAGGATCCTACGATGATGTGAGAAAGACCTTTCATTGTAAAATTGAAAAAGCCACTGTCAGGACAAAGACCTCCATTTGTAGTTGTGAATACACCACAGGCCAAAGACCCTAGATCGTAACAGAAGATTCTCCAACGACATGAGAAAGACAGAGAGATAGTAGATTGTACCAGTGAATGACTGACTAAGACTCGCTGGTATAGATGCTTTGTTTGTAACCACGCTATTTTCAGCATGTTATGGACAGAATGCTGTTGCTTGTTAGCATATTTTTTCCTGATTTATTTATAAGGATTGATATTTCACAGGGTTGATATGGTTCTGAACCTGTGACCTTCTCCATGACTCCTGAAATCCCCATGTTGACACTCCCACTGCCAGGCAGACAGTAAACTCAACCAAACCTCGCATTCAACCGCATGGCCACAGGCAACCAGTTTAGGATACATCCTACAATGCTTGGGATATTATGCAGATATTTTTGCGATATGATGTTTTTCCCTGATTTCGGGTAGCTGACTCACTCGGTCTCAATCATTGCAGTTGTATTTTCGCGCCTGCTAACATCATCATTTTCCGCCTTGTGGCCCAGAAGTTGTATTTTTGGTTTCTGATGGATTTTCCTTTGACAAATAACAGGATGTTTGTTACACTATAATCTGGAGGACACAAACTAACCTTTACGTGACAAGACCAGTGAATATTTTTGCCCTGATCACCTTTCTTTTTTCCAAAGAATTATTTTTGGTCAGGGCTTGTTATTTCTGCGGCAGCGACAGTGACGAATTTGATGTTTCACGACTGTCATGCAGAAGAGCGCAAGAGTAGAAAAATTATAGCACTGCTAGTTTGTAGCGCCGGAGGTCAGATGATATTATGCAGTGACGTCCTGCGAGCTGCGATATAAGTCAGAGGAAATGCATTTTGTTTTGATAAATATATGCAGAGGAATGACAGTAACAGGCCATAAAAATGGCACATCGTCTTTAATTTAAGAGCTAATTTCAGACTTAATATAGATTTGGAGATTTGTTTCCTGCAGTCCGGTTATGAGTAGCGTTATTATTAAGATGCCGTTACCCTGTACTGGAAAAGATAATCTATCCAGCCATCTAATACAGGGTAACTACGCATGGCGCCAATCCTAGGCAGCACAGGGCACCCTGGACAGGACCAGGCTGTCACAGGGCACACATGCGCAGGCAGGCAGTCTACTGAAGGGTTTTGACTGCAGTAGGAAACTAGAGGAAAATTCCACACACAGAGCCAGGGATGGAATTCGCAACCCTGTGAGAGCGCAGTGCTGAATGCGGAGCTGCCGCTGCCTGAGCTGGTGACCATGCAGTGACCTCCAGACCTGCTCCTAACCATGTGATACGCCGACCCGTGTGTGTCTGGGCTTTCATTTCATTTTTGGTCTGGCTTGGATATGGACCAATTATCAAAAGGACAGGAGACCTGCAGTGCAGTGAATCTCCTCCTCTGTTTTGAGTGGGGGAAGGGGGTTCAAACAGATCAAGAGCCACAGAAACAATTAAGGCTCTCCGACAAAGTGCTGTCTGTATTGATCTTTTTTCCTGTAATAAAGCTGTAGATAGCGTATGTTTCTGTGTGACTCCTTCGCCAGGAGTCTGCCACAGAAAACCCTACCCTCACAGTCTGGGGGAAGGTGTCAACTTGCAGATTTGCTAAATGAGTGCCCTCCCTACAGTGACAGGGAACAAGTCCCATCCCAGTGCATGACTGACTGGGGAAGGCTGGCTCAAACCAGTCATGCTGATGGATGTGTGTGTTTCTGCAGTATGCAATGTGTGTGACCGGGAAGGGTCGGCTGAGTGTGAAGGGCTGCGTCCATCCCCAACGGAAATCAGGGCCTCTGCACCCTGGATGGAAGTGAATCCATCCCTCTCTTCCTGGATGATTAGAGATAGATATTCCCTTAATGGGACATTGCTAAACAGGTCAAAGATGGAACACCAAACTAGGTTAACATTCCTGCTAACGCAAATTCCCCACAATCCATTGTGATGTAAAAGTTGCATTGCCTGCCCCTTCCACAACAACAAAAGAGATTTTCATCAAAACTAGAGTTTTTTTTGAGGGCGGGGTGAGAAATAGATAGATGGTGCATGAAAAAGTTGGTGGTGATAGAATCTCTGGGGGAGAGTGGAACCGCGGGCCAAGGTTAACCGTCACTCTGCGGATCGCCAGGGTCCCCCGGAGCGCCACTCCATCCTAGCGTCCAGTGTATCGATTTCTCCGCTTATTTATTCCAAGCTTTATTTCAGGCCTTTTTTTGTATCCCTAGAACTGCAGCAATTCCATGGCTGAAACTGTAATCTCCCGCAGGTCCCGAGATTAGATCACGCCGCAGCAAATTGAATCTTCTCCCAGTCTGCAGTGCAACTGGGCCACCAGGCGATACGGTCCGGTCCCCAATGGGCATATACGGAGGAGCCGGGGGTGAAGGGGGGGGGCTTGATGCATTGGCAGTGTTAGTGTGGCAACAATACCACTGTCGGTCAAGCATCTGCAGGTTAAGTGACAGGCGATGGATCCGTTTGGCGGGGATTGGGCCCTGGAGGAGAGGGGTAAGGGGGTGTGATTGGATCGTCTCCTGAGCCAGGAGGCGCAGTGCCACATCCACTGGGCTGGCTTATTGAGTTATTTGGCCCAAGACTGCTGGCTGACACAAAAGGAACCAAGTGCCGAATTATTATTTTATGGCCTTTGGCAAAGGACATGGCCGCCGCCCACCCCAAGCCACCCCTCCCACCAGCCGCCTTATCCCGGGCATGAGCGCTCTAAAGCACTCTGGGAGAGATGCAGCCTCTGTGGAACGTGAGCAAAATCCAGAGGCATCAAAAAAGCCCAGCCCACCGTTCAGCTCTGCCGCCTCACAGCTCCACACACCTCCTGGTTTCCGTTTGGCCGCCTTCAAGTCCTTGTCCCTCATTGGAATGTCCTTGTAGGGCCTCCGGCGGTACCACAATGGCATTTGCGTCAGGTTGAAAGCCCCCACCATTTCACCATGCCCATTACGTCCAGTCAAGGTGTGACTTTTGGTGCAGAGAGAGGCCTAATGAAGACGTCACATTGTGTGGAGGGGGGGG
>JABFEB020000060.1:19799599-19820107 GCA_019775895.2 Stomatorhinus ivindoensis
CGCCCCCCCCCCCCCCCCCCCCCCCCCCCCCCCCCCCCCCCCCCCCCCCCCCCCCCCCCCACCGTCCGTGCCCGTCTGCAGGCACCGTACTCAGACTAATTACAACCACTGTCATTGTGGGGCGGGGGGTCCACAACAGTTGGAGCAGAGGAAGGAAGAAAGAATGAAATACAGGAGGGGTAAATCATGGAGTCAGAGGAGACACAGGAGGGCGGGAGGGCAGAGCACAGGACGGGCGTGGGGCTGAAACCCTGGAAGGGCATGATTTAAGGTATAAATTATATAGCCATCAGCAGAAAGCCAACGGGGGGGGGGGGGTAACGTCTCCAAACGATTCTGTGACGGAGATTAGCAGGAGATTTGGAAACGGTGAGTGGGACTCTCCGTGGGATACAGCAGGGAGAAGCGTGGAGCTCAGGGTGCGGAGTCAAGGTACCAGACAGCGATTAACAGCAGGAACAGGTCCAATGGCAGCAGAAAATAAATGGTGGCATTAGAGAAGGACCTGAATGAGGACTGGGATGCTGGGAGTAACCGAGCTGACGAGAGACTATAGCCTATTTTAACAGTTTGCTTGTTTATTTGTATAACGAGGATTAGAGACACACCCTGGAACGCTGCCAGGCCTGTAATTCTCACTGAGAACAGTGAGGTGGAAGAGAGGATGGGAACAGAAGGTGAAGAAGGTCTGGAAATGGGGGGGGGGGGGGGTCGTGAGGAGCAGGGGCTTTGCGGACAGTCACTTTGCAAGGGTCACGGAAACACAGCCGGATTTCCGGGGACCAAGCAACTGTCACTAACAAACCGGGGGAGACCTGCACAAGGGAGGGGACTCTACCAGGAATTTCACCTTCCACGGGCCGGTGTGGCAAAGACAGCACCCCGTCACAGCATCCATCACATGCATACAGGAATTTATGGCCCAAATGATCTCCCCCCACCCCAGCGGTATACGCCACACTGTGGTCGTACCCGAAAAGAATGACTCAGTAAGCCCCACAATGAGCCTTTGCACAGAGCTATCAAGGCGGCTTGTGTTACTAAGAAACAGAATCTGTGTTTACGCAGGTCACACTTGGCTTAACAGGGACGTTTCCAGATTACGCTGGCAGCAAGCCATTCATTGAGTGACCTTCCTGCGTTTCCTCGGTTACTAACCTATGTTGTTCCCTACTAGCACAGGACCAGGCACTGGCACGGACCTCGCTCGCCCGTTAACCACTTAATTACGGTCAGAGCGATCCGGTCCGTAAAGTTGCAGCGGGCTTCATCTGTGAAGTGCTTTACAGTTAGCAGACTCTAGGGGGCAGTATAGGCCTCCAGGCATCTGACGGCGTTGAGTGGAGTCAAGGTAACAGGATTTGAGGTCGTCGGCTCATACACTGACACTCATCCATTGTACCAAGTGTAAGAGTGAAATTGGGCCCTTTAATGTGACGTGCAATTGTCACCAATCGCCCATTATGGGTCTGTAAGCCTCAAAAGCACCCAAAGGGACCCAGCTTAACAGCAGCAGCCCAATCATCCTGCCATTAAAAACATTACATATAATAACTGCAAGTTAGAATGAATTATGAAACTGTCTTATTAATCCATTTAACCTCCGCAGATACAACATGCACATAGCAGCTGGTTCACAAGCAGTCCCAGTTGAAGACCGGCCCGGTACCGACCCAGAAGCAGAAGGGCGGCTGGCCCACACTTACTCCGAGCCAGCGGCCATGTCCAGGTACGAGGCGTCCGTCGTCTCCAACCCTCCTGAGATGACGACGCTCATGACGCCCTCCGCTGGCAAATCCTTGTCCTACTGAGTCCAGAGGATCCAACACGGAGGAACATCACAGCCACGGCGCTCATTGCAGACGTCGAGGTGCATCCAGCAAGTCTGGGGGGACAGAGGGAGGGGTCAACACCTAGGTTCACGATGGCCACCATTTCAACCTGCCTAGAGTGTTACAAGGGACCAGGCTGGACATACAGACTTCAAAGGCTGAGCACCCCGCACAGAGCCAGCACGTCACCATCGCAGTAACACATAACGTACACTAGAGGGAGCTCTAAGACACAGCCTCACTTTACATAGCCAAAAATAACCTGCATGCTCTACACGTAGTATCAATGCAACTTGTCCATTAAAAAAAAAATACATATACACACACACCATTTAGAAATCAACTGCTGGGCTGTCCCTGTGCTTGTCAGGGTTTTTAACTGGTTCTTGAAGCTTATAGCAATTAATAAATGTGCAAGAAACCTCAAGCGAATAGTAAATGTGTCACATCTGGGTACGTGCATATGTGGGTGTTTGTCCCGGGTGCAGCCATTTGGTGAGACTGCAGGAGTAACGAATGGTCAGACATTAACGGCTGGTGACCACAGATCAAACACCCCAAAGGCAAATGCAGTCCATGTAGCCAAACTGCTGCAGAAGCCCCACAGCGGCACACCGACTCCACACTAGCCCCCACCAATCACACAGAAAGACAAATGAACTCCCTAAATCAGCAAATCCCTGGGGATCCTTCACTGGAAGAGACCGATTGCTATTCCGGCCGCCACTCACAGGTCTGGGGCACAGAGCAGAGGTCAAGGCTACTCTCACACCTGGCAAGGGAGGCAGGCTGGACAGGGGGGTCCTGGCAGGAAACAGCTGGTGTAATTAATAGCAGTGCATGACCGTGTGTGTGCGCATGCACACATTTTTGTAATTATTACATTGTGGTGATTTCCCCACAACGTGATAAAAGCATTTTTTCAGGTCTCCACTATATGAAATTCAATTTCATAAAAATCTGAGGCTAAAAATGCAAAAAGTCTTGTATTTTGTTTGGTTACTTATGGTGAAGGTTGGGGCTGGGTATGGGTTAAGGATCTCATTGTTGGGATTAGGGTTTTGCCCATAGAAATCAATGGAAAGTCCCCACAAAGATCACAAAACTGTATATGTTCGTGTGCGCGTGTGCGTGAGAGAGACCATGAGACTGCCCTCTTCATAGCACAAAACTCCTCCTGTCTAGCATGACACCTGCGAGTGCCCGCCCCCCCCCCCGCAATCCTCTCTAAAAGCCCAGGGTGGACGTTTATTTTGGCACTGCACTGTTACAACAGAGCAGTGTGGCAGAAAGACATTTCAGCGCTTTACAGAAAACTTCACCCATCATTACAGTAAAGCCCACCTCCAACTCAAAAAACACAGAACACACAAAGGAGCTTTTTGCCGGGGTCAGCCGGACACGCGTTCATGCCTCGTGTGGAATCTTAAACAGAACACCCTGTGGTAAAATGCTCAGGAGTGCAATCCCCCCCCACCCGACCCCCGGAACAGATGTACAAACACAGACACTCAAACTCACAAAACTCCAAGAAGGAGTTGGGGGGGGGGGCAGTACGACATTCCTGATGAAACTCAAGGCCACACACCCCCTCCCCCATTTCTGTCAGTCACCAGGGAAACACTGGCACACAGAAAGAATCCCGCTTCTCTCTCCCTACCCTTCCGTTTTCCACTTCCTAAACAAACATGGGTTTTAGCAGGAGGAAGAGGAGCAGCGTCGGGATCCAGCTGCCTTCAGATCCTGCGGAGGGACACTCACCTACAGGCCCAGGGTTTGGGAGGCTTTCCGGGGGCCCATGGAAAGAGGGTCTCTTACAGCTTTGGTTCCTCGGGGGAAAAAAAAAAAAAAAAACCCAGAAAAACCAAAAGACCTCATTACACGAATCCCCCCCAGAACACTGGCAGCCTCACAAACAAGCTGACTCAATAACAAACGCACCAAAGAACAGAATGGCGCTTGAAAGCGCCTCATACAGCTGCAGGTCCAGATGCATCACTATCTGGCAGTTTTATACTTCTGGTCTGTAGATAAACAATCCTGGATCAGACCTGAAGCCAAGGAGGATAAAGCAATAAGGGCAGAAGGAACCATCAGTGGGTTTAGGATACAGACTCAGAAACGCGAGTAATGTCCCGCTTCCACAGGTTCTCCTACCAAGGTTACAGACACCACAATTCTCCCCAAAACACTTGTGGAAGAATCCACCTTTGTAAGCAGGACCTGTCATTCAAAATTACGTTTTTCCCCATGACCTGGGTGGCTCAGAGCGTGATCAGAGTTGGGCACCTCACCCATGAGTATATATATCAGTTATACATTTGCCCATGTCTGGAAGGTTGTGGGTTTGGATCCCACAGCAGGAGGAGTAATCATATCACCTTTGGGCCTGAAAAATTCCTTAACTTGCCCACAAACCGCTGCAGGGGTGCTAGATAAACGTCTGACCCAATGCTTTCACCACAAAACCGTCTCTTATGGAAAGTAAGATAGTTCTCATATATCCTATCCAGTTTCCGCACAAGGTTGACTGCTAGTATTCTCCATTCTAAAGCAGCAAATCAAGCTCACCATGCTCCGCTTCAGGACGTGGTAGGTCCAAACTTCCCTGCAGGACCTGCACTCTGGCCCAGCAGCACCAGAGCTTTGCTGCTGAGGTATCCGACCAGGGAACCTTGTATACAGAGCTGAGCCGCTATAATTAAACTTCATCCCTTACAGTCTAGACCAAGCAAAAACCGTGATGACATCAGACGCGAGTGGCCAAGAGCCGTGGCTGAGAGCGGGAGCTGAATGCTACAGGCTCACAACATTTTCCAAACCACGCAGGGTTACGACCCACTGGGCTGGGGTGGGGCTGCGACCTCCCGCCCCACAAGGAGTCTGCCAAGCTGCCGCCAAAGCACCCTGTAGCAGGCCCGTTACCACGGCGGCAGAGACTTCCTGTTTCCTGGGTTTCCACTCTGAGGCTCATGTGCCAGACACTATGTGGGGAGAGCCATGCAGGACAGGGCAAACAGAGATAGGATCCGTCCAGAAGCAGGATTGTGAGAACCGCACTGCATGGAATGGCGCCCCCCGGTGGATCATCTCACTTGTATACTTTCAGCCTGGCTGTGGTTGGGGGCTTTTCCACACACTCCTGAGACGTACCATGTCACGCATGACCTGTCACCTGAGCAACTGGGAGAGCTGCGCATCCGGTAAAGGTGAAAGCAGACGTCACGCAGAGAATGGTGCCGACTGAAAAACGGAGATCGCAGTACAGGCGCAGTGTTGGTTGTGGCGAAGAGGAGGAGATATGTGGGAAAAATATTTATTTATGACAGCAAAACTGGGGTGCTGGCTCACCTCAGCACACCAAGACGACACCCCCCCCCCTTAAGAGCAGCAGCCCCCCCACCCCCCTGTCGGGAGGATCTGCGAGGAGGGAGAACCCAAGACAGGTATTCCCTGCTGAGGACATGAGATCACACAGCACAGCAGGACCACAGGAGCTGAAATGGGATCATGAGTGCAGCTGAGGGCTTGGCTGAAGTAAAGCAAGAGCCCAGGATATTACCAGCAGCTGGCTGGATGGGGGGTGGGTGGGGTTCACAGCTGGAGGGGAAACAAACAGGCAGCAAACTCACCCTTGAGGGGGTGGAGGCTAACATGGGGGGGGGGGGCACTGCAAATCCCCATTGCTCTCTGACTGAACAGAGCCCATGGCCAAGTTAAAAAAAGGAGATTGTACAAGGCCACATTCAAGCACAAACACCATATGTCGTGTTCAGACAGACAGACACACAGATTGAAAACAGGCTTTTTCCAAGAGTGAACATCTTTTCTGATTTCACACTTTAATCAGTCATTACTTCATAAAGAAACACAGGTCAAATTGTAATTAAAACATGGTGGACTACCGTTAGCACGAGCGCTCAGGCAGCGCAGCCTACCGTTAGCACGAGCGCTAAGGCAGCGGCAGCCTACCGTTAGCACGAGCGCTAAGGCAGCGGCACGGTAGACTACATTAGCATATACATTAAGGCAGAGCAAACTGCATCAGCATATACGCCAAGGCACAAAGGATTACATTAGCATGTACATTAAGGCACGGCGGAACACATCAGGGTATACATTGAAGCAAGGCAGATGACATTAGCATTTGCAACAAGGCACATTAAGGGAGAACAAACTGCTTGTGCATTAAAGCACAGTGGTGTATGTCAGCATCTATGTTAAAACACAGTGGACTAAGGTAGCATGCAAATTAAAACATGCTGGATCATGTTAGCATGCACATGACGGCACACTGGACTACTTTAGCATGTACATTAAGTGACATTAAATTAATTTAGCATCTACATCGTAGATAAATTGACCACAACCTTCTATTCTCTACTGTATACAGCACAGGTATCAGACACCAGTTGTGGGGGGGGGGCGAGCCCTACACATGTTTGGATTTCCCCTCGTTTAACACACCTGATTCAACTTCTTGTGCTAATTACCACTTAACCGTTGAGCTGAATCATTTGTGATGGAACAGGGAAAGAATTAAGCTACCGGCCCCCCAGGACTGGAGTTTGACACCCCTGGTATACAGATAAGCTACAATTTGTGCCTGTTTTAATACAACCGCAAACACCCAAAAGGCCTGTTAAAGCTCACTTTAATCTGTCAGTCAAAACCATATTGATTTAAGCATATTTAGCATGCAAGACTTTTTACTTCATGACACACACAGAGTGATAAGTATGTATAAAAATATATTTGAATTCTAGCATCCCTTAAAATGGTTTCATGGAAACAAACCCCCCCCCCCCCAAAAAAAAAAACACCTCCCCCAAACTCAGCCCATGAGGTCATCATCAGTGCAAACACAGGTACACAGACATGGAGCACAGCTGAACAGCATCACATGCCGTCCAGAGGGGTGCTGCAGAAAAGGCACCGTCATTCTAGTAGATCTGAGATCAGACTGGATCAGTACCGCTCACTTACACCATCCAAGAAGAACGTGGTCCTGGGTCTCTGCTACTCTATAGTCATTTCACACCAACAGCAGAATCAACAAACGTGGGGAAATCATTTGAGGGGCATTAAACATATAGATTAAATTGTTTCAAACTGGCATCTCGTCAGAAATGACTCGTCTCCAGATTTACCCTGACTTGTGGACCATCTGGGAAGGACGTGCGGAGATACTCTGTTAATGTGTTACCTGAACTCCTTCTAGGGCTACGTGAAGAGCTCTGAATGCAGCTTGGAAAAGCCCTGGCCAGTACTGGGAAGACTCAGACATACTCCCTAGCATGCTGCAGGGATTCCCAAACAGCGCTAGCTCCATCATCTTTATAGGAACATGACTTGTTTGTGCCAGTTGTTGGTCACCATTGGGCAAAGATGAATGATACGGGCCACCAAAGTCCTGACAGTGTGAGCAGCGCCCCCTATTGTCTCGATGTCCTCCCCCTTCAGTTTGGCGTTTATCCAGCTGAATATGTGCACCCACATTCAGCCTACACTGATCTGTGCGGGGGAGGGGCAGCAGTCAATGTCAAAGGACACCATAAGCTAGCTACAGCTGTTAATCCAGCAGTCATTGATTCATATGCAGTCCACCAGAACACCCAACCGAACCACCTCGCATACAACAGCCCAAGCCACACAAACCCCCCACCCCCGAACTTGACGCGTCGCGCTCAGATCGGCTGACAAAAGGCTACACTTACTGAGAATTGAGGTGTCCCCAAAATCCACATGTAAAATTATTAATGGAAGATGGGAAAAATGAAGGGAAATGAATCACAGGGAAACATCATCTGAATGGGTCCCTTCAGGATCAACTACAGACTCTACAGATACTGAAATGGATTTAAATATAACAATGACCATATTAAGTCAATTATGGTGGGAAATATTTCTTACCACTCACATCAAGAGTACATAAAAAATGGCACGATGCTCTAATGGTCATATAAATCTTCTGCTCCTGGATTTAATCTGATAAGATAACTGAATATGATCACTGAA
Source organism: Stomatorhinus ivindoensis (assembly GCA_019775895.2). Lineage (NCBI taxonomy): Eukaryota > Metazoa > Chordata > Actinopteri > Osteoglossiformes > Mormyridae > Stomatorhinus > Stomatorhinus ivindoensis. The sequence goes on from JABFEB020000060.1 coordinate 19,807,450, forward strand.
CATCCGTCTGCAGAGCCCGAAAGCACATCTTTTTTTGGTCAGGAGTCAGGTGTGACTTGGATACACAAAGGGAGGGGAAAGGGCGGAGAGGTCACAGTAAATCTCTCACTGTTCTTTTTTTAACCGCGGTAACCTGTTTCGGTTCTCTTTACATAAGCCCACGTTATGAAAAGCCGCCGGTGCGGGAGTCAGATCCCGTTACTACTGGAAAGGCAGACAATCCTCATCCGCCGCTGCTGTAAATACCATGCGACACTGACAGGCACATACAGCAGGACGGGGGAGGATTGATGCGCTGGCTCCGTTTGTACGAAATTAGCCCAATAAGCGAGCATCGACCGTCATGTCACTGACAGCGCATGTTGTAGCTGAAGCCAGAGGCGTTTCAGCACCTCGCACATACACGGTAAGGTTACAATGGGCGCTCAAACTATTCCTTCATAAACGGAATCCGCATAAAAATACATACGATTGCGTGCATGTCAGATAACCAGAGGCACGCAACAAACAAAACGAATATTCCCCTAACATGGAGACTTCCACTTCTGTCGAGTGTTGCAACACCGGGTGAACAAAAATGGAAAATGTGTATTTTTTCCTTGGGGGGGGGGGCTCGTGCAGTAGCGCGTCGGCGTGCATGTCGGCGCTGCAGTCAAACCTGGCCGGCAGGGCCGTGGAAGGACGAGTAGCTTCAGTCACCATAAACATCATCCATAGTCGCCATTCTCCCCACAGTCTCTGCCTGGCGACACGGACTGTGCGACCGCCGGACGCCGCCGTCGGATAAGGAAGCGACGGTCAAACGGGGAGCGAATTTCTGTCGCCGTGGTGTGCGACTGTTTCATGGGAGAAACGCCGGGAAATAAAGGCGAGTTTCGGACCTCCCGGCTCGGTGTTCAAATCTTTATCTCTGCGGTTGCAGTGTCGTTGCCCTTGGTAAATAGGAATGGGGACCGGCTCGGCTCGACCACAGCTGACTGGTCTGGGTGTGGAGTTGTTGTCCGCTTTATAAAATAAAATCGGATGAGCACTACGGCGTCTCGACTCCATGTGCATATTGAGCCGCATTGATCAGGAGGCTTACGCCGATTGTCCAGGACCACCGACAATGCATTTGGCGAGTTCAGATAAACCACAAGCCAGTGCCTTTGCATGACTGCGTTAACGCCTTATTATGATCCTCATTGTCATTTGGTAGCGTGCATGTATATCGTTATACATTGTAACATGGTTCTGGGGTGAGAATATTGTTTCAGTCCTCTCCCCTCCCCCTACATTTGCAGTACAGTCATATAACCCTTCAATCCAGGGAAGGTATTTTATGTATGAAAAGGTGGGGTGTCCATGATTGTAGAGGTTGATCATAGACCAGTGTGAACCGGGCGGATGCCACAGTCTTAACGTCTTCCTCCATCGCGGTTTCGTTATTTCTTGTTTCGCTCTCACGTTTAACAAACACCTCTCCATAAAAGGGACGACCATTATTCCCCTTCCTCCAAAAAGAGGGCATTTTCCCGAACTAACAAAACAGACGGGTCCACGCTATATAAACAGCAGAGCTGCTGTTTGATACCACAGCCAGTGTCACCTCCTCAACACCTGACCGACATACTAATCATACTAATCACGCTGCCGACCTGCAGCTAAACCTAAAACCAGGTGAGGAGACGTCAGTCAGCAAGCAGTCACCCCGGGCAGGTCGTCACTCGGAGGTGATGCACTACTTTTTACCTCTTAAGCCTTACAGAGCAACGAACCCGATCGCAGGATGTCAGTTTATTAGTGTGGGGGGGGATCAAACTTAAGACCCACGGCTAATTGTGCACGCAGAGACATCCCACAAGCGTCCGCATCCTAACAGGTTTCCCAACTCGCAGAGCTGTCACGTCGCCCGGCAGTTTGGCTGCACCAGAGCCCGCGTGCGTTCCTGGGGACCGCACAGGAGCAGCTTGAGCTGGTAGCGGCGGCAAGTCACATTTAAAGAAATGTATGAAAAAAACGAAAGGCGATCACTTTAGCAGGGACAGACAGTGGGCTAGATAGCGAGTCAGGGGAAAACACTGGGATGTAATTTGATTAGGTTTCCTATTAACAACGTGGCATTAAGAAAAAGAAATAAGGCCGAATTAATAGAGTGTGTATGAAGGAAAGGTACTCACCGGTATGTCCAGGGTAGATGCTGCGGATACAGGACCAAGGGAGCCGGCTAAGACCCCCGCCACTTGAACACAATCAAAACAATACTACTGTTTCCACTGCGAGGGTACAAGGAGGGTAGACACTCAGCCTAAGTCCTACTCCGCGGAAAAGAAAACACCCCCGCCGGCCACACTGCCTTCTGCACGTCACCCTGATGTGGCTACTCTGTGTTTTTTATGAGAACATCAGAACCGTTTAATTCCCCTCCGTCCTATCCGTGATGAGTGTTGGAAACTAGATTCCCTCACCCCCGTCTCTTTTCCCTTTGCAAAAATGGCGGCTCTCTGGCAGGCCGCTGTGGCTCCGCCCTCCCCCCGCTGGCCCCGCCTCCACGCCCTGCGGGGTTCACGAACCCACATCTACAGGGGTGGATTTTTTCTTTTTACAAGCAGAGAAAGTTCATTGGTGGCGATGGCGCGTTCGGAGAAGCGGGGACGTGTCACGTTATAAGCGGCGCTTCGCTCGCCAGAAATGGGCTCGCAATTGCTTTCCGCCTAGGATGTATTGGATCAAACGGAAAAACTGAATACTCGTGGCCAAAATTGTTTATTGGCCGAGTGCTGCCAGGGTTTCTTTTTTCACGAGACGCCTAATAAAAAACAACAGGAATATATTAAACTGTTCAGTGAGACTAATTTAATATAGAAAACAAGTTATTCGAGTAACGTTACTCGAATTGGCGACTTCCATATACTGCTACGTATATACACGTATAAACAAACAACCTTAAGATAGGTGAAGGGAAAATCACGCGATCGCCGAAGGACCGAGAACGTTTCACTGCAAATAGAGTGGACGGGGTTCGTCTTTATATATCCCTCATTTGTTCTTTGTCTGGTGCAATCTCAGTTTACAAATCTCCGTGACACATACCAGACTCGGGGAACGGGTGTTTATACGTAAACAGCGCATTTCCTGGCTACGGTGTGGAAAGTCAGCTTTAGTTGATTTCATTCGGCTTTTAAGTTTCTACAGCTGTATTAACACTGATTGGTGCAACCAAGGTCCAGCAACAGAGGCAGACACTAAATATTCGAATCACGTTATTGTTATTTCACATTTTTCCACACACGGGTTGACAAAAAAAGCTACTGAACCCTTTGCTTAAAAGGTTTACATTTGTTCATTTATTCGAAGCTTGTTCAGAGCGAAACACCAGTGAGGCAGATAACACAGAAGAAGCAGAAAAACACACCACAAACAGCAATTCGTGACAAGGCTGAACGAAGTGAATAAAAATACTGTATTGCTATTAATACCGAAGGGACTGGATTATTTTTATAAGTCAAAATAGCTAATGCATGCTCAGATGCTTATCTCCTATTGCGTGTTTTTTAAGTAAATAATGAACTAACAGGTATATATACCTGCCATGTATTGTTGATGCATGAATGCGAGGAACTCGCTGGATTGTCTGGCCTTTCCGTCCTGTCTCACGTGACTTTTTTTTTTTTTTAGAAAATGTGTTCTCGTTATAACCTAAAAAATCATTGGTTTGTGGCCAAGTTAACTACAAGAGCAATGCTAAGCGTCACACATTTAGTTTTCTAATGATAGATCAATGTATCAGTACCCATTATATAATAAAGATATGTATATGCCATTTATTTTCCATCCGTGACCTAAGCATCCATCCTGGGTATGGTTTAAGCGTTTAAGGGGCACAAGGCTGGAGTATTTCCTTGGTGAACGGCTTCTACATACTCAGACATTACGGGTGATTTATGATTCCTAGACACCCCCAATGTCCGTGGTGTGAGATAGTGACACCCACGGAACCACAATCTACTACTAATATATCCTTTTAAAAATCATTTGTATGTTTTCACCTTGGATCTAAAAACGATCCTTTCTGGATTTTACCAAGGTTATCGTGAACTGTGCACACACACAGTCTGACTAAGCTGTACAAGCTGGATGTTAGTCCTCCGCTCAGCCTTACATAACTGTCTTATACAAGGGAGCATTCTTCCTCAACAGGAGGGGGCTCGGGGCTCCGTAACACCGATTGACCATCATAAAGACAAACAGCAGCCTTCTGCTCGCGCAGATATGTAGAAACTGAAAAAGACACAAAAACCAAAGAACTTTAAACCTGAAACGTACCTAAAACGCAAGTATAAATTCGTTAAATGTGTATAGTGATAGTATACAGTGTACCGAAAAGATAACGCCAAAAAAGGCACTAAAAGCCTTCACCTGGAGGACCACCAACCTGTACTGACTGGTTAATGTCGGTACACTTCCATAAATTACTGTACCATGATATACAACCATTGTAAATATTTATATATCTTGTAAAACGCATGGAAGCAGTTATCGCACACAGAGCAGTGTTTGACTTACGCATAAGTAATGCACATTAAGAACATATTCAAAGAATTTCTGAAATGCAGACTGCTTGCCCTATTAACACACTCCACTCCAGCCCCATCCCCCACAGCCATCGATCAGGCCGAGCCGCAGTCGCTGGCGCATGCGCTCTCGGCAACGCTGTATAAGTCTCTAGGTTGCCTGATTTTCCTCGTCGATGGGCAAACAAGCTGTCCGGGGGAAAAGGAAAAAGATCACGACGAATTCTGTTGGCGAGCCGTTTTTCATACCGGATTTCTTCTGCTGTTCGGAAACAAAAATTATACAGTCTGCGTTTCATTAAGAAATGCTACTAGTTAATCGACGTTTTCTTAACTGATCTACTATAAAAACTAGGTGACTTTTGTCCCCCTACAATGTTATTAATAAAATACGGTTCGTGGAATCTGAGTGTTGGATTATTCGAAAGTGAGAAGTCTGGGGACGCAAAGCTATCGTTGGAGAGTCTTCTAATTTTGCAAGATGACGCTTCAATATCGGCAGTTCCTTCTTGTCTCCGTAGTGTCCGGCTTCAGAGATTGACGAAACGTCCGACCAATAATGTATTCGCGTTTCTGCTCGCTGAGCAGTGATTGGCTGTCAATGCCGTCATCAGATGGATGGGCGGGCTCTGAGCTGCGAGGGGAAAGTGGTACGAGAGGTGCAGCAGCCCTACTTTGAGCGGCGTCTAATGTACCTATGCTGAATGTAGTTCAGAGATTATAAGCGTGTGCTAGCAACTTTCATACTTGACGTAATGAATAAGGTTAAAGGATTGTGTAACTGCGACATGTTTCTAGTTAAGGAAAGGACATAAAAGTCATATAAGATGGCGTTCGGTGTCAGCCTTCAGTGAATGTCGGGAGCGCGCACTTATTACTGGGCGGCGCGCCCCTGGCATTGGGAGCGCGCTTCCTGTTTTGCTTGTATAGTAAAAACAGGAAATAAGTCCTTTTAATCAAGGACTCGTCCAGTTTGCCCATAGCGTTTTTGTTAAAGAGAAACGAAGCCCCATTTGTTAGTGTGAGAAGCGAATGGCGCTGGGTCCAAGTATGTACAATCGGACTGGCTGACAGATGGACTCAGATGAAATGTTTGACCAAGCACTCGAGGAAATGGTGCCGTGCGGCAGCCGGGAAGACTTGATCCGTGTCTTTAAAATTACTAACTCCAAGGTTGCCTTGAAGTTTGTGAATTTTATTGCGGGTTGGAGCTTTGTGTGTTTCTCGTCAATTGGCGTCTGCACAAGTGACTCGGTCCGCCATGTTGTCAGTGACGAACGGCTCGAGGTTTTTCTGTTCGCGAGTGATAATAATATTATTATTATTATTTATATTTGGAGCAAATGTGATGAGTGATTGCGTTAGATTTGATATAATACACCCCAGTTTGCTGGGCGACGTGCTTTCCGTGTGTTAGTGCTCGAGTTGCAGAAACAGCATCGGAATATCAGCACTTAAACATGCATAAGAAATATAATCAAAATTTTAACCTTAGGCTGCAGTGCTGCGGATTGGCCCGGTTTCAGTCATAGTGACAGAATTGCTGTGACTGTTTCCATTTAGCCCTATGGAAGTTAAAAGATAAACGACCGACCGGTTAAGGTACATTAGTAATGAGGTTTGACGTTTAGGCTGCCATAGAAGGCATGCAAAAATTACGGGCAAGGTTATCAGGCACATTCGTAGGAGCTCTCTGCTACTGGGCTGGTAAACCTTAACGAGCTGATGCAGATAGTAGCTGACGTTGATGCCCTGGGTGCAGATCCCCCCCCCCATCTGAATGGTAGGTGGGGCCTGTCAGTTAATGGGGATGCAGGTCCTTCTTGCATGATGCAACTGCAGGGACAGTACTGTCAGTGCAGCAAATGGGGTCTTTTCAGAGATGTTTACATGTTATATTTAAAAAGTTGTGAATAGGGTGAATGTACCGAGCAAACAGGTTTTGACCTAAATGAACCCGTTTCTCCCGTTTAAATGACCTCGACTATTTTGCTGGGATGGTCATTGTAGTTGTCCCGATTAGCTAGCTGCCACGAATCTGGCAAGACAAGTTGTCATGCGCTTGATAATTCCGGCAGATATTGGAAGTCTCACGCCTGCATGCTATTTGATAGAATAAGTGACAGATGATGCCACAGCATTCAGTTGTAACCCAAAGGCACTGGCTGTTAGTCACAGAGAGCAGCTACTGAATGAGAGATCATCTTCATATCCAGTAAAGCAAAATAGACATTTTCCTGTACCCGTTCTTCCTGTTCCAGCTGGCTTTCAGATTATGGGGCTTTCTCAGCGCAGGTTTTGTTGCATGATCCTAGAAAGCCAGCATTGCTCCGAATAACTTGATCTCCCTCTAGTGGTGAAACGGGAGCTTTTATCTGTTTGTGTGATGGCTGCACTTATAACCTGAGACATTAATCCGCTTGAATGATTAGTTTATAAACAACCAAAGACTGAATAAATGGGAGGTGTTATGTTTCATGTCAGCCTAAAGAACACAACTGGAAACAATGAGGTACTAAGATTTTTTTTTTAATATGTACAGGCCATTATTGACTGCAGAAATTCAAAATATTCAAAAATGCACTGCAGTGGATAAAGTCACAAGGTCTAAGCTTTTTATGTTTGCAATCAAGTATGAAAATATTTTTAACGTCAAAACAATTCTAGGATTCAAGAAAAAAGTACATGACCGTCGAAAACAGACCACAATTGCAAATAGATTTTTTAAATGCAAAAGCAAAATAAATACTGTACAATTAATAGTACTACAGGAAATCTACCCTGCCTGCAGGCCAGCCACGAACACACATGTGGTGGAAGTTAATTTAATGCAAACATTTGAAAATTGTTAGTTTAGTGTTACAGGATCATAGTTAAAGAGAAGCAATGTGTCTTTTAAGCACTTTGATGCAGCACATTTATGTGGGAGGACAGAGAGAAGTTTGGTTCGTTTTTTTATCAGGTTTCAGTTTGTGTGAACCAGAAGCTCAAAACAATCTCACTCTGGAGATGTTTTTCAAAAAACCTCACTGAACTGGCCAAGCAAATAGCCCTTTGACGCATTCAGAGCTTTATAGAGGTCATGTGACCAAGCTACAAACTGGATGCAATTAGTGCAATGCAGCTCAGCAAGCCGCAGACCTCTGACTTCGAACCATCCCGACATTGGAGGCCCTCTTTTCCTGCCATGGAGATCTTTCTGCTGCCTGCTGCAAGCTCTGTTTTAACTCGCATTGGTTTGCTTTAAGCTGGTAAGACAAGTGCAGTACCAGAAAGGTATGAGAATTTTTTTTCAGTAAAATCAAAAATTTCAAAAAGCATGAACTGTTCAGCTTATAAGGAAGCAAAAGGAACCATAGAAGGTCAGGAGTCAACATCTTGGGATGGTTTGTGTGGGTTTCTATGGTAACGACAACTGAGAATTTTCCAACAAAGACCTACATCTAGATGTGTGATAATGGGTAAAATGTCACAAGATTAAAGCACGTTTAGTAAGCTAAAAACAACGTGGTTTTCCCCATGACTGACCAGGAGAAGCGATAAGAAGATGAACTGATGGAACGTTGTTTCCATTTCTCTATCATAAAACCCTTAAGAGAAGCACTGAAGAAACACGGGTTGACCAAATAAATGTCCCAAATACTATATGTGAGCAATGAAAGTTTGAAAACACATTGCGATTGGATAGATGCCTCACTGCATGCTGCTAGTGGTGAAATCAGAAAGGATCTTGTTGATGACAGTGGCAGTAATCCCTGAGAGACTGCCCCCCTACAACGGTCCCAAGTCACAGCTTTGGCAGTCACCAAGGGGGGGGGGTGGTTTCCCTTATTTTTGCACCAGGAATTCTGATGAACCTGAGGTTTGAAGCCAAAATAGGGCAAAATCCTAACCAAATGAAGGGAGATTCTATATAAACACACACACAATCTCAAAGAGCTGGACTCCTCTAGAAGATGGAATGACATCCTGTTTTAAATTCATCTATGCTGGATATCATTGATGCTACTGGGCCTGCAAGGTCCCTATCCAGTTAATGTGGTTTCATGTGTCGTGCCTAGAAATAACATGCATTGAATCTGTGGATCTAATCAGACATTTAACCAGAGAAGCCATTTTCCTTATGCTATAACTTATGAGTTCAGAAATTGTTTTTGCCTTGTATTGCCTATGCAATCATTTCTACTAATGTGTCCAGAACCAGCCTTGTGTCTTTTTTTTATGAGAGAAACAGTATTAAACCCATTCAGCAAATACATCCCAGACACAGGTCGACACTGAGTTAATATTTAACAAAATACTACCGAGAACGTATGACCATGGAAGGTTAGTAATGTAAACAAGCACAGGCATGCTAGTGCTCTGTGCTGCCGTCGCTAATGCCGACAGCTAACGCACCCCCTTTTGCATTTACGTGCCGGAACGTGAGTGCTGAGGGAGCCCTGGCAACATGACCATCGTCAGCTACAAACCTTTCAACCCACAGGCTGAAAAAGTACAATTACCTTTTCATAAATAATCTAAATGAAGGTGTCTTCCAAAGAAATAAAAGCAAACAGCTACAAAAGGGACTGAATGATGAAATAAAGCAGAGAAAGTGTCATTCTCAATACATTACGTAATGCTTTAAAGTAAATCGTCACAGAAAACATTACGCTCTTGCAGTCGTCTTGTGTCCTCTAGGTGGCGCCAAATGAGCTCATTTCAAACAGTCGTCTTGATTGGTCACAACATGGCCTCCTCCTCTGCACTATTCAACCCTGATTTGGTTTCAACTGACCCTCAAAAATATACAAAGAGAAAACACAGAGACACAGCACTGGCTCCTTAAAGCACTGCCATGGAGATATGGCTTCCTGGTGCATATGGCTTTTCCTCACCGAAAACAACAAATCAAGGTGTCTGATGTGCAGCTGGTCCTCGCTCATAGCCAGAGAGACGCAAGTGGATGAGCAGGCTGCACTGTGGCGCACTCGGCAAACACGAGTGACGATAGCTTCCCGGCTGGATGAGGTGGTCAGGCTAATGGCTCCAGCCAATCTACGTCACTTGACTACGCCTGTTCCAAAGCGATACAAACAGCATAATGGGAGGAAACAGGACACTCTGCACCTCCATCAACAATGCATGTCAAAATCTCCTGTATTACATGATATTGCTGGTGTGATTGTGATGGAGCGGCAGGCAACGATAAAGTTTCAAGCACCTTCTTTGAGATTAGTTCAACACCTTAGCACCCTTCTTCGTCTAAAGCCAGATATGTTCAAGAAGGACAGTCAGATACTTAGTACTGCATTCCGGGACCATCCATAACACTGTGTGTGCCCACACTGGCTTAGTAATGGAGGAATTATGCTGATAGAACGGGCGGAAGCAGCAAGTAGTTTCAGCCGTAGAAGCCTGCAACCAAGGTATGAACATTGTGGCATGAAAGTACGGATTGGCTGGTTGCTTGTCATAATGCACTGCTCCTTGTACACTCCCACGACAGCACCAGCAGATGGCGCTCTCACACAGAAGCATCTGGATTCTCTGGAGCTCTGCTTAAAGCCTTCAGCTTCCATTGACCTGTGATTTCGACCCGGCGCAAAAACCACCCACCACTGAGGGCAACTCGCTCAAGGGCTTCCATCGTGGAGGTTTCTTGCATCTGTCTTTGTGCGTGTATATGCGTGCGTGTATGTGTCTGCGCGTGCGTGTATGCACTTGCAGGATTAAGACTGATACCCTGACGTTTAAAGTTGTGGCATGGGCTTCCTGGCAGAGGTCAACAGAGCACGAGCATCTCAAGACAGGGCCTGTGTGAAGTCCGGCTCTTCCCTGCCCTGCCTTCTCCTTCCGCTACACAAAGAAGCGATTGTGCCGGTTCAACTTGAGGATCTTGCCCAGGCGCTGCTTGGCAGTGGCCATGCCTTTCTTAGGCCGTTTTCCTGTGGAAACAGGCACAAGAAACGTGGGCATCAAACACTGTAAATCAAAATCATGACAAACACGAATCTCACTTCCATAATGGAGATTGGCAGCAAGTCTTGCCGTTACATTGCAAGGCACACAGACTGGGACGTCCAAAACAAGCAGACCTTTGGTGGCCTGGTTGCTGATTGGTGGTGGGTTAGAGGCAGGCCGCTTGGAGGGGTGAAGCGGCGGCGACAGTGAGGTCTCTCTGTACTGGAAGTCCGTCTCCAGGTGCAGGGGGCTGCCAGGGTCCAAGGAGAGGTGCTGGTCGACCCAGGCCTCGCTTCTGCCACCTCCGCTGTCCAGGAAGTTCTTATTCTCCTGGATCCGTTGCCGGAGTTGGGCCTGGCACTCCTTCAGCAGGTGCCTTGGAGCCCGCTGTTTGTCCTGGGGCGTGAGCACAGAGATTAGGGATCAGAGTAAACCCCTCCCTCCTTTTCCAGAGCCTCAGGGGACCAGATAGAGTGACTGAGCACAAGAGAGTAATTGAGCTGGGTCACCAGGTTCTGATTGCCCTCAGTTCCAGACGCGGACAGGCTCAATGGGCAGGGGCTGACTGTTACCTGATGACCCAGGCTGGAGCTACAGTCGGAGTCTCCCTGGCTGTCCTCTCCTGAGGAATGTTCCCTGCCACCTGTGGGCAGAGGAAGGTCATGTGCTTGCTCACTGTCATTCACTCGCATACACATGCACACTATTCAGCTTGTGTAAGTACCGCAGTCAGGAGATGGATGGGCTGGGCTGGACCACCAGGGGTCTTGCGAGCTGGGGGTCTCTGCCTCGGGAAACTGCGGCTCCAGCAGCCCGGCCATGGTCAGCATTCCCTGGATGGCCGCTTCAGTGCTGGGCGAGGTGGGACGTTCTCTGATGAGACATACGCAGGTTTATTTGACGCAGCTCGAATGGAGCGTCAGTCTGAAAATGACCGTGTGACTGAATCGATCACTGGCTACTCCTCCCTCATCACACAAATTAGTGGATAATTGTTACTACTTCCTCAGTTACACAATAACAGACTCAATATTATGATGGACACATGTTTATGGAATTACACGTCAGCATCTCACTGTACAAGATCATTTTGTATAAGTAAATTCTTAGTTAGAATAGTTATAGAAAAGTGAATAATATAAGTAAAATTTACTTGTTAATTATCCTTCTCATGCTTTGAATATCTGAGGATGAATATCATGAAACTGCTGAGTATCCAGAGATGCTACTAGAACAGGGGACTAGATGGAACATGGTGACTTCAGAGAAGTCTACAAGTCTACTGTACTCCTCCATCCATTTCCTATTCAGGGTCACTGAGTAACAGGGTCGCTTTGGTAACTCCAATTAACCCTAGCATATTTTTTGACTGTGTGGGGAAACCAGAGTACCATAGGAAACTCCGGGAAGACACAGGGAGAACAAGCAAGCTCCACACACATGGATCCATGGCAGAGACTCGAACCCTGGTCCCAGAGGTGTTAGGCAACAGTGCTAACCACTGCACCACCGTGCCGCCCCAATAGCTGGCACAAAACCTTCCGTTCAGGAAGAGTTCCAACAGCAGCAGCAAGACAGTAGACTGAACCTCACACTTGGCCACCCACCTTTTTAGAGATCTATCCTGCTGCCTGGACTCCGATCCTGGCTGCTGAAAGCTCATGAAGCCCGCCGAGCCTCTTTGGGTCAGGTTCTGGGAGGAAATCTTCATCCCTGTGTCCTCCTCCTCTTCTTCCTCAGAGCTCCTTGAGTCTTCCTCTGAAGAGTCTCTCTGCTGGAGAAAGACTTTAGTTAAAGCCGTACACTACAGAACGGTCCTCCTCATTAGTGAAGAACGTCAAGCTGCGTACCTGTGTAGTGCAACTCTCCTCTGAGCTGGAGTCTGACGTGTCTGAGTGCGCAGAGGCCCCATTCCTGAGTTCAGATTTCATGCCTTCGAAAAACCCTTCAGAAGATATATTAACGACAAAACAAATGAACACAAACCAACACACAAACCACACCCCCTTTTATTGTGGTGTCCTATAAACACCGCTGGAAAGAAAACGATGCAAGCGTCATGAGGTTTTCTGATGTTACCCCGATGCTTAAAATTTGCTAATAGAATGTAACTTAATTCATGGGGAAAATTTTCAGAAATCCTAACTTGCTCTCCTTGA
>JABFEB020000060.1:19831140-19842744 GCA_019775895.2 Stomatorhinus ivindoensis
GGGGGGGAGGGTGCGGCACATATTTGTACATCAAGGAATCCTCAGGACCAAAAACGGGAGCCTGAACATTTCTGAGGACCTTAAAGATACTTCGGCAGCGTCACCCTACGGCACACCCCCCCGAGTGTGTCCAAGCCGCTCGGCATGCACTGCAATAAACATGACGCACCCGTGGAACAGTGGGACACCCCGGTTAACCGAAGGCGATTAGGGAATAAAGTCACCCTGTGACAAGTGCAGAAACGACAGTGGAGGTGACAAACCCCCCCCCATACAATTTCCTACCCACGTTTTGCCATCTACATCCACAAGAGCTGCACTCCAATCCAAAAAAAAAAAAAAGACGGAAAACATTCCCCATTAGCACAGGCGCCATTTGCTGAATTGTTACTGTGCAACTTCAGGTGTCAGGTCCATTACTACCATGTTATGTTTTCCTCTCTCTCATCCTCAGAACCACTGCCTGTAGTTTTAGGCGCCGATGAACTGAGCGAATGAGTCTTATCTCAAAAAGCAAACAAGGCGTAAAGCCTTGCAGAGCCTGGAGATGTTTCAGAGCATCTACACAGCAACCACTCCTAAGGTGCCCATAATAGTCCAAGATAATTCAAAAGTACAACCAAAGCAGCAGTTCGAGACGACAGCAAACACAACCATAAGCTTGGCAGAGGAATCTCCGGGTGGATGGCATTTCAAGCTACAAAGGGTCAGAATACGCAGAGCTGTAAAAACAACAATCTAAAAGTTGACGCTATTGCTTCACAGTTCACATTCTGCCGTAAAACGTTTCAAAAGACTAAACACGTTTTGTGTGCTGATCATATAAAAACAAACGAGCTGCTTGGGAGACAGCACAATGGGCTGATGTTTCATCCGAGACTGTTCAGCTGCATTGCAAATCCAAAACATTCACATTCACAGTAAACACAAAACACCTGATGGAAAAATGAAACCGGTCAAAACCAGATATCCCCAAAACTGAAGGTCCACGACAAACTGGCCTCAGCTGAAAATAGAAACCGAGAATGCAAGCATTCCCAGTCTGCTTTTCAGGCACACACAGGACCAAGAAAACATGAATGCGTGTCAGTGACCCTCAACATGTCTATTTTAAAAGCCTGTGATGACAGACTGCCAACAGGGTCACTTCTCATGGGCCAACAGAAGCACATGGCTGTGGAGCAATGGGAGTACAGCTTCCTGCCCCCCCCCCTCCACTCCCACCATCTAAGCAGCTTGCGGTGGTCAAATACTTGAGAAGAGGAAGAGGAAATGTGCCCCTCTACACCCCCAGAGGAGGAAATCACACAGCCCTTGAAGCCCATGACTGTCTGTCCTCACAGCGTCAGCTTCCTGGTACAGTAAGAATGGCTGGGAGGGTGAAGACGAAGGGGCTACCCAGATCCCCATGCTAATGTCAGAGCAAAGCGGAAATGTCAACATTTTCACACAGCTGTTTTTTTTTTTTTTAGAAAAGAGCATTTCTCACCGAGCACTCACTAAATACAACTGAGTACAAGTGGGAGATGCATCCATAATGTCAGTATTCTATTATTCTTTACCTTATTGTATTCCTTGTATTGTTGTTTGGATATTATTTCTATTTTATTATTGCCACTACAGCAGACCTGAGTACCTCATGTCATTCTCTTCATGTACAATACGTTTTGGAATGAGAAGAAAACATCCTTATCCTTAAGTACCTTCCTTCAGTATCTGAATAAAAGAATGTTTTGCTTATTTAAGTAAGTTCTATAAACAAGTCTTCATAAAATTCTTAAAATCAAGCCAATCAAGCTACAGTCATTCACCAACTACAACAAATACCACAAAAAGAATTTACAATGATAACTATACTAATGAATTTAACGTTAAAGACGCATACATTACAACTAGTAGCGACCAGACACTGTATCACAAGCATCTGGACTGAGAAATGGATCAACACAAAGTACATGGAAATGAGGACAGTGAATCCACGGAGCTGGAATCACTCAGCAAATGAATGAGGACAAAACAATGATTAAGAATTACTCAGCCACCAGACCAATTCTACTAAAAACTTTAGGGTGATGACGAAAGTCATTTATCTCTCAAATATTTTCATCCAGAATGGACATTGATTAATGGGGATGAACTTGCAGACGGCCAGAGGTGCTGCCATCGATCTTCAGGACTGTCCCCTCCACTGCCCCCCCCCCTGTTCACACAGGGGCCATTCAACAGATGGGCCGGATGACCAAAACTCAGTCCCAGTTCTGCAGTACCATGCAGTTACTCAGACAGGCAACTCAAAGGTAAAAACCCTCTGATCATGCACAAACACAGGCCACTGCGATGCTGATGCTTACAAATAAGACTTAAACAGGACTGATAACTGCATCAGAGATCAGCTCGGTGCATTAAACCTGGGTCATGACACACCCCACAGAACACAGAAACCAGACAGGATACTTCGCTGAACCTACCCAAATGAGTCCAAAGTACATATAGGTCTATGAAAGGTCTGAGAACCAGCACCGTGGCAGCAAAAGCGAATCACACTACATACCACATATGTACCAGTGCAGTGAGAGTAGAGTTAATATGTATGAAGGTATAGAAGTACGAGTAATGTACGAGTACAGCATACATACACTAACATGTCAGTACTATGAGTATGGGTACATTGAGTACAGTGTGTACAGTGAAGTGAACTCATAAAGGAGTCACAATGTACCATACTAGTACATTGATCTGCAATTTCTGTAAAGTAACATGCAAGTACAGGATGAGTATAATGCTGAACGAGTCTACCACGACTTGGGTCACACAGAATGGCAGGTTTGTGCACCCCACGGTTACCCATTCTCCCATTGGCTATCACCAGCCCACCAGCTTGTGCAAAACTCACATGCTTGGGACACATGTTCTCACCAATGATGTCACAGACTACTCCAGACCGGGTGTAAAGCAAATTTGCAGTACTTCTGCTTTCTGCTCAGCCGTTAAGTGCCCACCCCTGTCCTACCAGATCAGGAACCGCAGAAGTTAACCAACCAGTGTTAAGGCAACTTCGCAGCACGCACATCCAGCAGAAACCCTGAAAGAGGAACAATCACATTTTGTTCCCCTTATATTGCTAGAATGATGCAATGATTTTAGACTCGAGCATCCCATAATTCCCATCTTCTAATTCTTGGCAGTCCAATGCAGTTACATAAGACCTTAGTGTCACCACATACAGAAAGAATATTCCTAGTAGTACATCTAAACAGAGACGGGATGTGAGGAAGTGAAATCAATGACCATTTCCAGGCTGCACTTCTTGTTAGTCTGCTTATGTGGGATCAAACTGCCTTTTTACCTGGAAAGGTTGAGACATTTTAAAGCAATAACAGAACTTCCTGTGTAGGGCTGCCTTTTCCCAAATCTTACTGAATCCTACCACATACTGATTTCAAAGTCCATTCAGCACATGCATTTCTGAGGAAAAATCAAGCCCTAAATGGCCACATAACAGTGTGCCACAGCATCCAGTTTATTCAAAAACAAATGTCACTGGAATCCGCAGGACTGAGCTCTGTCCACCACATTCCTCCTGAAACACGATGAACGCTCAAGCCATCCTGAAGGCTACTAGCACCTAAACCTTCCAAGTCAGTGTGATTTACGTGACTTAAATCCTAATCAAATGTTATCATACCAACACTGCGGAAAACGTACAGCTGTAACTAACCATAATCTTGAAAGTCCTTTAATAGATATGACTGCTTTAAGAGTCCATTGATTTCTGGTCCTGGGAAACTGCTTTCAAAATGAAGGTGACAGAAACACACTGCCCATTTCCAAAGCCTGGATACTCCTGATGATATTATGTACATTTTTGTTTACAAGTTTAAATGCATATACAACAAAACTATTTATATACCCTTCATAAATAAAGAGATATACAAGTATACGTGCAAAAATAAGTGTCACATGGTTCATTAGTTCAGTCAATGATGTGAGTATTATCAGTGGTGTTTGGGAGACTTTCACCAAAATAAAGGTAAGAACCCTTATTAGTTTAGTCATATCTACACAGGTTAAGACAGGGGTGGGCAATCTTATCCGCAAAGGGCCGGTGTGTATGCGGGTTTTAGGTGCAACTCCCTAATTAGATTACTAATTAGAGGATTGATTGGCTGAAGAGTCCTCACACCTGGGTTTGAACAGCTGACCTACAGGTTATCCCAAAAACCTGCATGCACACCGTCCCTTTGCAAATAAGATTGGCCACCTCTGGGTTAAGACATTGAAGTTGTAAGTGCCCATCTGTCTTTAGGTTCTATATACAAGGACTGCAAAATGTTTAAGTAACACAAGCAGTGCAACAAAAATGGTCTACAGTAGATGTGGCATTCTACAAAATTATCCCACAGACGAACAACTCACACGGGATGTCCAAAAGACCAGGACCACATCCAAGGATACGTAGGCCTCCGACGCTACAGGAAATATTTATGCTCATAGCCTAAAACGATGCTAGCTGAACGGCAATGACGTTCACAGGAGGTGGGGCAGCGGGAGACTTTGGCTTCCCTTTTGTTTGGAAGAAGACCCCAGATCTTGTGGATGAGCTGGAGGATGGCTACCCAAACTACCATTAAAGAGATGTCTATAAAATTGATCTTTATGACCACAGCGGAAAGCACCACCTACCATAAAAATAATCCCATTTTAACTATCAAAATTTCTGCCTGTGTACCTAATCAATCTACCATCAACAAGGGGACCGTGACTTAAAACAAATATTCAGAAAAGTAATATCAAGGTCTTTCTCAAAAAAACTATCGCCGTGCTGAAAACAGGTACCACAGTACAATAACTATTACAAGCTTTCCAGAAAATAGGCGAAAATTAATTCATGTGTTGAACACAAAGAAAATTCACACAACGACCCAACAGAACACTGTGTCAAGACAACGCAGGCTGTTCATACAGTACAGCCCACTAAAAAATGAACAGTTGAAGCAATTCTCAAGGCAAGAATGGGCAGAAACTCCTCAAAGACTGTGTGGGGGCCAAGCAGCAACTACGGGAAACATTTGATTTCAGCCATGGCTGTTAAAACTCCTATAACCTATAACCAGTCTCCGCTTACACGGGGCCACTCGCTCCTGTGCACAGGGATTTTGCTTTTGTTAGTCATTAATGAAAACATGTTTACCTAATAAAAACAACAGTGAGCCGGTCTGCTTTTCATGCAATCCTCATCATACTATGAGTCAGATAATCTGCATGTACACATGAAGGGTTTGCACACTTACAGGCAGCTCTGGTCTCTCCGTTTAATTTTGGTTATGAATCAGAGGCAAACCGCTTTGGCAGCAGATTAAGGCCAAGCCTCCAGAACGTGATAGGACTGGTTGTAGCAGGAAAATTCAACACAAGCTCACACGTCAAAGTTCAGCGAAGGACAAACGGGGGATGGCGCAGTTCTGCAAAGACCTGCGGGGAGCGTGCGTGTCCCTTTAAACAGCCCCGCTTCGACTCGCTAGGTGGCTCTTTTTCTCTGCCTATCTTTTTTTTTAAGGGGGTATTTAAATGTACAACTTCGCCTGTCAATTACAAGACCCAACCATCGCCGACCCAACCGTCTGCCTAGCTTCCCCGTCTGCAATTTATTTCACACGCTTCTTAAAAAGTCGGCCGAAACTTCCTTAATGATCGCCCGCCACCTCTGCAAAGGCAGCGATGAATAAAAACTCCGCACCACACTGCATGCGGGGGTAGGCGGGTCGAAACGAAGCTGTGATCCCAAAAGAAGACATCATATCCTCCCTAATTATCCCTCGTGTAGCCTACAAGAAAGCTAAAAAATGACAATAATGTTAACGTCACGGCATGTATATCGGTAAACGTAAACAAATTAAAATTTTTAAATTACAGGAACAGAAACTTTAACTGGACAGACTGAATACTGTTATATTAACGGCACATAACAAACCACAAGAAAATGAATTTATCTGGGGGACAATCTGACATTTTTCCCGTAAAATATCGGCGACCGACGGCTAGATATTAAAACTTTTAGCCATGAACCTGCGACGGCGACTACCAACGCCGATAATAACCTGACACCCAACTGTAGGGTTTGACGGCGCGGTGCCACCAAGTTTGACAGGACTTTCTCCGCTGGAAAAGTTAAACACTTACGGGGGGATCGGCTGCCGGCTGACAGCGCCGGGAGTCGGGGCCGGCGACGCAGGGAAAAGCACCCCGAACTCGGTGCTCCGCGCCGCCGGCATCGGCAGCCCAGATTGGACCAGCGGCTTCGGTTCTCCCGGCACACCGACACCACGACACGACGTAGTGAGGGGGCACAATCGCGGACCACAAGCCCGCTCGCTCCGCTTGCCCTGCCGAGCTTCCCAGACCCACGGAGGTTAAAAGTGGAAAGCAGAGCAGTTTAAATTGTCAAAGGGAAAATGCCCGTCCGGCCGTGGCCATTTAATACAGCTTTCAGTGTAGCGCGACGGGCCCACCATCCGCGAACATTTAATTAACTAGAAGCGACGAGTGACAATAAAGGCACATGAAGACACCCCTCGAGCCCTCAGATCGCAGCTGACACCGCGTAACCCCCCCGGAGCGTCCCGACACGGATTACCGGTCCGCCGGTAAGGCACGCCGCTTCGAGTACCGCCACAGAGGAAGAAAATAACTCCGTACCTGCCGTGGAACCAATCCTTACAAATGTCGCATTCGATCATAAACCGGTTCACGTCGTAGGGCTGCCGGCAGACGCAGTACAGCGGGATCGCCGCCGCCATCTTCCTTCTGTTCCCAAAACAACGCAGCGAACGCAAAGCGGGGCGGAGACTGCTACGGCGGAGAGCGGAAACAGCCGAGGGCGGTACGAAGCGTAGACGAAGCAAAGAGCCAATCGGCGTCGGGCAAAGCAGACTCCTGACGTCAGTCTTACCACATTCTTTAATTTAGACCGGTCGTAAACAAGGACGATGGAACAATTGTATATAAAGAATCATGACGTTTTAGAATTGCATCATTAGCAATTTTTAATTAAAGAATCAGAAAGTCACATACCTGTTATAACCCACACATTCACACGACAGTGAATATATTTTCAGGAGTGCTAGCCTTATTACTATAATATTGGATGTTCAAATAAAGTGAAAGACCATTGTGGTTGATATATCACCTTTTATAAACATATTTCCCATTGACGTTGAGCTTTAATATGAATGGTTGTAATAAGGGAAATGAAAGTGTTGCATAACGCTCAATTTGCAGACAGGTAAATCTATACTAACAGCCCAATATAAAGGAATGCGAGTTTATTTTCTGTGCAGTAATTGCTAGTTTGTCGCGTTATATGACAGCGCACCAATTAACTAACACCCAGTACTATTGTTGCTGAAACTCAAGTTGTCATGACCCTACAAACTGTAATATAATCCCAGATAGCAGAATTCAGTCGGAGTTATCTGAAATTCACATACAAGAAAGCACGCTTCGGTTTTAAGAGTTTTTTTCATTGTTCTTCCATTGTGTGCAATAATCCAGGCTACTTACGTATTAAATCCCACTAAGGCTGTTGACTCGACCACCATTAACATTAGTATTTTTAGAGTCTTTGGATGGAGTTGAATAATGCCCTATATTAACCGTACGTTGTCTGTTATAAATTAAGATATACGTTGTAAATTAAGACATACAGATGCCTCCTATCCCCATGCAGGTACTCTAGGTTCGGGTTTCTGCAGTATGCTACATGTCCCATTCATTTGATGTCGCTGGAGCAGAACGTGGTTGACGTGTGATACGTGTCTACGCGTGCTGAATGGAAATGCCATACGGAGTTCCCATGTATTTTCCTCGCAGCCGCCAGCTGTGACACATCTTCCGATCCCTAAATCTAGACTCACACCACGGACCGGTCTTTTTAAACCTTTAAAATATCGTTTTGCTTATTCATTGGACAAGACTTAAGCTTATCGGTGTATTGTGCAAATGTGTAGCCTAATTGATACCAGTTTTTATATTTGATCTTTCTGCAAGCGATTGTAACTGGACCTCCATAAATGGAATGGGCGTCTCGCTAACTGAGCTATCTGAGCAAATAAAGGAGCTCGTGGGATTCGTGGAATAACACACCATAACGGCTGGATCCCAGGCATACCCTAATGAGCTGCTATCGGAACCAACAGTGTGTCATCAGTCGAAGTAGAGAAACCAAACTTCCTCGAAATAGCAACTTGATGTCGGTACAAGAGAAAACCAAAGTGTTAGTCATATTTGGTTTTTTTTCCCTCAGGAGCAAAACCGAGTGATAATAGGCTATTATGTGTATTTAATTATATAATTCAATCAAGCATTATTTTTCCATTTGATATCAATCGCGGTGAGATGATTTCCTGGTAGGTGGTCAATGGATGGCATCCAGAGCAGGTCTCATTCCGCGCGCGCAGCGTGTCGTACGTTCAGTTCTTCTGGAGGCAGAAGCCAGTTAATTACATTTGTACAATTATAGATATGACGCGTTCAAGAAATTGATCCTCTGCAGGCTTGGATCGAAAGAGCAAGAATATAATTAGCCTAAATATGACATTATAATGATGGTTATTACTTTATTCCAGTGTTCCCGGAAATAATCATACATGTTATGAGCTACAGTGTAATTACTTTTTTTCTAAATAAATAAACAAACAAACAGACGAATAAATGGATAAAACAAACACTGTAATGTGACTTGCGCCATTGTGTGCATTTCGGGTGTGTGAATTTGGGATAAAGATCAGCATACAAACTAGAAACGACAAAAAAGATGAAAAATGAATCGAAGTAGTTCAGTAGGACACAGCCCTGACTCAGTTGTGATGAGAGATACGCTTTGAAATTGTGCTGCTCGAATCCTTTTTATTGTTATTTTTATTTGGGTTTTGCTGTCTTTTTAGAAAGTGGGAAATGAGCGCCACCTCATGTCTGCGTTTTAGAAGCGCAGGGTTTAAAAGTTCAGCAGCAGCGACGAGACACGGCCGCCGCAACGGCCAATCAGATCGCTGGCACAAAACTTTGTAAACAACAGATCTTCAAGTTGCTCGGAAAAGACGCGTTTTAACTGGATTGTATATATGTACTAGAAACGCCCGGTGGAACGGTCCTCCGTTTTCAAGGTTTGCATTCTTTTTCATTATTTACGACCTTACATGCGCTGGGTGAACGGCGATTAATAACATTGGCGGTCTGATACTCATTGCTGCTTAATCCAAGAGCAAGTAGGATGTTGTTAGACATCCGGGACGGTCAAGTCAGAGAAAGAGTACGGTTAGTGTAAAATATTTTACAGCACAGGGACAGGCGATTTTATCGATTAGTCCGTCGTTGATGACAAATATCGTGGTTCCTGCCGCCTTCCGCGATCCAGATCAGCGACAAGGAACCGTTTAGTGTAACGAACCAGCGACATTGTTGCGCAACAATTTCGCATTGGTGTAACGTATTATATTCCGAAAATTACTTCGGAAATCTGTTATGTTATGAAAAATCCTAAATATGGAGCTATAGAAACTTTTCGTTGGTCTTTCACTACCCATTTCAACGAAAATACATTTAAAAATGAAAACATGTAGCCTACTGTATAGTTTTACATAACACATGAAACTCATAACGTAAACAGTGATTCGTCTCTACGCGTGTTCTGTATTAATTCTAATATTACTTATTGAATGGTTTACTTGTATTCAAGTATTAACGCTGGTAATCTATATTTATGTCTGTATATGGGAGTAACTAACGTTACTGCAGTGTGTTTGGTCGTGAAATTATATTTCCTTAGCCTGTGTCATTATAAGTGTTTACTGTAACTAATGTAAGGCTTTTTTTTTTGCTGTTTTGTAAATCTAATGTTAGGGCTATACTGTGTTTAGTCTCGTTCTTTTCCTTATACGATGTAGGTCATTACAGATATTTCCTGTCATAAGTACCGACTGTGATTCAGGCTTAAATGATGAGTACGTGAGTCGCACTGCGGTTAATTTTATGGAAAACGACTACTTCCAAAAGCTAGTAAACCAGGGGATGAATGCTTCCAAATGAAAACTGTGCGGTTGAGGTGATTCACAAGTGACTAAATTAGTACCAAAACGCATGCAGTTCAAGAAATGGTTTTGTATGTGGGTCTATTTGTCAGTTTATTCTGAATCACTTCTTTTGGGAAAAGTGACAGTGCTGGTCTGTTGCAGTGACTCATATGATGCTGTGACCAGGCATCGCTGTTTTGTGATGTTTGATGATTGTTGCTCTCCTGATGAGAAACCATCAGACCAGGGGGGTGTTCCCCGAAGCAGGATTTCTTGTCTATCCAGACAACTTGATGGGTTTAAGGTAATCTAGGCTGAAGCTTCCCCTTAAGGGGTTTTCCCATCAATTTTTCTTTACAGAAAAGTCTCAGTGTAATTCCATCAACAAAACTAATTTCACAGCACAGTTACCAAGATAACCAAATATGGGTGTCATCAATTGGTTCTGGTGAGCCAGTTATTTCCATCTGCAAGCTTTCTTTTGTTATCAGTCGGCATCTTCATGGAGAACAATCAGACACACACCGGTCAGGTGTGATCTTCACAGAAAAAGGTAAATAGAGAGCTTGTCTGACAAGCTGCCTGCAAAATGGAGAATGAGGTGAGCTGTTCAGGAATGGTCCTCACAGAGGGATCTTCACCTGATTAGCAGGTAAATTTTCTGTCAGTTAACTGTCTGCAGGAGACAATCCTGTGATATAAAGGACCACTAAGAGGTCTCTGTTTTTAACCAATACATATTAAAAGATGGTGTTTCCTTTAATCCTGTTTGGACTGTTTGGCTTTATTTTAGAAGCAATTAAAAGGAAGAGCATACCATCCAATTAAGCCATTTACAGGCAGAAGTTTGTTAATTGCGCCAAAAGCCGTATGCCCTGTTATGTTAAATAAAACTGTTTAATTCTCAGAAATTCTCATTCTGTTGGTTAATAGATTTATATCAACATATGTTTCTCAGAAACAGCTTGGTATTTTCCAGCATACCTTGGAATTCAGGCAACATGAGCAAACATTCTAAGAAAATCGTTTGTAAAATGGCTTTGTTGTTTACAGTTGAGAGCACAGTGCACTACGTCGTTAAGGCGCTTGGCGTTTTCAGGTAAAGCTTTGCAGTATTCTGCATTATCAGGGTTTGTTTTAACTGTTAAAATGTCATTCATTCAGAACAGAATAAATAGCCACTTTTATCATCATTCAGAAATACACCAATTAGTGCAGAACAGAATGAAATTTCATTGCATTTTATGCTCACCATCCAGAGTGTGTGTATATGTATATATATATTACTCGCAGTATAGCAGCAAAAGAAAACCAGTGTACATCACCATATCAGTTTAGTGCAAGACATACAGCGCATAAAGTTCTTGAAAAAGTGACACGTGCATGGATGGAGAGAGGCGGGGGGTTAGGGGGGGGCTGTCATAAGTTAAGTGTTCAGAAGTCTAATGGCTTGAGGAATGAAACTGTTTCAAACATAAGAGAAGCTTAGCAGACTCAAAATCATTTCCTTCGAGTTAGAGAATTATTCTAATGTCGG
>JABFEB020000060.1:19885052-19907105 GCA_019775895.2 Stomatorhinus ivindoensis
TGCAGATCTTTCTGGAGGGGGCAGTTTGGGGGACAGACCCTTGCAGTCATATGTAACCAGTTGGTGAGAGTACAAAGCTGACTGATTAAATGAGCGAGATGAGCTGTGACATTCTTACTCTTGGGGTTTAAGGTCTCCGTGATTTAGCTAGTAAGCAAAATGGCTACTTTGTGTGTTTAAGTGGTCTAGACTATACCATCATCTCCAATCCACGTGTCCCATGGATCTGTTTGCAGTCTTGAAGAAGCTTCTGCGAGTTTTTCACAGACTGTATAAAAGAGCTTTTTTTTAGATGGTATTTCACGTGATGGGCGCGCCGGCTGTGCCAGGCGGACGAACCACCAAACAAGCAAAAGAAGCCCGGAATGAACTCCAGATTCCGGCGTCATGAGCTCTGTCTCGCTGGCAAGCCGGTCACTCTGCGTGATTCAGAACAGCCCCTCATTCATCGTGCCCCAAGAATGCCCGCGCGTCGCTCAAGGAGCGGCTTGTGATCGGGGGCACGCGGGACCATTCTACCGCTCCCTCTTACCAGCATTCTTTGCAGTCTTAACCACGAGGGGAAAATCTGCTTCATAAAATTAGTGCACGGTGACAAATTCTGCACTTAAATGAGCAGTTAGATGTAGCTCAAATAAATCGATGCCTGGCGTACTGCAGGTGTCGACCATCAGATATCCTGTTTACAGTATGGTCCCGTTTTTTTTAGCAGGTGTGACCTTATGAAAGCTACACAGACTGAACATCCATGTTAAATAATTCTACTGTACAGTCAGTCCTGCTACAACATGTGTCATCACACTGCAAATCTGTTCTAACATAATTGACATATTGGTACCGAAGTCCAATACAAGGCAGAAACCTTTTATTTCACTTACATTTGCTTTTTGTATACTAACATAGCCGTGTGGTCTTCAGTGCCCCCCCTGCACGCTGTAATCCGATGTATGGTCCAGTTTTCACTGGAAGCACTAGGATCCGCACTGTCTCCACTGGAGGATTGTCATGCTGTTTGAACATCAGGTTCTCAAAGAAGCCACACCCCAGTGAGTCACATTTGGAAGCTGGGCACTGTTCCCCGTAATGGCAATGGCCCTTAGCCCTTAACGCCAAAGAGACCCTCTATCCCTGCAGTCGCCCCCTGTCCAGCCTTAACCCTGTACTCCTTGTAAGTGCTTAATGAACGTTTTCTCTGCCTTGGATTGTCTGGATATCAGCCACTGTGATTCTGGGCCTGTGAGATTCTGAGCCCTGGATGATGCCCAAGCTCGCAACATCTGGCCACGAAGCCTTTAAACTTCATGTAAAATGCAGCATTTTTACACACAAGTCCTTGGGTGGCAGATTAGGGCAGAAATTCAGAAGTAGGAAAAAAACCGCAACACTCAGATTACCAGGATACCACTTATAATTCATCTATTGTTATAAACTAGCCACAAGACATTCTGGTATTTTTATGACAGGAAATAAATTTATTTTCCGCGATGCTTGTTCAAATTTTCTTGAAACCTTGTTGGAGAAGGTTCCGCAGGGCTCTGTACAACAGCATATTGTAATTTGGACCAATGCTGCTCTGTGCTTCACAAGGTCTAGGAACAAGTGAGCTTAAGGTGGTGAGACCAGGTCCTTAATTAACCAGCGTGATGCTCGCAGTGATGGAAACTGCTGCTGGCGGGGAAACTTCAGGCATCATGTATAGCATGACCCCCGAGTGAAAGTCATCTGATATGACTCAGAAAGGCATGGCGGACCACATGTTTTTTGGTGGTAAAACTAGAATATCAAACCTATGTGACTAAGACCTAATCTAGGGGATGTTCTTCAGTCAGTCAAGCCCCCTGGTAGCCCGAGGTTTCTAATGGTATGCAAACGTTATCATTTGTCGGATTTGCATCTTAGCTTCTAATTAGCAAACACTTCCCTGCCTCCTCGTGTTCTGTCTGCTCAATTTGTGCTTTTTGATTTCAAAATGGGTCAACAATATGGGCACGATGGAGGGAATATTGTCGCATGGAAGGAGAGAAGGTTAGCACGGTCGGCTTGACAAGGATGGAAGATGCTGTACTGGCCTTCAGCATTAAGACCTTGCCAGTTACTTTGTGGCGTCTCCAGCCCAACGTGGATTGGTGTGTAGCTCGATGGGTTAAGATGCTGAGATGGAAGGGTCTCTGGTTCAAATCCCAGCAGGGTGTAAGTTTTGCCTTTTAGCGCCATCTGCGCCAGGGATTGTCTGACCCTACTCTCTTCCAGAAATGGACATCAATAAATTAACGAAATGTAAAATGTGTGGCTATAAATGACTGGATTGTTTTTGCCGTGTGAGGTTAGTGCTGGCTCAGCCTTCAGAGTGAGCGGGCAGGGGGTACGTCAGCGGGCAGCTCTGAGGCTGGGCCCCAGGGTTGTGGCAGGGTGGCACCGTCGCTCTGTGTCAGCCTGGAAGACGGCGCGGGCTGAGGATCCAGGTGCCAGGGTGGCTGCATACGCATCGTTTGTGCTGCTCCACTCTCGCGTCTTTCTCCAAGCCCAGCCAGCAATCAATGCTGATTTCAACCAAAAATGAGTAACGTCAAAGTAAATACTTTGAATATCCATGTGACTCTTCTAAACACCATTCACACAAAAGGTGGAATGTTGAATCACTCTGGTCTTGTACCATGTTTCCCATCGTTGCACTTTCCATTATAGCTGACTTAAGCCAGCCGGTGACCTTTGCGTATCTCTCTGAAACTTTTATCCACAGTGATTTACAGTTGAGGGAAGGCTTAGGCTTACAATTTACGTCTGCACCCAGAGATTCAAACCCATATCCGTTGCGTTTTAGCACAATGCTCTACTTATTGAGCCACACAATGCAGGCACTGACGCCGTCTGCAAGACATTATGTAAGGAATTTATAGCATCTTCTTAAACAGTGTGTCACACCCTGATGCACAGAGCATGAATGATTGGTGCTTTTATAAAGGTGTTATGATATCCAAAGCTGTAGCCATATTTTTAATCTCCGCCTTTTTTTATTATTGAGATATTTATGGGGGAAAACAGCACCTTTGTGATCATTCAAGAACCAGCCGTTCTTATGAAATGGTAGTGCGGTAGAGTGTTTATAAACGTTTAGCTAGCTTCCCGTCATCCCGGGCCGGCGATCCCCGTCCTTCCTGCTCCCCGACAAGCTTCTGCTCATGTCTCTGGCGAACGAGCTTCTGAGATTCTGCGGCCGAGAGGAAATGAGTTTTTCCATGCTCTTGCATGCGGGAACTTTATCACAAAGATCGCTCTTAGTTGCAGAGAAGGATAGAGTGGCTTGGATGGAGATCTGACAGTGGAACCGCTACATATATGTCACTGAACTATGCTACCGAAATTGGGACCTTCTGTTTGACTGTGGGAACCAGACAGTCTCTCTGGAAATAGGCTGGGGGTTTTTTCACGTCCCCCAGAATTTGGAGCAATAATCTTCAGTGTTTTGTGTGAAACGCTCCCTTTGAAAAACCAACCAATTAATATGGTTCTATTAAATGGTCTGAGTGTCTCACATTTTCTGTCTAATTTAGACCCAAGTCCCTCTAGAAAAGCTTATGTTATAATTTCAAGATTTAAGATTTTATTTGTTGCACGCACAACGACACTGGCACAGTGAACTCGCAGTGAAATTAAAATATGTTTATATAATAGAACCTCAAATCACAAGAATTGAATCACTTCTACTCCACTCCTACATCTTATCTTGCATTTTTTATCTGCCTCTGTTGCACCCCAATTGCTGCTTGTCTCTTGTCACAGTATCTCCAACAGTCGCTAGCGTTGCTAACAAAGATTCTGATTGTAAAGTTTTACTGTTCACATGAAGAACATTCTTAAAGCCTAAAGTGGCGATCCTCTGCGGCCTGAAGGGTGGGGCAGACCATCATGCCGTCAGCTGAAGAGCCCACTTTAGTGTAAGCAGCCATTGTACTGGATAGTGCTGTCTGTCAACGATGTCCGTTTATTGTCTTCTGGTCATAAGATAATGTACAGTAAGACAACAGCATGGATTTTTGCAGCCCCAGTTATCAGTTCTGCATATCACCACATTTCATAGCTTATCCTTCTTATCTGAGAACTGACTCATTCAGTGCATTGGTCTTCTGCTCCAATCCTGCTGATCTCCTGATCCGAAGGCTTGAGATTATATGAAGATATATGTCAGCATTTGTATTTGACTCGCTCTGGACTTTCCAGAGGCTAACAGAGCGTCCAAAATGTTAGCTAGGGGCTAGAAGCAAGAATTCCATCATGTTCTGATGGAAGGTTCTGGGGGTTTGGTGCTACGTTTGAATAAAACTGGAGATCCCAGAAAGAGCATCAGAGACAGCTGCAGCGCTTGGTTCGGGTTCAGGCTTCACAGCTTCAGGATTGGTGGACTGGGGAAGCCCTGGTGTCACATGACCTTGAAGCTTGCGTCCCAGTCCACCACACAAATGGCGCTTTTCTATTGGCCTACAGGAATCGACCTGTACCTGTGCCATACCCCGAAGAGAGGCTGGTTACAGTGCGGTTCTGGCTCTCACCATCAGTAGATTTGTGTTAACCATACTTGTCACTAACAGCACTCCTGACAGATCTGGGCATGGGGGAGGGGCGGGTCCCTGGCAGACGTGCGCGGGTGGGGGGAGGTGGTAAGGCAGAGTGCTTACACATGCTGGAACCCCTAGCATTGGGACTTCCTGCCGTAAAGGGTGGCCCATGTGTGGCATGTGAACAGCTTAGTGAACAGGAAAATGGCGCCGCCCATCACCCCCCCACGTTGAGCACCCCCCTTTAATGGCTCAGAGCTTCGACTTATCGCGGCCATCGCCACAAGAAAGGGCCCTAATTGTCGCCGATATTAACTGTGTCCCTTGATTGTTAAACAAATGAAGCATCGCGCTGTTCCACATCGACTGTACTGCGGTCGAGTCCCAGAGAAGAAAAAAACAATCAATACACAGGCAAGATGGACTGGAACAAATTATCCAAGTAATTGTATTTTAAAATAAGCTCTGCTGTTTTTTATATACATTTATTTCTGTATTTAAATGTTTTGAAATTTTCCCGGACTGTTTTCTTTCTGTGTGACTTAGCGTTGCCGGCTTGTGAGGTTTTGCTTTATTTAGGCTCAGACATTGTTGTTGGCGGCCTATTGCAGCTCGCCTCCTACGCTGGGCTGGCCGTTCTCCAGCCAGGCCGAGGAAGCCTGGCATTCGCCTGCCGCCCTCAGCCAGGCTGGGCAGCTGCGAGCTGGGGGAGCTCCCCCGTGGCGCTCCCACTCCCTGGCTATCACTTGAACCATCGAGTCATTTCAAGGAAACACAGAGCTGGATCGTACTGCTAAAAGCAGATGCTGAGGGTAAATATAACACGAGAAAACAATCCTAGTCCTTCTTTAAGCAATTACATGACTACAACTGCCTGATTTTCAGCATTTATTAAATGGGGGGGATGCTGTGTGGCTGAACAGTTTTGGGTGAGTGAGCAGAAGGCTGTTGGTTTGAATCCCAATGCTAGCTGTTGGGCTCCTGAGCAAAGCCCCTCACTCCACTAGCTCCAGTGCCTGTCTGACCCTGCTCTCTACTGTAAGTCTGCTAAGTAAATAAAAAGTAACATTCAGCATATTGCGATAATAGCTTCTTGTAGCCGCCCTCTCTGTCATGTGACGTGCACGCGTCCATCATGCCCAGTGGCACAGCATGATGCTCATTTGTGCCCCAGTAAAGCCCAGTAGCTCCAGCCCTAATTGGCCATACTGGCTCCGGATTGGCCGTGTTGATGCTTAATTGGACGGTCACAAGACCTCGGCAGCGATGATGCATGAAGAATAACAAATCCTTTTAGCGCCACCTAAAATTACTGCTTCCCCGCCTCGCCACCCCTCTCTGCTGTCTTGCCGTTTGCTTTGCCCCAGACTCGGGCTGGTGCCGTTCCACCTAGCACTGCTGCCATAAGAGACTCTGCAGCTCATTCGTGGGAAATGTGACTCCGACGCCCGCTGACCCAATAAGGGGCCATGAGACTCGCTCAGGTGGGAGGTGGGAGCTGACCTTTCTGACGCCCCCACCCCCCTCCCCCCGTGCTCGGACGTTTCGACGGCACAATCGGCCGCATTGTTGTGCAGCTACTAGGCGTGGCCTGCAAGCTGTTAGACGGGCCCCCGTCCGTCTGGTACCCCTTCCATCCCTGGCTGGCATAGGCCGCATCAGTGCCAGTGTCGCCTCTGCTGGGTCACCAACCCCCCCATTCCAGGGTCACCGCAGCAGCTTGCCTGCTTGGGGGTGGGTGCACAGGATGAGACGGAACACAAAATCCCAGCGACAATGTGGAACTGGATCCCGTTCCACCAAGGTGACTTTGTCTGATGTGTGTAGCTGGAAAGAAGTGGAAGCTTCTGGAAAGATGTAAAAGTACCAGAATGGCAGAGGTCTTCTCCTTCTTTAACGTGTCAGTTAGGCAGGTACCAGAGACTCTGCTCCATCCTGCTTCACATTAGCAGCCTTTATGGCGCATCGCTGTTCTGGGTCTCGACCAAACACTTGGTCTGTTGCCACGGTGACCTCTACCTGAGCATTTTTAAAGTTTGCCTCAACAGGCCTGTAATCTGCTGTGGCTCAGCTCCTGGTCTGCCACGCCTCAATCACAAACTCCTCTGGCGCAAGGACTACACTTTCTGAGGGAATGAGCACATGGTCCCAGTGCAGCAGGTCTGTGACGTCAGTCGCTCTGCTCCAGACGCCTGCCGGAACAGACGTGTGAATCTGTGGGGAACGGCTCCTCACTCCCAACTTCAATACCTCCTGTCCAGGTGATAGAACGGGGAGATCCAATCCGGTTTGCTGTTGGGGTACCGATGTTGGGTACCGATGTCGTCGACACGTTGGCGCTCACAGATGCCTTTTCAAAAGGCCCGTGTCTCATGTTGCCAGATTTTAGCGGTCCTCTGTAACTCTTATACTTTTGCTGTCCCAGATTCTTCGTGCCAACTTAGACTGAGGGTGGGGCCGCAATGGACGGCCGTGTCTGCCACGTAAATCAGTGTCGCTCATCTTAAAGAGTGTTTTACGCTCTTAATCGTTAAAACGCCAAGCGGTACCCTATATATCTGGCTGTTCGGCAGAATTTGTGCCAGTTGCGGTCTCGCCCGCTGCACATAGATCGCTCTGGACCGTAAGTTCAGCCTACATGTCTCACAAACTGTAGATTTTTTTTGCTTAAAAATTCTAAAGTGAGGATTACTTTCCCAGACGCACTAACGTGCACGGCATGACAAAAGGAAACCAAATATTATAGTCTGTGAAAAATGCTATTTGTAAAAGTCTTTAATTAGCTAAGTAGCTCTGGCGGGGCAGAGATAATATTTGCGTTCAGCAATTCATATTCCATTTTTTCTAGTGACATTAACGTGTTAGAGTGGCAACGTGAGCTGGAAGAGTGGCAGCGGAGTTGTGGGGGCGGTATCCGAAGGCAAATATGTCAGAGCGACAAATCGGAGAATCATGTCATTTGGCGAAGGGCGCGGCAGGAAGCTGGAACAGACGTCAGAGCGCGCGGCGACAATGGAGCTCGAGGCCTGTTTTGCGTTAGGGGAAAATGGTCATTAAAAATATGTTTTATATGCAGTGTGCCAAGTGTAATTTGCAGTTCCTTTGCCACCACTAAGGAATGATGCGGCCTCCTTGAGTTCTGAATGGTGGTGCGTCTCTCTGTACATGCAAGATGGGATCACTGAGCATTTCAGTGAGATGTCACAGGTCCAGGCCTGGTCTGTCCTATTATGTCCTATTAGTTACCATTTGATTCACATTAAGGCTGGAGAATGTGGGAGGAGCCATAGGAAGAGGCGGGGCTTATCTTCAATATTACCCACGTTCTTTGGCCGTCGTACATTATTAATTGTAATGGAGGAAACTTTCACCGGTAGTTTAATGTTAAGTTAATGTGAATTAGGAACCAGGTGAAAATCTCTTTTTTGAAGGTTACAGGAGTGTATCCACCTCTAAATTCAAATGATGAAGTGACTTTGTTGAACCTGGGATTTGACCCCATGACCACTGGCACGACATCCCAACCCACCAGGCCTCCTTAAAGTCAAGAATGCTGGGAAAACACCACATACTTACACTCCGGGTGAACACAAGACACACCCTCACACCCCCGTTCACCCAAAGCACGCCCTTTTTCAAATTAAACTCAGATTAATTTCAGAGCGTGCTGACATTTCCATCTATCTTCTGTAACCGCTTATTCAGTAGGCAGTCACATGCAGCTTCTAGCCTGCCCCAGGAATCAGAGGGAACGCCCAAATGCTCACCAGCCTATCAGATGGCCAAGTGTGGAGTACCCAGAAGACCAGCACAACATGGGACAAACAAGCAAACTACACACACACACCTCTAAGGGTTGGAAACAAACCCCCGTACCTGCAGTATGCAGGAGACAGAGGTTGCCTCTCAGCCTCTTTGCAGCTCAAACACGGGTTTTCACTTTCGGTAAATATGGAATACAAATATGGTGTTCCCAGGCAACACTAATAAGTCTTCACCCAGGGAGGTGTTCAGGAGCCTTGAATTTTCCAATGGGCTGGGTGGGGGTAATGTGGTTGGTAGGAGCCATGCATGGATGGGATAATGGCCCGGGCTGCACTGCTGTGCCATGGATGAACAGCGTATTGGGGGTGGGGGGGCACTGGGAAACCCAGAACCCTGGGTACTTCTGCAAACGGTCATCTCCTTGGTGGGCGATTCCACATATGCAAGAGCCGGACAGGCAGCGATCTGCACTAGGCCGCACATTGAGACAGCTCCCAAGGCGTGCTGTTCGGTGTGGACAATGTGAGGCACTGTACGGGCCTGAGGGCGGGGAACCGGGATCGAGGGGTCTAAATTGGCCCACAAATGGAGCGGATTTTGGGAATCAATGAGGCTTATTTTCCATGCTCAACTTAGTGGGGCTTGTTTTAATTGTAATTAATTTTCATGTAATTTAATTTTAATAACACATTTTCAATTACTTATTACTTATTCGTTATGTGTTCTTAATTACATGTAATTGATTATTTATAATCAATTACTTGTCGACAGTGAAACAGTGAGCTCCACTCAGCGGACTCTAGGCTGTTCTTATTCTTCCCACCACTAGCAGTCCATGGAGTACACAGAGCAGCTGTCATGTTCTGTGGACTCGGTACAGCACGCTGCGGTCCGGCGGTCCTTATCACCCTGGCGGTGTTGATGCTCACATGCCACGGGAGCATGACCGCTGTGGCGAAGGTTGACCAGTGACGGGGACCGTCAGCGAAAGGGACCGTTAGCCATGGGGACCGGCAGCGTCATCCCCAGCCAGCACCTATGACCCATGTGGTTAATTTATTTTTTATAAGTCTGATAAGTGTTAGTCTGGAGTCCACTCTGGGCAAGGGCAGCCCACCCCCCCCCCCACCCCCCGTTATACTGCAACGTTAAACTGCCAATTTCAGATATGTTTTCATCCCTTTGCCTTTTATATCGTTATCTTCCGCCACGTTAAACAGATTAGGTGGATACCAAGAGCTCAGTGGAAAAATCCACACCTTTCTGACTGTCCAAAATAGGACGCCTCTCAAGGGCATTTCCCCAGCACCCTGCCGTGCTGCTTCACTCCCTCCGCTTAGGAGCACCACGGTTGTGGGGGGGGGGGGGGGGGGGTCATTTTTGCACATTTTCATGGAATCCCCTCTTTGCCTGTTTTTTTCCACCTGCTGGGGGGTCTGATTTGGCCCACCCACAGTCTGGCCCGTCTCTCTGCGGGATGCCACCTGCCCACACCCAGCCTGGCCTGTTTAATTGGCCGTCTTTTTTGCCCGCTTCCCCCCCCCCCCCCCGATCTCCACGGCGTATGCAAATCGGGGTCGTGGAATGTTCCTGTTATCTCCCTGTGAGGGCTGCCATGCCCTTGCCGCCGTGGAGCAGCCATTGATAAGGCCAAAGGCCCAGATAGCCGCCGACGCCGCGGACACTTTTTAATGTCCCCTCACAAAACAGCCGGTATCCTTTCATGTTGTTTTTCCCAGCCAAGGACAGACAGGCGCTCCCCATGGGGGGGGGGGGGACTTGACTAATCAGTAACCAAGGAGCTACAGAGGCCAGCAGCCTGTCAGATGGGTTTCTATTCAGAGTTGTGATGCATCATGGGAGAAATCACTGATCAAGGAATTGATGGCGTGCTATCTTCTCATCTGATGCATCCATCATTCCCTCCTCTCCTCTTTCCAGGGATGGACCAGTGCCCCCCCCCTCCCCAAGCTTGGCAGGGAAAACAATGAGATAAAACAAAACTAAAGTATGCACCCCAGCCCAGAGTGACTTAACCAGAGGAGCCTTTTCAGTGTGGGGGTGCAGTCGCACATAGGGACCCTCCACACGTTCAGCGCCTTCATGCGGAACTTGGGTGACCCTCGGTACCACCGTCTCCAGATACCTGCAAACAGGTTCTTTATTATTATTACTCACTGGAATGGAAAACCCGGGTTCCGCAGACATCCTTGAGTAGAAAAGTGGATGATCTTCCTTTTCCTTGCCTGTTTTCCTGTTTTTCCGTTTGTTCTTGACTCGCACGACTCCACTGCCAGCTCAAACAGCTTAAGGATTTAACGACAGAATTAGAAATACAGAATAGTTTTATTTATGAGAAATTTATTTAGGGGTGTCATGCAAAATAATCTATCTATCTATCTATCTATCTATCTATCTATCTCGTCTGTAAGCTCAGACAATGACCACTGTTACTTAGCAACAAGGAGTATCATCCCATTTCTCTGACTACCAGCCATTGGCATCAGGATGCCCAGAATCTTCCTTCAAGGGAATGTTGGTCCTACTCAAGGAGACTTTTCAGTTTTGGAAGCTGCTGTTGAGGATCAGGCCTGTTGAATTGTGTCGGACACTGACTCTGGGGGTATGTTCAGGGGGGGGTTTACTACTTGATGTTCATGAAATATGTCATGCCAGTGCTATGCATCTTGCTTGCCGTTTTTTCCCCACCAATATTTGATCATATACATGCACATATTCCTCCTGAGGGTGGCATTTACTTCAGTGTAGGATGCCCAGTAGGTAGCATGAAGCTGCTGGGGTTGTGAGTTTAGGGTGGTTGTGGGTGTTTGGTATCCTCCAGGTCCTACAGCTGCTTCCTGTAGACCATGTGGTTAGGTCACCTGTTATCTTGAAATCGTGTGTGTGTGTGTGTGTGTCCTGTGCTTCCTGGGATAAACTATGGATTCAACGCGACCTGTGACTGAGAGGTGGACGAATACCTGGTTAAAGTTCATCTGAAGTGGTGTTTATGGTTGAACTTATCCAGAATCTGAGTTAGCAAATAAACAAACATATGAGTAGGTGGAGCTTCTGTCTGGCTGTGATGTTTAGCCAGGAGGCTTTTCAGCTGAGTTTTGATGGTTACACAACAGGAGCCGAACCTGCGGCCATTTCCCTTTCAATTCCCCATTTCGGGCCTGATTTCTATGAAGGGAGACCATTTTTGTCAAGCGACCGCTTTACCCACAGCCACCGTTCCTCCTTTAACCCGAGCTGACAGCCATCATCAGCTTCTCGCCTGCCTGCTTGAATCCAACCATTCTGAGGCGCACTAGCCGAGCTCATGGTGTTCAGCTCTGCCATCTATCTGCCGTCGATGAAGATTGAGATCTTGCTCATCATCTCACACGTTCATCCACCTAACCATACAATGTCTACCTCAGCGCTCAATTTGAACACAATAATCAGCAGTCGTTGTGTCTTGCAGACTCATCGCTGGTGCCAGTGTCATGCAGAAATCTCTGCCTGCTCTTTGCGTCCAAAAGACTTGTAGCTTCCTTTGTTTTCGTTCTTGTAATTCTAGTTTTTTTTTTATTTTATTTTTTTTATTAGCCTGTGTCGTCTTAGGCGAAAGCTTCCCAACACTGAATCTCTGTCTGCATGGTCATTGCTCACAGAATTCCGGACAGAGAAGTCTGTACTTCACTTAGAGAAAGGGAAGCTCCAGACCTGGGGTATTCGGTCCGTCTCACAGAAACGACACCTGGTCGCATTTCTTTGACAGTGACCTATTTCACGGCAACGCAGCTCTGTTCTGAACATGGCCCCTCCAGTACTGAGGTTTCTCTTTGATTTTTTTCAGAAAACATTTTGAGCCGAGCTTCTCGTTGCATTAGCCAAAAAGGTTTCTGTTTGCGCTTTTGAGCTCCTGGAATATTCCGTCGTGTTCTCTCAAAAGAACACAACCTTCAGGGTCTCTTTTGACTCAGTGAAGAAGAAAGACACAGAAAATAACAGGTGTCGAGTTTACCACATTTTTTTTTGAGTTCAGTTATGAAGAAGCGGAGTCTGTTGCTAACTTGTCTTTTACTTAGCGTGCATTTTACCATTAGTGCTGAGAGGTATTTGAATGCAGTCGAAGTCCGGTTGCCCGGAGGCTTTAAAGCACAAGTTTTTATGTGTGGGTGACACATTCCAGCTGGAAGCCACTGAGCAACCCTATAAGTGGTTGAGTTAACAGTAGCGTACAGACTCCCAGCTGAAATGGCACCCGCTCCGGACACTGTTTGCGCTGTGTCTTCCTGCCACGGACAGGGCAGAGGCTGATATGAGCATCTGGCCTTTTCAGCAGGGTATGTGTACCTTAAAGTGCTTTATTAGAAGCAGAAGGTAGTGTCGCTAGCGTTAGCATTAGCATCTAGCATCTTGGTCATTGTGGCCTGATTGGCTGATGGTCTCCTAGTGACCAACATGTCTGAATGAGATTGAGAGCATCTTGTATTCAGCTTGTTGGCTGGTTCTTTGTTGTCTACTGTGAGAGTCATTACAGATAATTCTGGTGAGTGTGTGGCTTTGACAGGTGTGGTCAGGTAGAACCAGAAGATAAACCCTGTAATGGGTCATTTTTGCCAGACTATTCGTACCAAAGGGGTAAAAAAGGAAAAACTATATTGCATAAAAATGTTCTATGAAAAGACAATATATTTCAAATAATTTTGAAATTAAATTGCATAAATTATTGCCTTTATTGATCAACATTTGACACCTACATATATGAAATCTGATCTTCTAAATAATTTCAGTTTGGTTCAGTCTGAAACATATTTAAATAATTATATTATTGTTTCATCGACATCGAATATATATGAATAATATATTAATATGGATGTTGCCATCATGAAATAAGATCCTGTAAGATTTGTGATGCACTAATTTAAGAGTCATTTCTGACTGTACTCCGCTTCACACACAAGTGCTCTTTCACATGTCATAATGTTGTACTTAATACATACTTGTTCATGTTATTACTGTTTCCCTGGAACACCTTCATTGCAAAATCATTTCTCAACTTCCGTGTCTGAATTGAATTTTCAGCAAAGTAAAAATCCCCACCTACAGACTTTTCCTTCTTTTGAAACAGAAATGGTTTGATGCCTCTGAAGATCTGCTATTATTAGTAATGAAGGGAATTTATAATTACAACAAAAACATTGTTTAAATATAAGCCTGAAACTTTACAGGGAAAAATATATTTTAAAAAACGCTACATATATTGTTTGATTGAATGTTTGATTGAATGATTTTATAATTGCTATTGGTGTTTTTGTGGAGCACGTTCTGCGAGGGTTTAAGGCAGAAGACTTCCATCGCACAGGGCATGTGGTGAGGATTACTCTCATTGTTGTGCATTGTTGGCTGCTGGGGGAGAATGGATGGGCTGTCTGTTTAAACACGCCCGCACTTCTGAGAATGTGGAGCTAAATGTCCGATGCTTTTGAAAAGCCCCTCCCTGAAGAAAAAAACCTGACAACTGACAAGAAGAACCTAATGGATGTTGCGGAGAGGCAGAGGCTGGGGCTGTGTCCATGTTCTCTCGTGCCAGTCACATGACAAAGAAGAGGAAGCAGCAGGGAAAGAGAAGTCGCTGCGCAGGGCTCACCAGAAAAGCGGGTGGGGTGGAGCTTCAGGAGGAACCCATTTCAGGTCCCACCCGGCTGGCGGAACCGACTCAGAGCAGACCAGACCTGAAATGACAAAACAGCAGTCCGGAGCAGCTCTGAAAACACATCCCTCCTTAAATAATCAGGGAAAAGCTTGCTGTGGGAAGGAAATTCAGCCGGCTGACGGCCCTACCGCCCATAGAGGGCGCAAGCGAGACACAGGGATGGGAGCACTTTGCCCTGCTGCTGCGGGTAGCCCGCTGAGAAGGGACTCCCGTCCACAGAGGCAGGGATGCAGGAGCAGTGTGTGTCTCCCTGTGGGAGCATTTAGAGCCCCCCCCTTGGTGTCGGCCCCACCCACGCCTGCCGCTTCCTTCAATGGGCACTGCTCGTAACGTGAAAAAAGTGATAAACTAGTAAGAAGTGACTACATTTTCCCAAAGTATTCACTTATGTAATATTCTGAGGGAAAAAACTATTCACAATGCCGTCAATTCTTATGTGATTAACCTTTTCTTATATATTCTTAGCATTATAACTGTTATTATTGTTTTTAGCATATTGTTATTTAGGAGTTGATATTCTGAGTGCATTTGCTTGTGAATGCATCCATGTCCTACTGTGTAAAGTATACATTTTTATGCATTATTAATGTGTCTGGAATGTGCTGACTATGGTGACGTTTCAGAGACTGCAGAGAGATGCTGAAGGACATTAGGAGAGTCTTGGCGGTTTTGTCTGGGGTAATTTGGAAAGGGGGCTTGCTGCTGAAAGACAGGGGAGGGGCTTTAGTGGAGAGAAGAGGTCTCTTGTATTGACTTGTGGGTACAGGAAGTCAATTCAATTATATTTGCATAGTACGTTTTCACAACATTGCATTGTCAAGTCCGTTGGAAGCCATTATGAACTTTCAGGTCTCCTAATGTCTGTGCCCGTATGCTCCTGGCTTGGTCAGTTGCTACATTTAGCGGTATGAGGACGGCTCGTACAGTGGACCAGCCTGTAGGTCTGGTGAGCTCCAGTTTTCTGTGGGACCTCCAAGAGGGGCATATCTGCTGCCTCCTGGAGCACCACGCGAAAAGCCTTTTGGTGGTGCCCTGCTTGTTGTGGGGGACTGGAAGCCAGGCCACACCCAGGTTAACCCACATAGCTCTTTTGCTGGAACATAATGCTGCAGGTTTCTGTTGTTGATTTCCTGTGAATGGGGCTTAATTTATTACAGGAGAATGCCTAGAACCAGCAGCCTACTGATGCAGTTAGTAAAGCAGTAGTAGTTAGCACTGAAGGAAGGGAGAAGAAAGGAGTCATATTGCCAAAACTGATAGTCCTTGTTTTAATATCAGCAGCTCATTAGGGTCATTATGTTCAAATCCCATGACCAGCTGATCCTGCTCTCTAACCCCAAACTGCCCCTTGTCTGAGTGTCTACATGTGTCTGTCTCTGTCATGTAGAGCAAGATGAGATATGTGGAAACTGCTCAGTTTCTCCATGGGACCAAACAAAGTACCTCTATTGTCTTAATTTGAGTCTGATTCAAATTTCAGGGGGTTTCTTGAGCTTAAACACATCTTCTACTCTTCTGTTCTTCCCGTCACGCGTTCCACACTGGCGCGAAGGAGAGGGTCGAAAGCAGGAAAGAGGGGTGCGCCAGGCCCTCCGCAGTGAGCGGTGACTCAGAAGCTCCTCGCTCTTCCTCTGTTCCTTCCCGTTCGCAGTCTGAGTGTGTCCTGTCGCTGCCGCCCTCCGCGCTAGTTTCCGCACCTCAGCCGGGATCACCTGCCTGGCAACGGCTGGATCAGCGGCGGCAGGAAGGGCAAACAAACAGCGGGCCGAATCAGTATGCCGAGTACGAGCGGCCCCCGGTGCCCAGTGAAAGGGGCGCACCCCCTCTGCTTGCACCGAGACGTCTACAGCTCAAATAGGCGGCTACGCGCTGACTTCCTTCGGCTATGGGGGCCATTTAGTTTGCTTTCAAAGGCTCCCAGTCAAGGCAGCTGCATGCGAGGATTAGAACCCCATTGAGGAGAGGTTTCTACCTGAAGCCGTCGCTTTTTCATCCCAGTCCACCTGGACGGCACTGGATGGTCCGACTCCCCTTACAAATGAGGAGAGGTACATTCCACTCAGAATAGGGCAGGTTTTTTCTTTAAAGAAAATAAAGAGACAATTTTTGCTTTTGTGGGAACTGCCTGAAAAGAAAGAGCCGTTGTTTTTAGTCATCTATCCCCTCTGCCCATGTCACCCTGGCAGGAGATATTCCCTGCTGATGTGACTCTGGAGCGGCTGTCAATTGGCAGTGCAATGGAGACACAAAAACAGAGGCTGGGCTGATTCATTAATAGCGCCCCCTGCAGGTCGGGGCAGCATGTAAAGTGGTCAGATGGAAGCGTCATTTATAAACACCAGTACGTTTGTTATTTAATTTCCGCCTGACCTGCACACCTGCCCATGGAAACAGAAGCAGCGATTGGTCAGAGAAGCTGAGGTCAGCATGATCAGACTTTGCCATAATTGTTTTGCCTAATTAGAATATAGATGCTTACAGTCATGACACTTTTATGTGCTTTTGCCGGTGAGATCCTCTGTGTACGGAAGATTTAGCCTCTTGTAAAAGGACTTTGTGTAAAAACTGGCAGAGATCACTCCCTGTTCCTCCCATGGTACCTTTGATCATATCAAAAAGAAATGAAGCTTTTCCCAGAATTCCCATTATTTTCAAGTCAATTAAGAAACTGTTCAATAATGCCGGTTAAATGGACATAATGTGTGTAAAATCAGCTTTCATCATCCTAAGTGTTCAGGTTTCAAACAACAAAAGAGAGCAATGTTTTAAAAAGGTTTTTTTTTTTTATCCTGGAGCTCCCTGACTTTGATTCATAATGTGAGGAGGTCTGACTTCTATTCAGCTCTCCCATTTTCAGAACTCTTCCCCCGCTCCGTTAAAGATGGTATGGCTGTTTTGACAATGTCACACCTCGCCGGCTCTCACAATATCCCGGCTCCCTCCCTACAGAAATCCTTTCAGACTCGCTGCATTCCTTCTAGGTGAACTGAACCTTATCCCACTGTTCAATTAAACTTAGGTGGATTTGGGGAATTAACTTTCGGAAGTCAAGGAAGCTCTTTGACCTGTTTTTCTAAGAGCACATGACTCCACAGGTTCACCTCTGATAAGACTGAAGGGAAAGCTGTTTAAAATAAAAGTCCTCTTGAATAGAAACGGATTTACTAAACATAAATGAAAGCAGGTCTTCATAGTCTGGGAAAAAAAGCAGAATAACAGTCATTCTCCTTTTAAGAGAAAGTAAACATGAAGCATTTTCATGGGAGTAAGTGAAATTCTGTCACCTCTTTTCATGTGAGCTCCGCTCAACATTTGAACTTGTAACCTTCTAGTCCTGCGTTCAGGGGTTCCTTGAATCGATGTCCTGCCTCGTTCCCCCACCATGTGTTGGGAAAAGTTCCCACGCGTGAGGTTTATGTGATGCTTGATATCTAATTGCATATGGTTTTGAGGCAGCTGTTGGGAAATTCCAACACAAAAGTGAAAGAGTATCAATTGTTTTAGGACTTCCCCTCACATACCTTCTCAGAATCCAAAGTACCGGTCAGACTTTGTGGGATACTAATAACTTAAAGTAGGCTTAATTTTGTGAGGAGATTGAGGATGAAACCAGGGTGTGTTTTGGGGATAATTAAGTGCTGTGTCTCCATCCATGTTGTGCTCCACTGGTGGTTCTGAAGATCCTGATGGAACACGTCTAGCAGATAGTTCCTTCTTGCCGCTGACTAGTAAAGGTAGGGTTCTGTCGCTGCCCTTTTCAGGGGGAGGGGGAGTTACACTGAATCTCCGGGGTGGATTTTTAGCACCGGAAGCACAGGTGTAATCATCTTTCTGGTTTTGTAATTAACGCAGCTGCTCAGACACTTGCCCAGATGGGAGGGCGCCATTCATCTGCGAGAAAGCAAGCCTTTTTAATGCAAAGTAATGCAGATGAGGCAAAAGTATTAGGGAGGGGAAAAAGAGGATTACTGCTGGACTATTGTGCGTCACCCCTCTGGTGGTAGGTGTGAGAGCCAAACTCTGAAGACTGCGTGTCATTCTTTTTGCTAAGATCCCCTCTCCTCTCTCTGGGCTACTGCGTCCTCCGAGTTGAGCGCTGACATTCTGGGCTTTCCGACGGCAGCCTGCCGCTCGCTTCTGGATCCGGGCAGATTAGCTAAACTGTTGGCCAAGTTTTCAGCCAGTGGTCTCTTGGAAGTCGACCCCACGGGACCTTAGAGTGAATGAAACAGACAAAGAAATGGTGAACCAGACAAACGGCCGGATTATCGGGGCGTAAGGCCGGCATGACGGCAAGCGAAGTTA
This sequence comes from Stomatorhinus ivindoensis, assembly GCA_019775895.2. Taxonomy (NCBI): domain Eukaryota; kingdom Metazoa; phylum Chordata; class Actinopteri; order Osteoglossiformes; family Mormyridae; genus Stomatorhinus; species Stomatorhinus ivindoensis. The sequence goes on from JABFEB020000060.1 coordinate 19,903,383, forward strand.
CCTCAGGTGGAAGGAGGGAGGGGAATGTCTTCTCTGTTGTAGCAGTGACATTCATTTGCCGTTCGTCTGGCCCAGTTGGACCTTGTTTTGTTTTGTCCGTGGATTTTCAACCTCCTGAAATTTAAAAGTGTAAAACTGAATTAAAGTCAAAAGTTAATTTAACTGTAACGTTTAAAAACAAATTTATTTTTAAGATTAAATTTAAAAATAAAGTGATTGTTTCACAGAACATGTTAGAATTTTTTAGAATTATAATTATGCTGATTTTTTTTTTAGCAATTAAAATAATTTCAAATAGCTGACCATGTGGGTTAAATAGCAATATCTGAACTGGCGACCTCAGCGTCATGCCTTACGACCAATATACAAGCTATTTTTAGTTATTTTAGAAAGTCAGATGTATCGCCATATTGTTCATTACTGTTCTCTGTGCAGCTTTATCATTTTGATTCCACAATGTGTCTTAGGGCTTATGAAGTGTGAAGGTAGTGGATGCGTAAGAGTATGGCTGGATCTCTCCTCACAATCATCTGCATCAGAGGTCAATGTGAGTGGCGTGTTTTGGGACGCTGAATGACTGCACATGGTGATGAGAATCGCTTCTAAATTAAATTTTCTCTGAAATTTAACCTTTAAAAAAGTGAAAGTAAACCAGTGTAATGAAACTTAAACAAAAAAAGTGTCTGTAGTATGCATATCAATATGCTGTAGCGACTTTACATAACAATTTAAGGTTCAGTTTATTGAGCATAATTCACCATACTATCAAGTCTATGTTGTTCATGAATGCTTGAAATCTAATCTGTAATTGGCTATCTATACCTTAACCCGTGATTAACCTATTGGAATTGGTGCTTATCTTCACATGATGGCATTGTTCTAGATAATTCCATTCTTTGCTATATGTGCAGTTGTTGTGAGTTAATAAAAGAGAGTGACTGCTAGTGAGAAATTGTCCGATTTTTCATTCCAATATCCACAATATCCAGAGACTCCCCCGAGCGAACATGACCGCGAACGCCGTTTCTCTCAAGCTGCTCGAGTTCTGGAATCGTCAGCCTCAGCATGGTTCGCCCAGACAGAAGCGCAGCTCGCACTGCGGGAGATCACAGCAGATGACACTAAATATTACTGTTGTGTCAGCACTGAGCAGCTCCACGGCATCCCGAGTGGTGAGCTTACTTCAGCACCCACCAGCGCACAACAAATACGCTGCACTTAAAGCCCACCTGTTGGACACTTTTGAACTTTCCGACGCGGAGAGAGCCAGCAGGCTTTTTTCACTTCAGGGCTTAAGCGATGGCAAGCCGTCTGAGCTAATGGATAAAATGCTTAATCTCATGGCTGAGCGCAAACCGGATTTTCTTTTCGTTCAATTATTTTTACGTCGGCTTTAGCAAACACCTCCATTACTGACTGCCTCGTGCTGACTGCGGAGACTGATAAGTTTTTCCTCGCTGGTCAACAGCACTTCATGGCTTCATTTCTACGCTGGTGAACACCGCAAGCGGCCGACATCACTGTTGAGGCGGTGGTAGCCTCACCGCGTCGGGACCTTGGGCTGTGTTTTTACCATGCCTAATTCGGACACAGAGCTAAGCATTTTGGTTGAGATTTCATCACTGCAAATGTTGGTTTTCCCCTCTCGGTGCGGATTTCCTTTGTGCATATGGCCGTGACGTGAAACGTGAAAAACTGCTGTTCGATCGGCGCTGTTACTTTCTGTTCTTACGCTTGCACCCACAGTGATGTGGACACTGTCAAACTATCTAGTTTACTCTTCACAGTCGATGATATTCTCCAACTGCTAGCTCAGTTTCCAGCCCTAACACAGCCCACATTTTCATCAGCTTTCACCAAGCATGGGGTGGAGCACTACACTGTCACCTCCGGCCTGCCTGTTTCCATCCATGCTTGGTACCTCAACCCAGCCAAACACACTATTGCCAGGGCGGAGTTTGGACCTCGTTCGGGGACACCACCAGGTACTAGTCCACTTGGCGGATGTTCCTAAGACAGCACTGATCACCCCGTTTGGTTTATTCGAGTTTCTGCTTATGCCATTTGGCCTTAAAAATGCCTCACAGACTTTCCAGCTCCTCATGGACTCTGCACTGTGGTACTTGGATTTTCTTTTTGTTTATCTGGATGACGTTCTGGTCGCCAGCACCTCCAAAGCTGAACACATGTGTCACCTCAGGACTTTGTTTGAGCGACTCAGCCAATACGGGCTGATCGTCAATCCAGCTAAGTACCAGTTCGGGCTTTCCACCATCGACTTCCTGGGCCACAGAGTCACTAGGGATGGGGTTGTCCCGCTTCCGTCCAAGGTGTAAGCTATCGTGTGGTTCCCATGCCCTCTCACGGTCAAATCCCTGCAGGTTTTTGGGCATGGTGAAATGGTATGGCCAAGCTCATACAACCACTGTATGGGGCACTACGTGGCAAGATCCCCAAGATATCAGTGGACTGGCCCACTGAGAGGGCCAAGGCATTCAAGACCACTAAAGCCGTGCTGGCTCATGCAACGATGCTGATGCACCCATCCCCCGACACTTTAATTGCCATTACCACAGATGCCTCTGACTACGCTGTCGGCGCGGGACACGAACAGTGGGTGGGTGGTGCCTGGCAGCCTCTCGCTTTTTTTACCCGACAGCTGCGCCCCGGTGAACGTAAATACAAAACTTTTGACTGGGAACTACTCGGTCTCTACCTTGCAGTCCGGCATTTCCGTTCCTTGCTGTTGGGCCGCCACATCGTCGCTTCTGTGGACCCCTGACTTTGTCCATGGCTGAGGTAGCTGAGCCTTGGTCTGCACGTCAACAGCGACAGCTTTCCTACATCTTGGAATTTACCACGGACATATGGCATGTCGCGGGTAAGGCGAACATCCTGTCCATTTGGACTATGGCTGCTGACCAGGGCACAGGCTCTCAAGACAGCGGGCACCGGTCTGCAGTTGAAGGACATGGCTTTTGATGCTGCTGGGGTTACGCTCCTTTGCGACATCTCCATAGGTTGCCCCCGACCTGTGATTCCTGCTGTCTATGGCCTCTCCCACCCTGGCTTAAAAAGGATGTCAGACATTGGGCTGCCGCCTGCATAGCGTGCTATGGTCCATCGTCACACCAAGACACAAAGTGGGCGGGACTCCTGAATGCCTCTCTGTTGACCGCCTTAAGGTGGCTCACTTGGACCTGAGCAAACCTGTTCACCTAGCCCGACTCCCCCGCTCCGGCCGTCCACCGTCGCAGGGCACTGATCATTCCCGTGGGCCCTGTTTCAGCCCCTTGCCCTGCCCAATGGATCCGCCTTGGCCAGGTGAATTCTGTGGTGAATTCTGAGGGGATGTGTATAGCGACTTTACATAACAGTTTAAGGTTTGGTTTATTGAGCTTAATTCACCAAACTATCAAGTGTATGTTGTTCATGAATGCTTGATATCTAATCTGTAATTGGCTGCCTATACCTTAACCTTGGTTGTGATTGACCTATTAGAATTGGTGCTCTTCTTTAAGTGATGGAATTGTTCTGGTAAGATAATTCCATTCTTTGTTATATGTGCAGTTGTTGTTAATAAAAGAGAGTGACGTGCATGACTGCTAGTGAGAAGTTGTCCGATTTTTCATTCCACTTTCCACAATACAATATATATCCCTGAGCCTACATTAAATGACCATTACCTCTACTCTAAGTCACTTTGGATAGGTGTGTCATATA
>JABFEB020000060.1:19926800-19937515 GCA_019775895.2 Stomatorhinus ivindoensis
AATGAGCAGTCTATGATGGATATCACTCAAATGTTCTGGAATGAGCAGTCTATGAAGGACATCCCTCAGATGTTACTAAAATGAGCAGTCTATGATGGATATCACTCAAATGTTCTGGAATGAGCAGTCTATGAAGGACATCCCTCAGATGTTACTGAAATGACCAGTTCATTATGGACATCCCTCAAATGTTACTGAAATGACCAATTTGTGATGGACATCCCTCAGATGTTACGAAAATGAGCACTTTGTGATGGACATCCCTCAGTTGTTATTGAATTGAGTAGTTTGTGATCGACTTTCCTCAAATGTTACTGAAATGAGCTGATTGTACTGGACATCCTTCAAATGTTACTGAAATGAGCTGATTGTACTGGACATCCTTCAAATGTTACTGCCAAAGTTTGTCTTGGAGGAATCTATCAAATTCTAAACTGCAAGTGACGCAGCCATTTACTGAATCTCAAGAGGCTGTTACTTTTTCACTGTCATTTATGTTGTTTGTGAAGTTAATTAAATGTCTATGGAAATGTGACTCAGATAGCCTTGGTGTATGACTATGACCCAAAATGTAGAAATTGTAGTATTTTTCAGGTATTCAATGTTGGAACCAAATGGTTATTGTAGAAGCATAAAACATTATTGAGTAAATCTTGTCCCCTAGGTTTAGAGGGGCACGATGTGTGTGTGTGTGTGTGGGGGGGGGGGGGGTAATTGTACTTTTATTGAGTTACTGAAATAACAGAACCATGGTTAAAGTAAGTGCTGAGGTGGAGCTTAAGCAAACATATAAGGAAAAGACAATCAAGTACTCAAAAAGCGAAATAGGTTGCCATCATACATTTTACTTTTAAGGAGTTTTTCAAAAATGAGAAGAAACCAAAAAGCAAATATCTAGAGTACTGAGGAAACAAAACAAAATTGTCATGGCGACATGCAACTAAGCCAAGTAGAATGAAGTGGAATGAAGCAGCTTTAATGTCTTTGGTTCGGCGTCCCTGCAGTTCTGAGCATTTCATCCAAATGTGTTTGCCTAGTTTGGAGTAGTCAAGCCCTTAGTTGTGGATTACAGTCTGTAACAATGCGCTTCATGCAGTGTTTGGCAGTGTTTGCCCATGCAATGTGTTTGGCCCATAAATACTGTGGACTACGGTGCCAGTAAAATACAGGAATTTCATTTTAGAGTAACCATTGAAATAATTTTGTGATTAAATAAAGAATGAAGGAAAGGGGATAAAATAAATGATGTCATTTGGGGGAAAATGGACACCTGTGTACATGAGGAGAATTCAGCAGCAAACCCGCTAGAGTTTTAGAAATGTTGGATTGTGGGGGCTGGTGCAGGGTTGTGGGACGAGAGACCTGGCAGAGGAGCTGGAATGGGGGCCCAAGATGCGGCTTAGCTCCACTTCCCGAAAGTCCGTGAGACAGATCAGGCAGAAGCACCGACTGCTGTTTGCCTTCATCAGTGGTGCCACTGCGGTTGATATCTACCTTTAAATTTGTTTATGAGGTCGACAGTTAATTTGATGCCATCTTGGGTGTTATGTTGGGACACCCAGTGATGCATTGCGCCTGTGCCATTGGTGGATGGAGGGGGTTTTGACTCTTATTGTTGTTCAACTGTAACATCTGCAGTTGCTCCTTATTCTGGTTCTAAATGCAGCCAGCTGTACGTAGTCGCTGTCTGTTAGGACTGTGGAGAGGCTTCCACTGAAGGACTGACCTGCAGACTGCCATGTTTAGGAGATGCTAAGATAAGGTCATCATCCAAAGTTGCACCGAATCGTGTGGGACATCTGCTCCACATGTTGAATAGATGGACACCCTACAGTTGGTTGCAACAATGGCGACCTTTGCATCCAAAAATAATCTATCAGGATACACCGATAAAGTAAAAGAAACAGATTCTGAAATCTGAGGTTTTTTTCCCCAAGTTGAAGCATTTAACATTTAGAGAGGTTTCACGTTCTAATGTGCTTTAATTTTTAACGTTTTTCATACTTTTTCCTCATTCTGAAAATGCAAATATCACGTCATAATTCCAATACTTAAATGTTATTTTTAATTATTGCAGCACCATACTCTCTATTTTTCCAATATCATATTTAAAATCGTTTTCAGTTACACTATGAAGACTAAAATAACTTGCAATTAACAGCAACATCTGTGCCTGCTCTGTTTATCAGAAACAGAGGGATAGCTTCATCTGATAATCTTCACGTTTGTGGAAATTCACTTAGTGCAAAAACAGTTCTGGCTCCTGTTTTGTGATAAGTCTGCAAACTGCATGTTTCGAAAACAAATAAACAAAAATGTATAGTAGAAAACTGTAAAGTAAAAAGCATTCTTAAATAATAATAATGAAAATTAAAAATCATTTATATGATGCATTTAATCATTTGTAAAATATTCAGAATTTGGAATAAGAAGAGTATGCATTAAATTGCAGTAGCGGTGAGAGCATATGGCTGTAGATGAATATAGATTAATTTAATTATGCTGAGCACCTTAAATACATGGGACTGCATGAATCAGTCATTTCTTGTCCACTATAGGTACTGATGGAACAAAAACTGCAACCGAACAGCATAACTGTGAGAAAGTCTGGAGGTTTTTGCTATTTTTTGTGGTTAAAACCATTCTCTCATTTTATCCTGTGCATCGGTGAACTAATTTTTCCCTGCAGCTGTTCCAGGGCTGGTTTGCAGGTGTGATGCGGCACCCACCGTGCCTATTTTAAAGAAAAAGCATTAATGCGACTGTCAGCTCACTATAAATGGGGCGTTACATTTTTTTACTTAAATTTAAATAGTGACTTTTTAAATTTTATGTACAACCACAGCCTGATATTTATTACACATTTCTACCTAAATCATAATAGTTCCATGCTGACCAACTATACTTTTATTTGAAAAGAAAAACCTGATAACATTTATAAATATTTGTGATTAAAATGATTACATTATTTTCATGCATTTTTAGAGCTTTGGTCTTTAAAATGCACTTTAACATAGGTTTTATGAATATTTTCAATAGAAAAGGTGAAATTTCTTGTTATTAACTGCAGCAAGTATTTTAATATAAATGTATATTTGAATAAATGAGCTTTTCAGTCCACAGCATGCACGTTCAGTTTTTCATTTGAAAAGCCGTTTTTCAATTCTCCGTTTCTTGCCATTGTAAGACATCTTCGTCTCTCTCGTTTTCTCTCACACACACAGCCAGACAATTGAGGGCATACGCCCAGTATCAGTTTTACTTAATGGGGAACACTCCTATTCCATTTTAAAAATGTTTATATACACATTTTATAACGATGATGTGAAATTAGGGAGTGGCATTTACAATACGATCTAAGTGTACTGAGCTATTTTTGGTTATCAGACAGTAATAGCGAATGTAATACAGTTACACTATGAAGTTTTAAATTACGAGAACAGAAAGCGAGCGTCTGGGGTAAATCCCAAAAACGATTAATTTAATCTCTCAGTTGTATTTTTCACTCACATCTTCTTTGTAATCCGTTATGCCCGCAGACATTACAGGAAATTTATGCGCGCATATGTAACAAAATTTAAGTGTTTAGTAAGTTGCAGTGTACAGTAAATGAGCAATATTGTGATCCTATGCACTGCAGAATTTCCCCTTTACTGAATTCCCAGCCACCGACGCTCAGAATTAATCATGACGTAATTAATCCGCGAAAATACCGCATGGTCTTTGTGTTTTTTGTTTTCCCTGAACTAAACTTTAGCCATTACAGCAGTATAAGCAGACGGAGAATGACCGGATATATCATTGTTATCTAGTAATACTGCATTTGCTTAGTGTATGTGTAGGATAAACCGGTGCACTGAAAAGCGTCATTTATTTAATTCTTTTTTTGCACCACATCTGTTCTTCTTACTTTGTTAAAATGACGCCGTGTCATTCAACCCGAGATGTCCATATATGAAATAGATGCGCTCAATTTTTTCCCCATTTTTGTCGGAGGCGTAACATATGGCACACTTTTTTTCTGTGACTCTTAAAACATCTGTTGTCCCAGAAATGTCATTAAATATGAAAAAACGCCAATTCAAAGCACCCGGCGCATCCATTAAAAGTAGCCTACAACAACAGGACAGATTCGAGCGTCTGCTTTTGTATAAAGAATGACTTACACGCACGTCTTAAAACTTTAATGCACTTCTGAATAAAAAACTCGTGACTTCGTTCAATAAGGATTTTCAAAATTGAAATAATGGCTTCCAACTTCACTGTCTGTTCTGTTCATACAGTAACCACGTGTGCAGGAAACGCCCGTGTTTGGTTTCTAAGAACTGGACAAAATGAACGTGCCTGTTGCATTCATGTTATTAGATGCATGGCCATATTTCCTATGGAATGGATAGAAATGGATCAGGTTTACGGAATTTTAAATGGCACGTACGGATGGGAATGGCCGGGAAACGTACCGATTTTTATATTTTTGCGTGCTTTGGCAGAAAGGGTGGGCGTTTGAGACAATCTGCTTTTGAGCTATCTGTACACAACCTGTACAGCATCTAGCGAGAAAGTTCATTGAAATAGTGGGCAACTTTCTTGTAAACATATCCGACAACTAGCTCCAAAAATCCCAGGAAATGTTTTGATATGCAAATTAAATCGGATAAACTGTTAAGTAGCCTATTGTAAGGTACTATGTGTTTTAGTTGCATTTACAGGTTTATTGCCTGTAGATTTTCAAATTCCTATTCAAATTGCTATTATTTTGAAAATGTCGATTTTCTTGAAGCGTCCCATCCAAAAAAAGGTATCAAAACCTGCATCCTTTATCAAAATTACAGTGTTTCTCAAATATCTGTGCTGAATGAAAGGAAAACCTGTCAACATGTAGTATTTAATCTGTTTTTTAATCACTTAGAAACAAGTATGATTGCTTGTAACGCCAACCAACTACTACTATGTTTTGGTATACAGGTGTATGCTATGGTTTTAGATTTTCAAGTCTCGACATACCGTTTGGATGTATGTATATCGTTCTGCCTGGTTAATTGTCAGATGTCAGTAAATAAGGGGGCGGGGTGGAAATTTTACGTATCTACACTAATCCCTAGTACAAACTGGCATTTCAAATATCGCTAATTCCATTCTTACCAGTACACATCAGCATTTGAGACATTCGTAATTCAGTTATTAATAGCAGGAATGACGTCACTTTTCCTATCCATATGTACTGCAGTTTTCATTTGAGATGGCAGCAATTCCATTTCAGATATCTCAAATGCAAATTCTAGATAGGCAATTTCAAATTACATTGGTACTAGTAACAATTCTCTTTTTTGATGTCTGCAATGGAATTATTACAAGTCAAAATGTCTGTTTTAGATATCCAAAATGCAAACTATCTATAATGTACTTATAGACTTCACTTTCAGCAGATAACCACAATTAATTTATAATATAGATAAATGGGAAAAGTGACGTCATTCATACCAGTATGAAGTTAATTACAGATGACCGAAATGCTAATTTTAACTCGTAAGAATAGAATTATGGATATCTGAAAGGTCAGTTTGTATTGGTAATTATTACAGTGCAGATATCCAAAATTACTATCCTGTCTACTTATTTGATGTTAAAACGGCCACTTAAATTTGTTAAACATTTGAAGATATCTTAAACAGAAATTTGCCTGTGAGAGTCTAAGTTATAGATATCTTCAAATACAGTTTTTACTAGTAAGAACAGTTTTGGATATCTCTAAGTTTCATTAGGACGAGTAAAATGCAATTCTTACTAGTAGAAACAGAATTCAGGATATCTAAAATACAATTACAGATAGGAAATGAATGTGTTTAATACTAAACTCCTTTGCCTATATAGTGTGCAATGTATTTAATATCTTTGGAGTTTATTGATAAGCGGAGAGGGGGCCGTCCTGCCTCACAGGAGTAACAGCTTGTAGAGACGCTGAAATCTGCCCAGTAACAATCAGCATGGACTCCATTGGCCTTAGCAGTGCGCAGCAGATCTATTGGCTGCCAGGGGAAGGAAACTATCTAGAAAAAAATCGACATTTTACACTCCGTATCTGTTGCGGAAAGGTTCGGTCACTCGTGTTGATGGCAAGCGACAGCTCTGATCGTGGTCTTTGCACTTAAAGTAGGCGGGACAGACTGCTTGCGAACTGACAGGGACCTGACTACCCTATCTGTTTGACAATGTTTGACATGGTAATCGATAATTAAAACACTGTGCATGACAGCGCGTGCACTGCGTTTGGTATTTAAGCGTTCTGCTTTTAAGTAGGCCTATGTTTAATTGATGTTAGCACATTTTAATGGGATATTGTTATTTATGTAGGCGTTTACTTTTTTGACGCTTTGGAGAATACACTCATGGACTACTGTTGAAACGTTGAAAGGCTTGGTATAAGAAATGGTCAGCCCGGTACTTCTCTGATACTTTCTGATGATTGAGATATTGCATCTAGTCCAAAATACTACAGACATTCAGCTGTAAGTTTTTAATGCACGGCCCTTGTGTTCCCTTACTAACGCAGACGAGTATCTGAGTGTTTTCTCGGAGCTGCGTATTCTAGAAAACGATGTTCCCCTGACCGCAGGTTGCTATATAAATCATAGGTTGGGTTAGAACGCTTTGTGTTGGGGGTGGTAGAATGCTGAGCAGGAACTCAAGCGGGCAATGCATAGCATGGTCACGTCAGAATGTCCTTTAATCATCAGATGCCTTATGATGTCACAAGTAAGCTTAATGGAGAATTGGGTTGATGGAAACAAATGTGGTATCAGATATGTGCGTACTTGAAAGCAGTTTTCACGCTTCCACCATTCCATAACTTGTCAGTGTATGAAAATCCGCTGTTTTCGGTGCAGATACCCTAAATCGTGCCCATGGCAGCGCGTATGCGATTCCTTTATGACTCTTTTGTTAAATTATACTCTAACGCAGACTGTTCCCAGTGAATACATAACTTTACTCCAATGTCGTGTATGTACGCATGTGCTGTATCTGTGCGTGTGTGTGTGTGTGTGCGCGCGCGCGTACGTGTGTGTGTGTGGGGGGGGGGATGCCTGAGGGTGGTCGCAGTTAAAAGTAATATTTATACATCGCGGAAAAAATCATACTCGCACAGGACGTATGGTATTCTGGGTCTGCATTAATGCACTAAATCATAATATGGACGAATATGCATATGGGTTGCGAGACGTCTGATGTGTGCGCGGTCTTTGGCAAACTGCTCTGCGTAATAAGCTGTTAGCGGCTTACGTCACTTGCTCGGGGACCTCATATGAAGTCCGAGAGCGCAGAAGAAAGTTCAGAAGGGGAGGCAGGACTACCTTGGATAGCCCTGCAGTCTCACTTATGGTTCTAAAAAGCCTGCGCTTCCAGCTTTCGTATTCTTTTTCCAGTTGTTGTTATATATTTCAAGACTGATTGTATTTCACAAGGAAATAACCGAGACAAACATGGAACTTCTTTGCCTCGAGGTGGACAATATCATAAGAGCCAGTCCCGATCCGAACCTTCTTTACGATGACAGGGTTTTACAGAGTCTGTTAACCATTGAGGAAAGGTTTATACCCCAATACTCGTATTTTAAATGCGTACAGAGGGACATTCAGCCATATATGAGGCGGATGGTTGCAACATGGATGCTGGAGGTTTGTACCGATATTACTTTTAAAATTTACTTGCTCTGCGTGCTTTCCTTTCTTTTAAAGCATTATAAACTAACTTTTCTCGCTGATTCGGCTAGACTTATTTCACTTCGTGCAAAATCCGAATGCCTTTGAGCCAGATCGCAACTACACGTTGCCGATGTCGTGTTTCTGTGGTAATTATTTCAGATTTCAGAAGTCATGCTTGTGTCTCAGATAACGTGGAAATGGCGAAAATCGTTCAAGTAAACGATGTGTGCGTTTTTAGACAACTGCTACCTTGCAAAAAAGAGATTTAATTGTTAAATATAATTTCCCTGCACACGTATGCGGCGCCTCCATTCTATAATGTAGGCAAATCCTAACGCCATGTTGGCTTCTTAGGCTGTGGTAGTGATTGTAGTCAGACTAAATGGTCTTTTAAAACGTATTGACTGCCATTCTAAGAATCAGTTTTGAACAAAATAGCATTTATACAACAAACCTAGTTAAACTGGACTCTGGAAACGTAATATGTGTCTTAATTTTTTTTTACAAAGTGACCGTTCACGGAAGAGACAGGGCCGAAGTACTCTTCCCACTTTCTGTGCACGAATCTGTCTCCAAAGAATTAAATTCTTTAATTGAAACCCCCTTGGACATTTCCAGTCGGGAACGGTCGGAAAATAAAGTATACAATTTAAACTTTATTTTCATGTTTAAATTGTTCACTTGAATTCTTCGTGAGACTAAAAATAAATTTTCAAAATAATTTCTTTTCGATCGGAGGTGACGTAGTCGTTTGAAACGGATAACCAGTCATTTTTAATTTGTGTATTTTTTACGTAAAACCTATGTTTACATTCGTATCAATTGTCGGGAATGATGTGAAAAGGTCTGAAGAACATTTTAAGGAAAAATTCTCGCCCCTAGACAATTTTTTAATATTTTTAAATATTTTATGAAAATATGACGGATTTAAAAAGGTTCCCTTACAGTGCTGCCTGCTCTTTGGCTGGGTGATTGTGACTTGATTTCTGTTTCTAGTGAATCAACTGATGGAATGCGAGTCTTTCGACATTTTGTGTTTGATACGATTTCTAGCTCAAAAATCTTTTGGAAACTTAATTATACTGTATTAGGCTGGATAGAGCAAGCTCAGTAGGCTACATATGTTGCGGTTTTTGTAGCATGCACGCAACTTCGTTTCTTTCACCTATTTTTACCTTTCACCTTTTTATGGTGTTTTAATATAAGCTTTGTAGTCGTTTAATATGAATATGGTTTATGTGTGTTTAACCCTTAAACAAATCCTGTCGAGGCGGATCGTGCCACTTTGCATTGCATTTAATGCACTGGTGCCTTTCCGCAGGTTTGCGAAGAGCAGAAGTGCGAAGAGGAAGTCTTTCCTTTGGCGATGAACTACTTGGACAGATATTTATCTGTGCAGGCGACGAAAAAGTGTCATCTGCAGCTGCTGGGAGCTGTGTGCATGTTCCTTGCGTCAAAATTAAAAGAGACGCGTCCATTAACCGCAGAAAAACTGTGCATCTACACTGATAATTCCATCAAAACGCAAGAGCTCCTGGTAAGAAACAGCCGTTTCTGCGGGAAAAAAACGAGGTAGACTGAATAATGGTACGGTGAATGTTATATATATATATATATATATATTATAATATAGCCTATACATATTAGAGCAGGATTGATAGTTTATATATCCTTTTAAATTACTATACATGGACGGTAATGCAGAGTCCATGTATATTAATGCAAGTCGTGTTCCAAGCTGTTTTAGGATAATTATTATTTATTTTGTAAGAGCGGTGTATGGAACCTTTGTCTGTTCTGTGCATCGGTATGCGGTTTAAGTAACGCACGGTAAATTGCCATTTAAGAATTGAAGTACATTATTAGCCTGCAACATGCCTGAGACATTGCACACAGTGAATAGGAATCCTATCCCGTGAGTCATTCTTTGTAGAAACAGTCTCTGTTGCCACCTAGGGGTAGATATTTGAGGTGGCAGTGAGATGTCTTAAAGACATTGGTTCTGGGGTGTGAAGGTAAAGATATCCATGCAATTAAATAATAATAATATATGTACTTGATCTTAGTACGAATGCGAATAATAATAAAATATATCTTGATATTATATAAATCAGTGTTTCTTTGGGTTATATGAATATGAATATATATGAATTATCTAAAGTCTTAAATTAGCAGAAACCCCCTTAAAGATAGTTCAAAGTTGGGAACATTGTACCTGTTGGAGTACATGTATATTAGTTTACTAATATATGCTAACAAAGGGCAGCAAAAATAAGTGGATGTTACTGTCGCCATGGCTGGTTTGGGAAGTTGTATGTTTCTTTCCAGTAATGTGATGATTTATTGAGCTTTAGTTATTGGTCATAGAGCGGAAACCTGGTTAGTTCCTCATGAGTTCCTCCACCTCCATGCAGATACATCAAAACTGCAGTTCAGGCAGTAGAATCCACACCTTCAAATTCCTTACGTGATGGGTGCTAGTGTGTAATGACGTGTATTTTTCTGTCTGCAGGAAGGGCTTTTCCATTCCTTTGTGCTGTATTTACCTGTCTCTCTTAAGGGCTTTTTTTTTGCATGTGACAGCTGTGGAAGCAACGATTAACACCAATCATTGTGGGTTTGGGGAGGGGGAGATGGATGGGGTTTTACCCCAGGCAGCTGTACTGCAAGCTGGCAATTCAATGATGACCCCGACCCCCCGTACTTCATACTCAGAAGCCCACCTAGCCATCCCAGTATATCTTCATTCATGAGGGCCTTTAATTTTAGGATCTGTTTAAACTTTGCCTTTTGGCAGCTGGCCAAGGTCTGGATCCCCCTCCCCCTCCAAACCCCACACGATCAGCATAAAACTGTAACCGAGAGTCACAGGAGGGGCCATCCCCAGGCTCGGGGAGGTTTCGTGATCTGGGTATTCACATCGTTGTTTTTCACGGTGCCTCTTTTTGGTCAATTGATTGAGAAAAGGAAATGGCCAATCAGCTGAGCAAGCCATATCTGCTGCAACTCCCCCCC
>JABFEB020000060.1:20009432-20029678 GCA_019775895.2 Stomatorhinus ivindoensis
GTAACACCTTTACTGCCTCAATGGATCCCACTAGGTTCTTGGTAACACCTCTACTGCCTCAATGGATCCCACTAGGTTCTCAGTAACACCTCTACTGCCTCAATGGATCCCACTAGGTTCTTGGTAACACCTCTACTGCCTCAATGGATGCCACTAGGTTCTCGGTACTGCCTCAATGGATCCCACTAGGTTCTTGGCAACACCTCTACTGCCTCAATGGATCCCACTAGGTTCTCGGTAACACCTCTACTGCCTCAATGGATCCCACTAGGTTCTTGGCAACACCTCTACTGCCTCAATGGATCCCACTAGGTTCCTGTAAGGTTCCTCTGTAAGGCCTCTACTGCTCCAACTAGGTTCCTGTTAGGGAATCCTGGCATAATTTTTTTAGTCAGAATTTTATAAACACAACTTGGGTCATTTCAAAATTCAAGGGCTGAGAGTCGCAATGCCTTCACGCAGCTGCACAAAATGGGCCACACCTACCACAGGAACATATTCGTTATGAAAAAAAAAACAATAATTGGAACAGAGATTAATTAAAGGCTCTGGAAGAGACTCCTTACCTGTGGCACCAGGAACTGCACCGTGCGGGAAATCCCTCCATCCCAGGAGACCATCTCCATCATGAATCCTGCAGTGGAGAAAGATCAGCGTCTTCATGCCTCATGGACAGGTCAATACTTTGGCCCTGCTTGTGGGTGTGCTTTCATGTTTATTTATTTAGCAGAAGCACTTGCCCAAAGTGACGTAGTCAGGAACACATGGGGTCAGCCAACACCCAGAGCCCCCTGGAGCAGCTGGGAGTAAAGCCCATGCTCAAGGGACCAATGGGGATGTGTTTACTCTGGCAAAAAGACATGGGATTCAAACCCACAACCTTCTGGGCATCGATCCCTAACCCCCCGAGGTACCCAAAGAACTAAGTTTTTGTTTACTGACCATATGCTCTCTAAACCACATCCCCGTGACAGATATAACCCCCATGCCCAGATGGTTGGCAGGACGTTGGTGTTCCCTGCAATGTTTTCAAACAGAGCTCTAATTTGTGTCGTGAGCTGACGCTTCATCTGCCAAAATGCGCAACGGCGGTGGTGGGAGAGTGAGGGAACGATGGCAAGCCTCAGCAAGTCCCCTGCTCCACAGCACCCCCTTCTGGTCACTCGCTCACCTTTCACACATTTGAACACCAGCTCGGCCCGCTTCAAGCACCAGGGGATGGTCATCTCCTGCAAAGGGGAGCCAGAACATCAGACAGACTGCCGGATGGGAAGCGGATCACGCTGCCAAGCCTCGGCCTTTCCGTGCCTCTTCCCACGCTGTCTGGTTCTCCGTCGTTTCCACCGGCAATTAGCGTCCCCAGGCACGCGCACACAAATATCCGGAAAGTCACATAACCGAAAAAGGACTCCCGGAAGCTCTTTCCGGGACACATCCGTCAAGCGCCACCCCCCCAGCGGCTCCGCCCACTCAGGGTTCAGCGAGGTCCACGGTAATGTCAGCTTTGGCCGCCCTGTGGTTACGTCTGGTCTGGAGCTGAACGGAACCCCAAATGGGGCCATTTCTCAGTTAACGACAAGATTGTACTGCAACCCTGGAAGTGTGGACAAATAACCAGCCAATTTTAACTTTGCATTCCAGTCGCAGGACAGACCCAGGATATATAAAGTTCTCAGGCAATCAGTGCAGCCTAATAATCACTTTTTATGAACACCAGAGACTTAACTATATTACAGAACAAAATATTCTTTGTTTCCAGATTTCCTGAAATTTTCTCACAGCTGTCATATCTCATTAAAAATGGATATAGATATAGTGTAGACAACAGATACTATTTAGAGTAAAATTTTGGTCCAGTATCGCAGATCTATTTCTCTTTTACAGAATAGAAAATGCAACATCAGATCCCTTTAAAGAGCCTTATTTATAGTGCATATTTTTCTTTATAAGGTCAAGGGCATCACTTAATATCCATAAACCTTCTAAATGTCCTTGATGCAATGCTGCAACATCTGAGTCAGCCCACTCTGGTCGGTAAACGGCCAGTTCATCATGCTTGTGTATGTATTTTATTAAGTTCTGTTCACGCCCCTCACCAGGAAAAGAGGACTGAAGGTGGATTGCGTTGCAGAATAACGCTCAATAGTAAACTTCCAAGTTAGACTCAATGTTCCTGCTCTTCAACATAAACGTAGAGAAGATCCTGTAAGCTCAGCTCCTGACGGCATACATCAGCTCCTGATTTGATTGTATTTTCTGCTGACTGCTATGCATCTACAAAGAATGTCACAGAACGTTCCTTTCTGGAGCTAAGTAACAGATACTATTCCAGTATGACATGACAAGGCTGAATCAAAGGAGCAGGATGGGGCGGGGAAGGGATGGAGGACAGGCTGTCGGATGTGTGGAGAGCATGCTCAGAACCAGGCCCGGAGCTGGCGGATGGGGGGGAATATTCCCGCCCCCCAAGCTACCATTTAACCGCTGCAGAGGCGGTGTGCAGTCAAAGTTCGAGCTGGTGAGTGGTTCCCCAGGTTGTGTCCTCACACTGCAGTTGTTTACATACGTTCTTCCTTCCTCTCCAATTATCTGGCCGCGAGAGTAGGAGCCATGCACGTCACCGTCACTTTCACAAGGCACCGTTGTGTAGCGAACCGTGCACTGTGGTGTTAAATATAGAGCGGGGCTGTTGCACAACAGAGAGCACGTTGTGGGGTACCACTTAACCGACTCGGAGGAAGCGAGAGCAAACGTTAGCAGCGATGAACACAGGATGTGCTCTCCACCTGAGTCCAGAATCCTGCACTGCTTTCATGTTCGTGCTCCTGTGCAGACCTTAAGGATTCCAGTGACCACACACTATGGACCATCAGACAGACAAACGACCAGCAACAGATTTAAGTGAATGAAGGCACATCTCTGATCGGGGCCCTTGTATGAGATCTAAGCCACTGGGTTCCTGAATAGTTCCTCTGTAGAACCTCTACTGCTCTCACTATCTTTCTGGCAGTTCCTCAGTAGAACCTCTATGCATCTCACTATCTTTCTGGTGGTTCCTCTGTAGAACCTCTACTGCTCTCACTATCTTTCTGGTGGTTCCTCTGTAGAACCTCTACTGCTCTCACTATCTTTCTGGTGGTTCCTCTGTAGAACCTCTATGCATCTCACTTATCTTTCTGGTGGTTCCTCTGTAGAACCTCTACTGCTCTCACTATCTTTCTGGCGTTTCCTCTGTAGAACCTCTACTGCTCTCACTATCTTTCTGGTGGTTCCTCTGTCGAACCTCTATGCATCTCACTATCTTTCTGGTGGTTCCTCTGTAGAACCTCTACTGCTCTCACTATCTTTCTGGCAGTTTCTCTATAGAACCTCTATGTATCTCACTAGGTTTCTGTAAGGTCTCTCTGTAGCACCTCTATGGTTCCTGCAGCTTACTACCACTCACCTCTGACATGTCGTGGACCAGAAGCAGGGGCACGGTGATGGTGGTGATGTCATGTGTGCAGCACACCTTCAGGATGTTGCGCAGGCCCATGATGGCCGGGTCGCGGGCTGTGATGTTGCCTGACCGCACGTTGTCATCCACGCACAGGTGGAAGACAATGTGCACCTCTGACAGGTTGGAGTGCCGGGTGATGTAGAATTCACCTGGCAGACAGTGGCGGGTAAAACTTATGAGACGCCCCAGAGTAACAGCAGGACAGCAATCGCAGCAAAATACAAGAAAATAGGCCCACCTGGTAAAATATTTGAGGTATTCCTTTCAAGGTTTTTTGTGTTATCCTCACTGCCTCCATTTTTAGGACCCTCTGTGAGAAGAAGATAGGTTCAATCAATGAATCTCTACTATCCCCTGAAATTAAGACAGACAGACAGACAGACAGACAGGAAGACCCATATTTGGGCAACGAATCCCGCAGGAATGGACAGGCTGCATTCCCCGAGGGCCCATTTCACGATGAGCTCCACACCGGTGATCTTTCAGTACACCCAAGCAGAGATACCCCGATAGCCCCCACGGCCCCCCGGACCACCACCTCGTTCCCAGAATCCCACGCACTGTGTCTCCTCGACGGCCGATGAAGAAACGCGACTTCGCTCTACGGCTCGGCCCCTTCGGGCAATCAAGGCTGCCAGGAGTCTCTGTCTCTCATCTTGAATTAGACGGCAAGCTAATGCTAAAATGCTAAAATAATTTCATCCTATAATTTCAGGGAAAATCGCAACCACTGTCGCCAGCCGTGGGATCAAACAAAAGGGATCAGACTCGACTCTACGAGGTGGCTGAACTGGGAGTGGTCATACTTGTAATTATTTATTTAACTGTAAAATTCATTGTGAAGTTCCACTGACTAAGCTCTATATTCAAACCTGCAAATCATTGTTCGCCTGTCAGATATCAAGTCAACACCGTTTCTGCAATTGACTTATCCTTTTCTATGTGGCCTTAAACCCCTACTGAGTCGTAATTCTCCTTTTTAAAATAATATTTAATTATTGTCAGCACTAATCCATGAACGAATGTTTTTGCTGTCGTGCTGGTTCACAACAACAGGAAACACCGTGGGAACACAGGAATGTCCGATGACGACCTCTGCGACTCCCTGCCCACGCGCGGTCCTCTCCACCCGCCGGATCGAAGGCGGCAATATTGGCCACCACTTCCTGCTTTGGACCCGTGACTCTGGCAGAGCCAATGGTACAGCCGCCCCCACGGGTGACGGCCAAAATGACAGCCCTGCGCCGGATGGCACCTCGGGTAATGAGCAGAGGTGAAAATGACGGGCCTGGAGTGCTGGCAGGGGCCTGGAGTGGGCGACCCGCCGGCTGCTCGCTCACCGGGCTGCTCCCGCTGCTTGCTGTTCCTCTGCGCCCGGGCATATAGCACCACCTGCTGGACCACCTCCAGCTGCTCCTCCAGCCAGGGGAAGTGGAAGTCTGTGCACTCTTTGGACACCGTGGCGAAATCTGGGTGCGAAACCAACCAAAAGAGTCTTGGGTTGTTTGCAGGGGTCAACGACGTACGCCGCGAACCCACCGCGCTGGTCCGTGTTCCCAATGCAGCGACGGGCGTAATCAGCAACACAGGAGCTTGAGGAAAATTCTGTTGCAGCTGCAGCTTCGTTGGGAACGTGACACTACATCAGGAAACTAAACTCCTGGAGGAATTCGCAGCACAACAGCGCTGCAGGTAGGATAAATCATCCCACATCCCAGCGCAATACTAACATCAGACGCAGGTTCTTATGCAATACCTGCACCAAAACTTGCAAGATCTGTAAGCTTTTCCTACTTGCGTTTTTTTTTTTTTTTGTGCATTACGTGAAATCCTGCTTAGTGGAAGCATGTTACTCTGGATCTGCACTTACGCGTTTCTCACTGATGGAGAACTAATTATCGTCTCCTGCCAAACAGGGAGCTCCGTTGTTCGGCCAAACATCATGTTATTGCTGAATGCTAATACGTCACACGGGTCATGGACCCCAGCGGCGCCGCTCAGGGCTCGGCCACTGGGCCCCACTCACCCCGCTTGATGCCGCTGTAGGAGTTGACCCGGTTATCCACCAGCAGCACCAGGCCGCACAGCGACGTGGAGTAGAGCGACAGTGCTGTCTGCAGCCTCCGCAGCTTGGCGCCACCGCTGCCGTGGCGACGGTGCTTACAGAAGTCCAGCACGTCAGCCCGCAGCAGCCGCAGGTTGTGCATGGTCTTCAGCTGCGCACCTGCAGAACGTATGGGGGGGGGGGGGGGGTGCTATTAAATGAGTACCAGTAGGGGTCTGTGCTGACCCCCCCCCCACGCGGCCATGTTCCCTGGTGGGGTTGGGACTTACCTAAATGGATGGTGAAGCTCTCCTCCAGCTGTTGCTCCTCAAACATCTGGGCAGAGGCCTCACTCAACTGGCTGGGCTTCACCTTGATCTCCTCGCTGGGACGCATACAGATGGAGAACATCAGCGGCCTCGGGCCACGTAGCACCCCCCCATCTGCGGGTCCCGTCTCCCCCACAGTCTCACACCCCGTCTAAGCACTTCCGGACCTGACCCATTCATCACTCCCTGCCCCAGCCACCCGAGGATGGAAAAGCTGCTGAGTCACTGACACCCGGATGAAAGCGGATACAGCTACACCCAGACCTACTTGATGGTGCTGTTGTTTGGAGTCTGCAGGTCCTGGTGCAGCTTCAGGACCCACTCCTGGTACTCCTGCTTCTGGATCGCGGTCACCTGCTTCAGCTCGTTGGCCCACTTACTCTCCAACACCTTCGCACACCCCAGAAGAGACATAGGCAGCCGCTTCAGGGTGATACCTCCCAACAATTACCTCATGCTGGATAGATTAACAAATCCATCCATCCATCTTTGGTAACCTCTAGTACAATTAGGGTGACAGTGATTTGCATCCAGCACAAACTGAAGGACACTGTGTGTCACTAGGCACTAACACATACACGCACACACTCACTATGACTCAGCTGACCTAAAGCACAGATCTCTGTCTTAGGCAGAGATACAGCAAAAACCTCAATAGATACTCCACACTGAGACACAGCATTAGCGCCCCCAGTCATTTCCGTAACTCAGCCTAGCATTCGGGGTCTTCCCAAGCTCCCCCATCCACAACCCCGTGGTAATAGAAGCCATCGGGAATCCAGCTGACCTGCTGGGCGTCGAAGTGCTGCGAAGCCACGGCATTGACATCCTGATCGCTCAAGGTCTTCCCCAGTTCCTGCATGACGCTGTCCATCTCCACTGCTTGCCTACACCATGTATGGAGGGAGGAAGAGCAGGTGAACCCTCAGTCAGGAGACTCCAAGCCATCGGAGCCAAAACCAGAGGACACAGGGGACACCTTCTGACCCTCCCTCACCAACAGTAACTCGTCTGCTAATAGCAGACACTTTGCACGTTAGTCAGCTGGGATCCTATAACGTTTCATAGCATCACCTATATTTACTCACACTCAGTTTATTGGTTTCACCCTTCATTCCATCCCATGCTGCTTTTGACTGTAAGTAATTACTCTACAGTTAAAAATGTGTGTAACATTTCTGTGTTCATAGTTGTAAATTGTTCTGAAATTGTCTTCCATGTTATATGTTATATTGGACACATCCACAAAGACAGATTCCTTGTCTGTTAATATATTTGGCCAATGAAGGTCTTACTGATTCTAATTTTTGATTCATTGTGACAGAGGGGGGAGATCTGGGGGCATGTGTACAGTGTCTGTATTGCACTGATGGGAAAGACAGCAGATTCTCAATCTGCAACCCTTTCTGTGCAAAAACAAACCATGTTTTGTGTGTCAGAAATTTATATGACTGATTTTGGAGAGATGATGCCAGGAACGGAAAGGTGATGAAAAGCAGAGACCTTCCACTTCACTCGAACACTGGTCATGGCAAACACACACCACACACACACACACACCTCTCCTGTAGCTTCTTCAGTTCCATGTCCCTCTCGCTGATGAGCTCCGAGATGCTGAGGAAGTAGTTGTGCTCCAGGTTGAGCAGCGTGTCTGAAGCTGGGGAGTGGATTAGCTCGTGATACACATCCGCAAAGTCCTCCTCCCGGCTCGGCTCCTCAGGCCGTGCGTGCTCCAGCGTGCTCTGTTTGGGGGGGTCAAGGTCAGGGGGTGACAGGCGAAGAGGCGAAGCCATACTGAGACACAAGACGGAATACCAGAGGCCGGTGGATCAAATAAAAAGTAAAAACAGAGCCTGAACATGATGTTGGGATATACGAGACACACGGACCTCAAATAGAGACTATAAAACAGCCAGGCTAAGAAAAACACGGCCATAAAAACAGCGGTCACAGAAAAAAACAGATAATTACTGAGAGAAGAAAAATATCCCCATAAACACCACTAAAATCTGTCACGTACAGGACAATACAAAAAAAAACACACTGCCACCAGTCCTCATGAGAAATTATAAGCCGGGAACGCTGATGCAGTGACCACAATGGATGCAGAACGCTTTCCTGAGTGCCTTTAAATAATCCCACTGACCTCCGCGCATAAAACAGGCCACTGCAGTAAAACATTAATGATTATTCTGCTTGCTCCGTGGCAGCAGGCCAAACGGGCTCCAGTGCCGGAGGGGGCTTGCCTGGGCGTTTATAAGCATCTCAGGCAGAATATAACCGGCAGGGCCGTGTGGCAAGAATGCAGACAGCACGGCTGACCTTAAAATGGGAGATGTGGGGGTTACACTGTTTCAGAGGGATTCAAATCATACATAAGTCTCTGAATTAGTTCAGTAATGGATGGACTTCACACCACACCCAGAAATGAAAGAAAAAGAATTATTATGCCAGAATTGTGTTTTATTTCCCAATGCTGATCAAAGACAACAAATAAGGTAGCAGTTACAACAACCCTGAACACAGACAGTAGAAGCAAACTAATAATCCTGTCATCTGCATTTGGGTCATAGCGTTTACCTCACTGTAGACCTTGGCCCAAGAATCTGTGAGCCTGTCCATGTCCAGATCCTTCATCGTCAGCTTCTGCAGGAGGGTCTCTGCCTCCCTGTCATAGTCCAGTATGGTTTCTCTCTCTATAAAACTACAAAGGGCCGTCTTCAAATCTATTCCAAAGACAAGTTAAATAAAGCAGTTTTACTTTGCCTGTTATGTACTGTCAAGCTTGACTCTCAGCTAATTACTGTTGCAGTATTCATTGATGAATATAGACATTTTAATAGATATCGTCATTCATTTCAGATAAGC
Source organism: Stomatorhinus ivindoensis (assembly GCA_019775895.2). Lineage (NCBI taxonomy): Eukaryota > Metazoa > Chordata > Actinopteri > Osteoglossiformes > Mormyridae > Stomatorhinus > Stomatorhinus ivindoensis. The sequence continues at coordinate 20,018,173 of JABFEB020000060.1, forward strand.
TTAATCATCTTGACTTGCAACCAACCGTTTTCTACGAAACAGGGCAGTTTGTGCAGTAGCTTCAGCCGCCCGAGGAGGTCGCTGGTGTTCTCCTGCACCGGGAACTGCAGGGGCACCGTCAGGACACAATGCTGATTCCCTGCCCTGAACTCAAACGTAAATTCCTTTTCCGTTGTGCTTATTGTCCCCTTATTTTTCTTCATATTCGTTTATTTGATCCTGAAAGGCAGACCCAAACGGAACAATTACGGGTGTGAAATATTTTTATATACCCATTTAATTAACGAGGAGATCATCTCAAAAATCGTTTTTGAGAAAAAATCTTTGGCAAAACACATCAAAATGCTACTTTTTGCGCTTGTAGCTTGCAGGGTATTTGTGCTTCACTCCTATCAATATATACAATTTTGAGCCTCCAGCCACCACTGGACTTCCTGTATTTGCAAAACGTCAACATTACTGGCAAAATCGACGCTTCACACAAGAGACGATTATTACTTAGTTTGTGTTAAAGCAGGGTAAAATAAAATCTTGGAAAATATATACAGTATTCGTCAAAATGACCACAGCTGGTCAAATCTGAGATCAACAATATAATCTAAATACAGATGTATGATCTGGTAAGTTAACGATAAGATTTGCTATATTAGCGCAGCAGCTAATATCAGTGAATGCAGTAGAACTAGGTACCAGATTATCGATTAAACAGTCTTACCAGAAATCGGACATACAAGTGTAATATTGTGTTTTTCGGCTAACGGTGCCGTAAACACCCATTCATAGCTCCCCAGCTGTCAGGTGACTGCGTCGAGTGGTCAACTGCATTTCCGTAGTCGCAGATTCCACACACTATCCCAGCCTTTGCATTCATGATGTGCAAATACATGGGCGCCGAAAATTCGCCACAGCCAATAAATTACAATATGATGTTTATTAATGTACAGCGAATAGTAGTGTGTTGTGTGTTACTGCATAGAAAGGATCCTCTCATCGCAACCGAATCAGTCAACGTAAAGATGAATTTACTCTATTCGCTTTCGGGCGGGATGTTCTGCGGGACGATCAAAACATTGCTGGATTCTTTAAGCTTTGTCTTCTAAGAAGGAAAAAACGAGGTTTTTGTTTTTCTCTAAATCCAGTTACGTCAACTTAGTCGTGTTAGTGTTTTATTTGCCTATACATGTTTTTTTTTGTAAATGCGGTTATGGCTGGTGACTGAACACAATAATTATAGTTTGCTAGGGTGTTTTACCTGTTCTGTTAATAAGCTCACGATTCTTATAAGCATGGAAAGACCCTCCAGGTGCGTAAGTAGTACAACAAGTCTCAGTTATCCACTTTCAACCGTTGATATCTTGTTACAGATGTATTTGTTTTGATGATGCCGGCTACAAGTTCAATTCATGATCATCGCGGCTGTAACTGAATTTGATATTCATTTGAATATTCGTGTATTTATATTTTGTTCATTACAAAACTTATTAATGGCAGGCGAGACCTATGACTATGGCGTCTGTCTCAATGTAACATTTTTACTAACTTTTCCTTAATGAGCGTTGTGCCCGTTATTACCGGTCTGATCAGAAATTTGTAACATCTAATCAACCATATCTACAGCTGCCATCTGCTATAAATGAAAGTTGCCTGACTTATCTTACTTTTTTCAGGAATAAGAAAACTGTTAATTATTCTGAATTTCAAGAAAATGCTGATGGTACTGTATGTTTTCATTTTATAAAGCATCATAGTACTGTTTATGTTTATGGTAGAACATAAAAAGTAATTAATAAATAGAACTTAAAGTAATAAAGTAGTTTTCTATCAAGCAGAATGCATAAGATATTTTCTGCAGTGCTTTCTTTCTGAGATGATGTTTCCTTGAATCAGATGACGACTTCACCTCTGTGAAAGTGCCACCCACCAAAAAGGCCCGAAAGTCCGTCAGAGAGCCGGAGCGAGAGAAGATAGCTGAAAGTAAAACGATTACAACCACAAGCCAGGAGGCCAACTCTCTGCAAATGGCCCCTAAGCCGAGGTAACCTCAAACGGCCGTGCCATAGGGTGTCAGAAAACACCCGTCAGTTAAAGCAGAAGGCCATTACATGGATCTATACACACAGCCATTGATGTATTTCAGAATCTAAATTAGCCTTTTGATTTTCAGAATCACTTAAACCGGTTAAAAAGGATAGACAGGATTCCTCACTGACTTTCTGCTTAAAAGGCCCCCTTGTGTCATTGTTAGCTGATTTCGGAATGAGTTTCCCTGCCTGTGATCCTCCTGTGAAACAGAAAGACAGTACAGATGCACTGTCCCCCCGAGCTGCCCCAAACACGTGCCCTCATGCCCTTGCTCTTTTATCTATAGTCCCCCCAATCGTCTGTTCCTCATGACTAACCCGAGGTACAAATTGTGTGGTGTTCAGTGGAATGAGTTTATGCAGCAGGGTTATCATGACAAGACATGCCGGCATTTTTAAATGTTCCCTTTTGATCCACCACTGTTATTTTTTTGTTCGATTTGGTGACCCCTTTCTAACATTAGTTATCCAAAATGCCATGATTGTTTCAGGCTATCTGTGGATGAGAAAATGTACGAACGCAACTTGGAAGCGGCTCTTCAGCTGTCCATAATGGCGTCGGCTGCAGCGGCAGAAATTTCCGGTGAGAAGAGGGAGCAGTTTCACACCACGGAGATTCCTCGAGGTTTCAGTTTCAGTTGCACTCCATGATGCAAAGACTCAGATTTTCATTGAAGTTTTTATTTCCCTCCATCTGCGAGGAGTCAGTAACAATCAGCCTCCCCCTGAACTGGATATGATGGCTCTGTCTCCGCCACTGTCTAACTGCAGTGTGGACGCCAGCCTTTTGGGTGAGTATGATCTGCTTTTCATTTAATATATTTAGGCAAATTTTTCTCAGGGCTCATTTGAAGTGGAACTGTCCAAAGACACAATCGTGAAAAAACAAGCACTTCTCTTAGGTCTGGATAAGATTACAGATCAGGTGGGGTCCCACAGCGCCCCCTCCAGGCAAAGAAAAGCAGCATCTAAGGCTGCTGAGCAACAGAAGCGAATACTGAGTGATGGGAGGGACAGCGGTGCTGAGAATGAAGGGGATGAGGATTACCAGCCCACTTGCACACCAGGTACCAACCCACCAATAGCATGTTCTGTCTCATTTTGGTTTTAACTTTCTTCTGCTTTATAAAAAGTTGTTCTTGAGTTAAAAAAAAAATCATAGACTGATGCTATAAAATCCTTTCTGAGAGGCCCCTCAGTTTATTTTGTGTTTTTTTTTAACTATTGTAGCTGTAGCGTTGAGTATATTTATATGATTATATATTTAAACCCCCAAAAAACTGCCCAGTGCTGCTGGTGTACCGGAGACGCTCATCTCCACAGACGCTGATTCTGAAAGCGAGGAAGACCTCGCCGAGGATGGCGAGAGCGAAGAGGAGGAGTTCACGATCACGAAAAGCAGAAGTGTGAAAAGGGGAGGGAGCAAGAAGCAGACGGCCAGCCGCGCGGCGAGTTCGGAGAGCGAGAGGAAGCCCCGCAAGGCCGCCAAAGCAAAAGCAGAGCCTGCAAGTATGTTTTCCATTTCACAGCAACACAACTGAAGCTTTTACCAGATGTTAGAGGAAAGCCTTGCCGTTGCTGCTCTGGATTTTGTGGCTCTTGCTCAGCTGGTTTATTTGTTTATTTTGCTTGTTTATTTATTATCAGAGACTCCCACAGCATGTCGTGCTGCAGCTCCTTCAAGACCAGCTTCTGTGCCTAACATATCAAAACCTGCAGTTCCCATCAGTCCAGCAGGGGGCAGACTGCCCAAATGGATTCCACCTGGTAAGAGTGCTTGGGCAGAATAAAGTGGTGTTATTGGAGCCAGAATGATGAAAGACAGTAGTTGTCCAGAAAATGTGAATTATTTCTGCTTAAGTGTTGTGCTTTCTCTTGCTAGGTCAGATTGGGCGTAGTCCTGCCATCACATCGAAGCCTGGGGAGAAGTCTCCTGGTCAGGGTCTGAGACTGGGGCTGTCCCGCCTGGCCCGGGTCAAACCCCTGCACCCCAGTCTGGCTCACTGACATTCTCCTGTGTGTTGGATACTGTGTGTGTGTGTTCGTGAGTCTGGGGGGGAGCTGGTGTTTTGTGCTTTTATAGTTATTTTTAATTGACATTAGGTTATATATATTTTAATTTTAATTCCACTCTACTTTGAAATTAAATTTCAAAAGCTGTCTCCTGGGGGTTATACACGTCTTTTGCTTTGCTCTGACTCACTAAAGGTAAAGAGATAACATAAAACAAGCCTTCTCAGTTGTTTTGCTTGCTTCAAACTCTGTGCTGTGGAATGGTGGTTGATCTGAGTTTTAGCATAAGATGAATAATACTTGGACATTTTATAAATAGTTTTAGTTGCGCTGCTTGGGTACAGAGTTTGCGTGGTGCACCGGCTCCCCCTACTGGACTGACTTGGAATTTTAACTTTTTTTTTACGTCTTTGAAGTAAATGGTGCATTTAGTATGTCCTCATTCTGTCAATTTAGCCGTGTGTGAGTTAGCAGCTAGTTCCTGTTTTCGTTTTGTCTTGTTTACCGTTTTCTCCGTGTATGTTTGTCAACCTTTTTTATTTTTAAAAGAATTTAATAAAGATTTATTATTTGTAAAAGGCATTTTAGTTCACTCGCAGTTGACGTACAATTGTTTTGAGTGCGCATGTTTCCGTTACTACAGCTTATCAGGAAAGTAAGTAAGTAGAAAGAAAGTAAGTAGTTTGTAAACTGGAAACATGAAATGTACGATAATATGAGCATGTCAGAGCATTTATAATGGCTATCTTTAAGCTATGGGTTATCAGCATCCCATAGCTTAAAGATATAAGTTACTTAAGTAACCTGGCCTGTGGTTAAACCTGTACCCTGCTTATATATTTACATTTTATTTATGCAGCGGAGGTCCAAATAGACGACATTTCTGCATTTGGTGTTCAGGGCTTGTGTGATGCTGTTTAGGAGCTCCACAGCCGGTGGTGGTGGAGATATTGCCGCTATCGGTGCAATAAATAGACTGCAGGATTTGATTTCACAATCCTAATGGAAGACCCCTATTAAATATGCATGTTGTATCGGTTGCAGGTATTTAAATCGCGCACTAACAACACAGCTCGGTTTCCCGCTCGACAGGTGTTTGGTGCGAATCACTGAAACCTATCTGATATCTAGCTTGATATTGTAGTATCGTTAATGTGGGGAGGAGAAGTCTTACAGTAGTTATCTAGTATGACACTACGACACGTTTGATGTGAGGAATTTAATTATCTGTTACTAAACGTGGAGAGGGATAAGGGGTGCTTATAACTTGCTTTTTAGTTTTTACCCGGTGAAATTAGTGCATGAAAGCTATTCAGAGAGGGACTCCGTGTCTAAGAAACCGGTGTATGTTAATGGATGCTATATGAAACTGCAGTCGGCACTGATGTAAGCTGTACAGCTTCGCGAGTGGATGAAACCTTAAACCACAAACGCGAAACTTTGCGCGGCCAGAGAAAACGAGAACGGCGGCGCCGCCCGACAGCTCCCCTCATGGTTACTGGGGATGCTGCACGCGAGAGCCCCGGTCACTCCGCACGTGGACGTTCCGTTCTGGGACCTTCAGCCAGAAGCAACAGCAAGCATGATCGCCGCCGACCGATGCAACAAGAAAAGGTAAGCAGTACAACTTTATCCATCGTGTTTCCAGGTGCTATTGTTTACTATAGTTTTTTTTTACTTGTGGAGTTGAACTGCCATAACAGACGTTCTTCGCAAAGTTTTCACGTAATTCGTAAAACCTCTGTTTTGCCAATGTATACGTTCAATTTTCTGTTACAAAGTATACACTAGTGGCCAAAATTGTGGAAACGTTTTTCCCATTACGCTTTAAAAATTGCTACACGAATAGCATTAATGTTTATAAACAACCAAAGCATGTTACACATATACATAGAACGAGTAAGTGGAATCTGCAATCTCTAAAAATGGAAGTGTTTCCACAATTCTGGCCACTAGTGTATACTGTATACGGCAAACGTACGTAAAATTCATGGGGTACTTCTCATCTATAGTCATTTAGGCTTCTCTTTTGAATGCTTGTCTCATTTCTGTATTATGCTATGAGGATATATAATATCCGCGTCCTTTAGTGATTTAATAAATTGTAATGACTCGAAGTGGGGAAATCTGTTAGGAAAGTGTTCAGTTTGAGAATTCATACAAACAGGATTTAATTTTCGCGCAACTTTTCAGCCGGAAAATATTGAAGAGCCAGTCAGAAAAGCCGATGAAAGACAACAGGCAGACCCTCCCACTCCTGAAGAAGGTAAGACGCGTGAACTAAGGAAAGGAAGCAGTGATTTTCTGCTGGATGATTTATCAGAGCTGACTTTCAAGGAGTTTCCTTCCAACTTCAGGGCAACTGAGGTGAACTCCTTTAGTAAAATGATTAAGTTATTGTGAGGCTCTCACTGCTGTCAAGTGTGTACAGCAGATGATGTCGCATATATATTATGCAGTTTTCAGCTGGTATTAATGTCCACGGTATGGATGCAGAATATTATCAGAGAGAAGCAGGGAGGTGTTTTTCCGAGACGCCGGCTCCCCTCTTGTCTGAATGTCCTGTACAGCTGTCAGAAGCGGTCGGTGTGCTGCGCGCTGATTCCTTTGTCCCTAAACAAACCCACAGGACCTTTTCAATGTGCGGTAGGCTGATTTATTCAGATGCACTTTCGTTTCTTGGCATCCGTACCGCTGGATGGGAGGGCGGGCCCGCCGTTGCTATGCCGCCTGCTGGTTTACTCTGTATGGTTAACAGGGCTGTCAATCAGCCCGCCTGACCGGCCCGGTTGTTTGCGCACGTGTTTCATAGTAAATACGCCAATCACACCGTCATCATTAAATTTAACAGTTAATTTATTTTCATGTCCTTTCTGTCTTCACAATTATTGTATCACTGCCAGGACATGTAGTGTAGTGCACATAAACCAAGCCTGTCTTACTAAAAAGCACACTTCTTTGGGTAAAACTGAGCAGGCCAGTTACGTTGCTTTTTATATGAACTGTTCATTGTGTTTTTCTTGTCCTGCTGATTGAGACATACACGGTCATAAGTGAACGTTCACGGTTGCTGCCTGGAGGAGTCGATGGGTTCTTACCGGAAGATGGTGTCGAGCTGTCGGTCACCGCTCGGGGTATTATTGTGCCCCATGTGTCACCTCCAGCATCGGGCCGGGTCGGGTTTCCCACGCGCGGCTGATTAAGTTTTAATACTTAACGCTGCAATCTGAAATGACTGCTGCGACCTGACGGCGTAATCCCTAAGATAAACATAGAAACACAGGCTATCTGGGCTGTAAGTAAAGAGACGGGGAATAGGCAGGAATGCAGACTGCGCTGTATGCAGTTGTACTACCGCTTTTTGTTGAACGGATTTGTTTGTCGGAGGGAGCTCAGTGCACTGGGTTTTTTTTTTTGCCTGCGCTCCCACATTCCCGCCAAGAGTAAAAGTGATGTTAGCAACCGAAACGGTGCCAGCGAACGTCAACACAAGCTGATCATTTATACACTGATATTAAATATGCCAAATACATGACTTGGTCCCGACGGCCTCCCGTAATTTGGGATATTTATGTTGTGTTCTCGAGGTCCTGGTACCACGACTCTGCGGGCGGGGCTCCGTGCGGTGCCGAGAGCCTTGTCCTCGCTCTCTGCGGCATCTTTAAGTGTTGACACAGGGCCCGAGCTGAAGTACTCGCCGCCGTAAAACCGGCATCCTTAATTAAAGACCTGTTAATGTCTGTCACTGCCGTAACCATGGGAACGCCCCAGGCCTCTCTGCAGGGGCGGGGCGGGACCATCCCCTTTGTGTCACCGTTCCTTGGGGGCCAGGTGGGAACTGGCTCAGATGTCGTGCCTTTTCACCGCTGTGCTCAGGTACGGCAGGATGATGATGGGGACCCCACGTTTGGCTGGCACCCCTGGGAAATTGCACACTAAATCTATGCTGACTGCAAACATGTCTTAAGTGTCTACGATTCACTCTTTGTGTTGGTCTGAGTTACGCGATTCTCACACTCCTGATTACTGCTCTCACCTTTAATTTCCTCCTCTCCCTGTGGGACTGAAATATGCTCGTTTCTGGGGAGAGACACTGGGGGGGTTAATCTCCTTGTTTAAGGCCCCCAGCCACAACACGAGTACTCTGCCGACCCGAGGATCTGAACAGGGGACCTTCTGATATTCATCCACAGAGCCACATACTGCTCCCCCCGGTCCTGGGCTGATATTCATCCACAGAGCCACATACTGCTCCCCCCGGTCCTGGGCTGAGGTGACTGGTCCTCCTTGCCCTGACGGAGACCCGCCTGCCGGACTTCCCCGCGGAGCGCTCTGTCGTGACCTGACACCAGACACCAGCTGGTAGTGGACCATTTAGCTGGGGCCAGCCGCTTTGAGGTGTCACCATATCGGTGTCTTCACTCCAGCTCGTGGTGACAAAGGAGGCCGGTGTCCTGGCAGGGGCCCAGTCACACACCCCCAGGGAGTACAGTTACGTTGCTGTCCTCTGGGTTAACCCCGCACCCCACTGCACCATCCTTTAGCTTCTCCTGTTGCCATGGTTACCGTGGCTTGCAGGGAGTTCCCTGGTAATGCCAGGGCACCGGGCTTCAGCTCAGCCCCCCCAGCCCCAAATGCAATGGGTAGCAGACATTCTGGGCAAACCATATCCCTTGGGGGGGGGGGGTGTTAATGAGCAGAGGTTTCAAAATATCAAATCACTACCCCCCCAGCTTAGTGACGCTGAGTCAGAGGAACAAACAACACGTGATATGTAAACAGGTCCCAGTCCTCCCAGTGAGAGCGTGTGGGGGACGCGCTGGGACCGGCAGCCGGGCCAGAATCGTGCGCCAGGCCTGATCTTACCTGCTGGCATCAGAAGATCTTTTCTTTTCTTAATCCATTTTCACACATCATGACGATGCGATGAGTCTTTGTTTTTCTGGAAACCTTATAAGCTGCACGTGCCCTTGGCAGGATGCCAGCCAACAGTGCACCCCCTCAGCCCTCCCGCTCTGTTTTACCCATCTATAATTGTCAATATTTGTCTCCAAAACTCTACTGACGTTACCCATTTAAATATCAGATACAATTTTCAAGTACTAAAATAAATTCGTAGCAAAATCCCACAATCTGCCATGGAAGTAAAAGTGAGTTTCGGGGTCAAGGGGGACCCCAATAGCTTAATCTCAAAAACCATTAAAGATAATGACTTGGATATTTTCATTTCTTTATCTGGTATCAAAATAAATCATTATTAAATCTAACCTGCCTCAGATTCTGAGCCCCCGGCAGCCGGCCAGGCCGGGTTGCCCTTGTTACGTGACCCTCTTTTGTTTACACAGTAGCGTGGAGCCTGTGACTGCTCTCCTCTTACATGCGTGACGTGTGGCTCTCTACTGCCTGTCCGGGAGAGAGACAGCACAGGGGAGTCCATGAAGACCAGCGAGGTGATGTGGACGTCGAGGAGACCAGCCCAGCCTCGCTCATAACCATCGATGAGCTTACAACCTACAACATTTATTCACGTTCTGCTCTTTAATATCTTTGTTAAATTTGAGAATCATCTTATTAAATGTTCACGTGAATGAAAACCTTTATCTAACACCCAAAGCTGTTTATTTTAGACGAAAGGATCAACATTTTATGTGTGATCCTGGGATTCAGACCCACAACCTTTGTGTTGTGAACCCAGTTCTCCATTTATTCAGCTGCTGGAGCTGCTGAAACTATACTTGCCTATGTGGGTGACACGTGTCTGGTACTTGGGGACAGTCCGAGCAGATTGAGATATTTGTTTCTCAAGCAGAGGTAACATGCGGAGTCTCTTGACGCAGGGAAGGGAGGTGGCAGAAGGATACAGGGTTGTGGGTGCGGTTGCTAAGGAGACAGAAGCTGAATCTAAATCTTACCTGAGGACTGGGAGTAGAGAGCAGGTAGACGAGGTGCAGTCCCAGCTGCATATGTTCTTGGCAGACATCCTGCCTGCTGGTGCCTCGCATCCAGGGAAATGTTTGCATGATTATTTAAACCTTTCCTGCTTCACCATGTACAGTGTTTAGCATCACATAGAAATATCCCTGCTGTAATATTCTTGTTCTATCCAAGGATCTTACACAACACTAGCAGTGAGCTGTTGGGGTTTATTGGTGACCCCCCACTCCATTTGTAGACCCAGGTAGCCCCTGTACCTCTGTTTACTGCGCGTGTGTGACTGTATGCATTTGGGAAGTGGGGAAGGAGGTTTGATGTGTCCTCGTGATTTATGTACATTTTTTTTTTGGCAGATGTATTTATCCAAAGTGCCATATGGGGTCAGCCGGTCCCTGGACCACTTGGGGTTTAGGGTCTGGCTCACAGGACCCAACAGTGACATGACAGGATTTGACCTGGCGACTTTCCGATTGCTGTCGTAGTGTCTTAACCTGCTGGTTGCACACACAAACCACCAAGACAGACCATCACTCTTGGATTACAGACCTACTGCCCCCCCCCCAAACCAGCAGTCCTGAAGTTATTAATAACATGATTCTGAGCTGGGTGCTCAACTCTTATTCTCATAATGGGGGGTGGGGGGTGGAATATGAGATTAAGTGATTGTGATAATGCCTCATAGCCACGGAGAATCAGAGTGTGTTTTTAAACAACGCGAAGACGGAATGACAGTATCAAACATTCAGTGCTGCTTTGTGTTATATATATAGCCTCTGCATCTGACAGTGCAAGCGGCCTGCTTTCTCCCAGAAAGCTTGGCGAGAACGGCGAGGGGGAGCGAACCTGTAACAGCCGACCTCGCTGATCAATGGCTCATCTGCTAGCAGTTCAGTGCCGGTATGGTATGGGGTGCATCTCTCATGGTGATGTGAGCCGTGGGGGCGGGCTCTGATCTGTGTGTGACCCTCATCCACTGACATCCTGGCTGAAGGACTTCGAGGGAAGGTGGTATCCTCATGATCAGAAGGTTGCTGGTTCAAATCCCAAGTTCAGCAGAGCGATGTCAATGTTGCGCCCTACTGCCCTGTGCGAGGGTGACAGCCAGCCGCTCTCCAGCTGATGCAGAAATCCTCAAAGCTTTGGCGTGACGATGTGTGTGTAAACGTCACGCTGACGTGTCCATGTTACTATGACAACCACCACCTGTAATTCTAGCCCATTCTGAGCCTAGGAGGACAGACACATGTTGTCTTGGGAGGGGAATACACTGGCTCCACATGTATCATCGGTGACCCTACATGTGTCCATGGTGTGTGAGAGTTATGTACAGAGAGTTATATATGTGGCAGATGCTTCTATCTCATTGGTGTATAAGGCCTTGCTCAAGGGTCCAATGGTGATATCACTGTGTCGACCATGGGATTAGAACCAGTGACCTTCCAGTCACACACACCCCCCCCCCCCCCCCCCCCCCCGCC
>JABFEB020000060.1:20047234-20058764 GCA_019775895.2 Stomatorhinus ivindoensis
CTTGACCATGGAAGCCCATTCCATGAAGCTCCAGGTTTTTCCACTGTAGTTAATGCCAGAGCAAGTTAGGAACTCTGATGCAGCTGCTTGACCATGGAAGCCCATTCCATGAAGCTCCAGGTTTTTCCACTGTAGTTAATGCCAGAGCAAGTTAGGAACTCTGTAGGTACAGTATCAAGTCAACAGAGCATGGGTGATTTTTACCCACTATGCACTACTGAATTCACCAAGCTCTTCAGAACGACTTTCGCAAATATTTGTAAACCCGACTGCATGGTTACATGTTTCATTTTATACACCTATGGCAATGGGTCTGAGTGAAACACCTGAATTCAATGATTAAGTAATCGGTGTCTCAATACTTTTGTCCCTATAGTGTACCTTCATGTGGAAATCTCGTCAGCCTGATCTGGTTCCTCAAATGGCCTGAAGAGATTGAATTTCACCAGGCAACAGAAGGTATATAATATTAACAATTCGTGCTCAGGGTACCATAAAAACCAGAGATATTCCACCCGAATGACTCTAACAGGCGCTCTGGATAAACTTTTTTGTCTAACAGTCAGTTTATTTGCCTACTCACGGCGTATACTTTAAAACTGTAGCGCCCGTAACTTTGTCCGTCTGATTCACCCTGAACCAGAAGGCGGTCGCTGGGGTGAGCATTATAGCGGACCCCCGGAGACTGGGATACGGCAATGAGGTTCGGGGCGCTCCGCGGGCTGGTCTTCCCACTGGCTGCCGCTTCGGTCGCGCTCTACATGATCTACGCCCTGCAACGGCTGCGCTTCCATGCTGAGCAGGACGCGGCTGTGGGTCGGGAGATCGTGCGGAAGCTGGAGAGGGTGGAGCGCAGCATCAGCGAGCTGGGTGCGTTCATCATTTATTCATGATTCCTTTCAACTTTTTAATAAATGGCACAGTGCAAAAACGTTGTTTGGTGATTGGTTTTATATATGAAATCCAAAGAATTCGTTTATGAAAGACTGAAACGCGTGGAGAAGCTCCGTCCGCGTACTGGATGAATTATAATGTTTCAATGGACAGTTTAGCATCACACACTTGCGGAAGACGGGCGATTCTAAGATTTGCCACTTGGGGGAGTCAGCTCCCAAGAAATATAAAGAAGAAATTACTATTTGGATTTATTATAATTTTTGCTGAGACGAAAAAATAGGGTGACTAAGATGAAAAGAGTTATTAGGCTCTTTATTATTTTGCAGTTAAATCAACAGACGTTCAGGGTCTAAAAGCTGTGAACAACTCAAGGGTAAAGAAGCTGTATCCAAATTCCGAGCTCTTCAGCACCTGGGGAGAGGGGCTATCAGAGAAGGAGCAGAGGGAAGCTGAGGTGCTGTTTTGGAAGTATGGATACAACGCCTTCCTCAGCAGCCGGCTGCCTTTGGACAGGGACATTCCTGACACGAGAGACCCCAGGTGAAACCTGCAGTGAGTCTGCCTGACACATAGGGGGCGCCGAGACAACAAGGGTTGTCTGCTCATCGTTGTTTAGAGACGTTCACGCGAAAGTACCGTAGCTGAAAGGTAACTTGGAGGTCTCGACGTGGGATGCATTATCTATGGGCATTCACGAGGGCTTACATTCTGCTTATGGAAGCATGTGCATAGACTGTGAATGTCCCCTGAAGGTCTCCAAGAGGATCATTTATGAAGTATTATAATTTAATTACCGTTGGTTCCATCTGTCCAGCAGAACTGTTAACTAGTTGTTAACTGGCTGTTGGGTGGTGCCATTTTAAAACTTTATTTTTCTTATTGATTTCACAAACCAAAATGTTCTCCAGGTTGACCTTTGATTCTTAATTCAAATGCACAGATGTGTGAATAGAGAGTACCCAGAGAATCTCCCCAGTATCAGCGTTGTGCTGATTTACCTGGATGAAGCCGCTTCTGTCATCCAAAGAGCCGTCCAAAGCATCATTGCTAGGACACCAGCTCACCTGCTGAAGGAGATCATACTGGTGGATGACCACAGCTCTAATGGTTTGTCGCTATGCCATAGTAGGAATATGACGCTTCAAGACATCAAAAAGATGTCATGTGATTAAGCACTCCAAAAATTTTTTTGCATAAAGTTCCCAGACTGACCTTAAACCCACCTGAAAAGCCTTGGCAGAAATATCCAGTTGCTTGTGTGCCTACAGCAAAAAATAATCTTCTTGAGTTTTTGAATAGCAATTCATGATCGGATAGATTATGGAATGATGTAATGTGTATTCATGGTGCCGGTCTTGTTGTCATTGTACTGTCCTTCGCTGTTTCACCAACAGATGACTTGAAAGGGAGTTTGGAGAGCCACATCCGCTCTGTCCATGAGGAGAGGCCCGGCCTTGTGAAGATGGTGAGACACGCGGAGCAGCTGGGACTCACCCAGGCCCGCATCTCTGGGTGGGAGGCGGCCACAGGTGATGTGGTGTGCCCACATTGAAGTCCATGTGAAATGGTGAGTTTGCCTCCCTTCCCCCACCCCAAGACACTTTTTATGAGAAATGTCTGTTTAAGGTGAGTGTTTTACTGTATTTTCCTCATTCTCGTGTATTTTTCCAGAACTTTAAACTTGCCTTTTTATGTTCGATGAGTTAAAGTTGGTCTAGAAGTGCCACCTTTTAAAAATCAGATTATGGGAGATTCCGTTTTATTGTTATTGTGCTGAGTATTGGTACGACTCCAATGATACTGCAGTAAAAATGACCACGAAGGGACTCAAACCCTCAACCTTCTGATCTGAAGTCACACCTGATCCATTTACCTCACAATGCTTTCAGAGAGAGAGTATAAATTGAGGGATTTAGTCTGTACAATCAAAGGCAGCAAACGGTTATATCTGGTGACTGCTGAATCAACCCCACAGACCAGTGTATCCCAACCCAGTCCTCGGGGACCGGCACACAGTCTACATTTTTGCTCCCTCCCAGCTCCCTGCCAGACGATCAATATTATTGCTCCTTACCAGGAGCTGGGAGGGAGTGAAAATGTGGACTGCCTGCGGGTCTTTGAAGACTGGATTGGGAGACACTGCCACAGACCGCTTCTCTGTTCCTAAAGGGCAGAGCCTCTGCTGGCCCGGATCAAGGCCGACCGGACCGTGGTGGTCAGCCCCGTGTTCGACAAGGTGAATTTCGATGACCTGCGAGTCACGCCGTACGAGGCATCTGCCCACGCCTTCGACTGGGCCCTGTGGTGCATGTATGAGTCCTTCAGACCTGATTGGTACAAGATGAGTGATGGTTCTCAACCTGGGAAGTAAGCAGCCGCTCCCTGATCTCGCAAGTCACAAAATGAAAGATGTACAGATGTGGACGAACTTGTTGGTACCCATCCATGAAAGAAGAATAACCACAACTGTCCCCAAAATAGCTTTAAACTGACAAAAGTAACTGCACCAACATTGTTTATCCAATATTTAATAAAAATCAGACCTTGCTTTGGAGTTTTCATTCAACCGATGGGCCTTGACCTTGGAGTTCATCTTGCATCTCTATGGAAGATGCCCTTGGCTTTTTATCGACTGTTCTCACTGTCCTTCTGCACAATCTGGGGTTGATTATCTCCTTGTGGCCACATCCAGGGAGGTCGGCTGCAGTCCCACACACCTTAAAAATCCTCATATTAGTAGCTGTGGTCACAGGAACATGAAGCTACTTGGAGATGTTCTTGTAGCCTTTGTCATTATCAAGCTTTACTATAATTTTCTAGATAGATAGATGCTTTATTAATCCCGGAGGAAATTTAGGAAGTCTACTGACAAAGATAGAGACGATAGTAAACACGGTAATAGAATAAAATACTAGAATTCCAGATGTGGGCAGTGATCATACGGTGACAACAGTAGCTGCTACTATACTTTATATACATGATAGAATGAGTAACTAATAAAAATATATAATTGAAAAAATAGTACATATATGAAATATCTAAATTGTATATGATAAAATAATATAATTTTACCCATATATATAATATACATAATATAAATAAATAATTGTAGTTTGCTAACCCTACTTTGGGGCTTTAGGGTACAACAACATGCTGTTGGAAAGTAGGAAATATGTTACTAAAGTATGCTAAACTGTGGTCTCCTATCTTATGGGGGAGCTGAACTGTCATAAAAACACATGCTGATGCCTGAAAATGCCATACTTTTTCTAACCCTAACCCTAATTTGGGACCTTAGGGTGAGAATATGCATAAAGTATGAAATAATGAGATATATGCTTACAAATATGTACTTTGTAAAATGCACATACTCTGTATGAATACTAAGTATGAAAACTACATATTATAAATGCAGGGGGAACTTAGAAGTACTTTTTTGCCTAGAAGTTAATCTCGCTCTTCCATCTCCGTAACGCGTCTCCTCAGATCATCTCTCCATTACTTTCTCCGGTCCATGTGCAGTGTGGCACCAAAACAGCAGATACATACCAAACAGCAGGGTGGCTGAATGACTGAAGACTGAAGTCACGTGTGATACTACTTGAAGATAATACAGTAGTTAGAAAAATCACTATAATCCAATTATCTATAATCTTCTCTAAGGGTACCAACGAACCTGCCCAGGCCATCTGTGAATCTTTATAGAAATTTATAGAAATGTGCAATAACTGATCTCTCTTCACACTTGCTTTGCTTTACTTGCTGATGTATCAAAAGCACACACGTATACATGATACAATTTGCTTTTAATTTAATTTCGTTTCAGGAGGCATGAAGCACTTTTTCAATGAGCCGTGACGATACCAGCAAATTTGTCCATGCCTGTAATTGGCTTTGTTGAAAGGTTTTAAGCATGACCCGAGTAAAAATATGAGATGCTACCCAGAGTTCTTACGGCTGTTGCCGTGAGGTGATCACACTGCTGTCTCATCTTTTGTTAGATCTTTTTTTTTCTTCTTGTATCTGTTTACTAGGAGCCCCTCTATCATGGGTATTCTGGTCGCTGAACGGTTATTCTTAGGAGAAATTGGTTTACTAGATGGTGGGATGGAGGTCTATGGTGGTGAGAATGTGGAGCTGGGGATACGAGTAAGTAGATGGACGTCTTCAGAGATGGAATAAAGTCACCAGCAGTATTCAGTAATCAATAGTCAAGGTATTTTTGTTGTGGCTAGTATGCTATTGACTTCTGTGGGCTCTTGGTGAAAAACAAAGGCAGTGGGAAATCAGACTTATCTGACTTGCATTCATTTCAGTCACACTATTTGCTCATGTGCAATTACAGGTGTGGCTGTGTGGGGGCAGCATAGAGGTGGTTCCATGCTCCAAGATCGCCCACATCGAGAGAGCCCACAAACCCTACATGCTTGACCTCAGCATCACCATGAAGAGGAATGCATTGAGGGTAGCCGAGGTCTGGATGGACGATTACAAGAGGAACGTCAATATTGCCTGGAATATTCCCATCAAGGTCTGTGCAGGGAGGACCGCGTTTTGGGTGTCACCCCTGTTTGGTGCATTTTTCATTTCCCCATTTCAATGCCGCCAACCCCCCCCCAGGATCACGGGATCGACATCGGTGATGTTTCCGAGAGGAAGAAGCTGCGGGAGAGGTTGAAGTGCAAACCCTTCCAGTGGTACCTGGAGAACGTCTATCCCGAGCTGGATCCCTTGGATGACCTGCTGGGCTATGGTGTGGTGAGCACACCTTCCTCTACAGCTTCATGTAGTATACTGTGCACTTGCTGAAATGACCGTTTGCCACTTGATTCACATTGAGTGTAGTAATACTCAGTGTAATGTATTCACTGTGCCATTGAATTAACATAAGCATCAGTTTATTTCTTATTTATCGTACAATCCTGCTCCATTTACTGGCTGTGGCTAATAACTATACACTTCTCCCTACTTGTTTCATAGGGTCAATAAAATAATGTCAAATTTTGAATACATTTACCCTAGAGCTTGTGTCTGTGGTTCTCAGTCCATTCCATTGGCCCCTTGAGCCAGCTCACGTTTTCGTTCTGATCCACCTGATTTTTCCCGGTCAACTAAATTGTAAAGCCCCCGATCCCTTGGTGGTAGACTTTAACAAAGAAATACGGACTGGCAAGGGGGTACAGACTGCCTTCTGAAGATGTCACCAGTCTGAATGGAAATTTGTTTTTTTTTGCCAAACAGCTGGTTAATGACCTCAAAACAGACCTGTGTGTTGATCAAGGGGTGATTCCAGGGAGTGTTCCTGTTTTATACGGATGTCATTTCTACTCAGCACAGGTTAGTTCGCATCATTCCGGGCAGGAAGAATTTCATGGCCAAGTGACAACGTGCACCGAAAAGAATTATTCAACAATTCACAAACCTACTTTTGCATTTATAGTATTGTTACTACAGGAAAACTGGAGAGATCTACATTGGAGGCATTAAATCTCACAAGTATAACAGTAATCGTTGTCTGGTGGACCCCGGCCTGGGCAGCACACCAGCCCTACATGAATGTAACCTGGCAAAAGAGAAGCGCTTCCACATGCTGTGGAACTTCAGGCAGGTCTGTTATCAAAACACAACCATGAAATATTTCCAAGCTACTGCATTTAAACCAGGCCAATCATGAATACAAATGGTCTTATAGTAATTTAGTTATTGCAGCACAATTATGTTATGAAGAGCAACTAGGATTGTGAGTGTGTGCCCTACAATGAAGTACTGTAACATCTCCATTTGATATGACCCTATACTGGATGGATGGATGGATGGATGGATGGATAGATGGATTGATTGAATGAATACTTATCTAAGTCAGCATTAGGTCTGTTCTTAGTTTTGTCCCATTTGGCAATCACTTGATTTGAATTGAATGATCTGAATATACGGTGGCGCTGAGCTTGTATGGTTGATTTCACAGGGGTGGGCTATAAAGAACAGAGATACAAAAAGGTGCCTGGAGATAGCTATGGGAGATGACACGTACTACAACCTCGTCATTCAGAAGTGCACCGGACAGCGCTGGACGATTCAATATGTAATTGAAGACTTCTGACACTGAAGCTGGCGATAGACAAGTAATGAAAAATGTGGCGATAATCTATAAAATAAAACGGCTGATGTAACAGCCGTGTCGGTTCATGTACAATTATCTCTGCCTAACGTTTTCTGCAAGAGAAATTTTAATATGAGTTGTTTATATTGAGTCTGTTTATGTCAGCTTACGCGACGGGGACTACTTCTGTACGGCGGTCTGTATGTTTTTATACTTTTTTACTTTTTATATGAGTTTTTAAGTGATTTAAATCTAATTAGGGGAACTGTGCTTCATCTAATTCAATTCAACGTAGATATGGTTAAACAACTTCTTTATTTAATGCAATGTGTTTTGATTATGTAATAAAACGTATTAATTAAAACCGCATTCGGGTTTATCAGTATATACTATATGGGGTGTTGAGACAGCTAGTACAATCAAATTCAATGTACAGAAACTTGTGAGGCATTTTAAACAACATGTTGTTTCCATTTCGTTTATAATAAAAGTACATTTTCTCGGCCGATTGGGCTTCGGCTCGTTTTAAAGAAGGCCCGAACTGCATGCTGGTAAAGCTCGTTACCGAGTCCCTGTATCCTAGCAACCGTAATGTTTCCCGTGGCGGTGCGGTGAAGCGACGGCGAGCCGGTGGCTGTGACCCGGGTTCGGGTGGGCACGATGCACGGGAGCGAGCTTCTGTCGGACCGGGTGGAGGCCGTCAGCCTCGCCCGGAAAAGGGATCGGGAGACCCAGAGGCAGGGCAGGATCTTCAACGCAAAACTCAGAACAATTGGGGTGAGTAACAGCGGGACCTACTCTGGTACTGCGCCAGCCTGCTTTGCATTAAGTTGCTGCATCATTAAGCATATTGTCATATGAAGCAAATAGATGACGGATATTTATTTATTTGTTTCTTTGTTTTTATTTGCTCAGATTGATAAAGACGCTTTAGATTACCAGGTGAGAGAACGGAAAGAACAGGAGAGGAAAGAAGCGGACACACAGAGATCATATGGTGAGCTCATACATGCAGTGGAAAGGTGCTATTTTATATGTTTAATGCTAAATGGAAATTGCCTGTATGCCCAAAGGCAAAATAACCGATTTGTGTCAGTGCGTGTATTATATTGCATATACAGATATAGTCACTCTTTGCAAACATATTATTGGATTATGTTCATATTTGTACAAACCTCTAAAGGCGTTAAATGAATTTATACATTACTGCTCGATTAGGATTTATAAATTAGTAGTGGAATCTAGACTTTTTTATTCTTAACCACTACGTATCTCCTCCCAGCTGCTGATCTGCTTCGCAATGACCGAATCAGCTGCTTGCTGGAGCAGCGACAGCGGAAAGAGCAGCGGCGCCTAGAGGGCGCCATTCTGCAGTTCCGTCGTGACTTCCAGCAGCCCGAGAACCGGCGCGAATTCGACCTGTACGACCCGGCCCTGCTGAGGAAGCAGCAGGGGAGTCTGGTGCTGCCCGGGCTGGTTGGGGAGGATCCGGGCAGCGCCGAGCGTCATCGCAGGCAGCAGGAGCAGATGCGGGATTGGTCGCTGCAGCAACGGCGCGAGCTGGAATCGGCGAGGCACCAGCAGCGGTTGGAAGGTACTTTACCCAGGGGAAATCCTAGCATTGCCCGCTCTACCCCTGAGCAGCTGGATTTTCCAGCCGAGCTGTCCGTTAATTATGCCCGATTAAAATTCTTAATGGAAAAACACGAATCACGGTGAGATTACCTCGTTGCAGTATTTTCCCAGTTCCGTTAAACATCAGAATTGTTTCTCTTTTGCCTCTTGAATTAATAGAACAATAAAACAGAATTAATTGGTAGGTTAATTTTGAAACGGCAAGTTTGGTTGGATACCTCCTACAGCCTATGGTGGTGTTATGATCTTTTCTCGAACCCACACACTTTTGTTGCACACTGTGGTGTCTCCACGCAATCTTACTTCAGCTACCTCACCACAGACCAGCAGTATGAGGACAGCAGGATCACAATGGACCACCAGGCCGTCAAGCTCCAGAATATCGAAGCGGAACGCAGGAGGTCGGTTGCCATGGCCACCAAAGACTTCAACTTAGCCATGGTGGGTCCTGAGGCGTCCTAACATCCCTCTGCCCGCCCACAAGAGGGCGTCCCCTCGCACCGGTGCATCCCACGTCACCTTCCCCGTATTCCCAGGCGGCGGAATCCTCCGAGAGGCAGCGTCAGGCGCGACTGCAGGAGGAGGCGGCTAACAGAGAGGAGATCCTGAAGCAGCTGCAGGGGTCGCTGCTGAGCGAGAGGCTGGGGTTTGGCGACGGCCTGCGTCGTACGCAGCCCAGCAGCTACAAGGGCATGAGCCAGGATCAGCTGAGGCAGATCAGGGAGTGCCAGAGGCAGCAGGTGGAGGACAGACAGGTGTGGTCCTGGGGCTTTATCGCTATTATGCAGTTTTTTTGTTCATTATCTTTAGCTCTCGTAATAAATACTTCATGTCTAAGCGTTTCACTCAAGCAGTGATGTGGTTGGAGCGGGAAGGGGTAGGATTCCGCCCGGACGTGATGTCGCCGTGTTCCCGACAGAGAGCCCATCTGGAGCAGCAGCGGCGGCAGCTGGAGTGGGATGGGCGGAGCCAGGCTGCGGAGCGCCACGGCCTCCTGCTGGAGAGGCAGCAGGCGCGGCTCAGCAGACAGCTGCGCCGTGGCCTGGACCGCGCCAACGCCCAGCTGGCCAGCGAGCAGCGAGCGCAGTACGGCCCCAGCCCCGCGTTAGGGAGCGTAGTTATACATACAAGGCACCATGTACATGGCAAACAGTCATTTCAGAACAAACTTACAAGCAGAGGTTTCAGTGCAAACTAGCGCCCCCTGTGGTTGTACAGAAAAGGGTCTTTGTGCCAGTACCCTGCAGAAAATGATGTACAACAATGAGGCTGCGATGTTGGGTGGGATGTCAGTGACTGACAGGTTTATCTAATTCCCCATTATTTAGCAGTGGTTTGGGGGCCCAGTTTCTTCCCTAAGAATACGTTAGCCTTGATTGGATTTTTAAAAATCAATTAATTACTTACTAAAGTGTAACTGGGGTAATCCATTCATTTCCTTTAACCATTTATCTAAAGCAGGGGCTCAGTCAGCTTGGAGCTTATTCCACGGCACAGAACAGGGTACATCCTGGACGTGGGGGGGCACAGAACAGGGTACATCCTGGACGTGGGGGGCACAGAACAGGGTACATCCTGGAAATGAGGGGTACAGAACAGGGTACATACTGGACGTGGGGGGGCACAGAACAGGGTACATCCTGGACATGGGGGGCACAGAACAGGGTACATACTGGACATGGGGGGCACAGAACAGGGTACATACTGGACGTGGGGGGCACAGAACAGGGTACATACTAGACGTGGGGGGCACAGAACAGGGTACATACTGGACAGGGTGCCGGTCCATCACTATGCACACGCTCAGCCTTGGGACTGACACATATACAAACAAAACAAGGACAGGATTCAA
The DNA here is from genome assembly GCA_019775895.2 of Stomatorhinus ivindoensis. Lineage (NCBI taxonomy): Eukaryota > Metazoa > Chordata > Actinopteri > Osteoglossiformes > Mormyridae > Stomatorhinus > Stomatorhinus ivindoensis. The sequence continues at coordinate 20,057,719 of JABFEB020000060.1, forward strand.
ACCCACACACCAAAGGAAGTCACCCACTGAGCGACCGTGTCTAATTAGGATCCTGACAATAGGCTCTAGGCCTCTCACGACCATGATTAAGGTTAATTATCGGTCAATGGGTTGGATGGACGAACGGATTGATGTATTTATTTATGTTTGAGTGATTGAGTAGTGTTTATGAGTAAGCGTCTGACCTGTATATCTGTGACTGTGTTGCTCTCCTTACAGGAAGGAGTACCTGGAGAAGGAGGTGTTCACTAACATTCCTGACAGCCACTACTTTGCGCAATTTAACACCACCAGTCGATAAGATCGGTGCTGTCGGCCCAGCCTGGTCCCCTCGCTTTTGTCTGCTCCACTGCTGCAGCAAGAACAATAAAGAATGAACTATTCACTAAGAATATTTTACATGATGGAAGGTTTTGTTGCTGTAGCAGAAAATGCACATTAGAGTTTAATGCAAATGCTGAGGAACATTGAATTATGTAAGGGTAAAGGGTTATCAAGGTATGAAAGACAAGGGAGGCTGTTTAATGTGCACTTGTGTTTATATTTTTAAGTTTTCAAGGAAAACACTGGGTCACTGGGAGAATCTGCCATTTTGGTAGGAGTGCGGGCACAGCAGACTGGGAGTTCTGGGGCCAGGGACAGCATTTGGGGGGGGCGCTCTGCTTTAGAATGGTCCTTCTGGGAAAGCTTGATAAAATTCCTGCCTGAAGCAAGTAAGCAGCATCTGCTTGGGTAGTAAGAGAAGCCAATTTTCCTTCGGAATCAGACGAAGGAAACCTGATTATCTCAAGGTCACATTCTTGTAGAAAGCAAGGAAGTACGGAGTTAGATATGGCATCTAACTTAAAAAAACAAAACTTTAGAGTCTGTACAGTGAGTAAGTAAAGCAGATCCATGCCATTTCCTGGCATAGCAACTATGAGCTGGAGTGATCCCGCTCTACTGGGAATTCTGGGAGATGAACTCATTCCACTTTGTCCTCCAGATCTTCAGCGCTTTCTCCTTCAGCTGAGGAGACAGGGAGCTGTACCTAGGAAGGAAGGAGG
>JABFEB020000060.1:20088569-20100669 GCA_019775895.2 Stomatorhinus ivindoensis
CATCACTGCACCCAGCTCCAAGCTTCATGTACGAGTTTCGCCATCTTGCATCAAAATTACTGCATGACTCTAATGTCACTTCTAATCAACAAGACATAATCTAATGATAACATGTATGTCGGAACCTCGTAGTAAAACGTTACAAAATGCGCTACTCATGGGTTTCAATGATCTTCCCAGTGTATCCTCCCTGGTTCTGAATGCACAGACAGCAAAGCCCCTGTGGAGCCGTTGAGCAGAGACCCAATGGAGAGGCCTGACCCAAACTGATGACATGTGGTGGGGGGGATATGGGGGGATGGGGGACGCCAACAATGGAAGCGACTGAAGCCAGGCCCAGTGCTTGCCTGGCTCTCAACACCCCCTCACATCTGCACGCCGCTGCAGCACCCCCCCCCCCCATGCACAACCTTCATGCATGTGCGCAGCTGTCATTCCCGGCTCGGGGTGGGGGTGGGTGCTGACTGCGCGTGCCGCTGGAGAGAATGATGCATGGAAGCTGGATGTGTCACCATGCTGGGCTGGAGAGACAGGTGAGATGGGTGGGGTTACAAGGCAACGCTACATGCGACTGGTGCATGGATGCATCTCCCCAGCACCAGATGAACTGATTATTTAGATGAAAAAAGCCCTCCTGAAATCACAAGGCCTCTGCTGGGGCTTCATGCCCCCCCCCAAATTTATTTAGCAGATTCTTTTATCCAAAGCAATGAACATTCTTGATAAGGCGGGGTCAGACAGTCCCTGGGGTTAAGGAACCAATGGTGACCTGGGATTTGAACCAGCAACCTTCCATCACTAACAAAACACATTTTCCCATCAACAGAAATGAACTGTCCAGTTCTTAATATAAATGAATGGGAGACGTCTCACCTCAAATTAAGACCTTTGGGTAATAAACTCCTCCTACGTACAATGAAAGGAGCACAGTCTACAAAAGGAGAATGATATGAGGAATATGGTGGCGAGTCAAATCACCTTTATTCTCAAGGTGGGGGGGGACGAGTCACCATCGGGGGTTAGTCACGGTGTCCGGGGCGGCTGCTGCCCACACAGGCTTAATTAGGGATGATTAGCAATTATGGTTATAGAAGGGCAGTGGCTGGTGCTGTGTACAGGGAGGTGAGAGACGGTCCAGATACATGGAAACCACCAGGGTTGAGGGCAATTCCTGAACTGACAGCTGAAAGCCCATTTAGAATTAGAGACTATCACTTTGGGTCAGGGAAAGCAATTAAGTATGACGAATGGTATAAGATACAGTCTAAAATATAGTCCAACATACTCAAACTGGATGTTGGAGCCATAAAATATCTTATCTATAACTAACCCCTTTCAGGTTTTATTAATGCCAATCTTCACTAAACAATTAAGGCTTCTTCAATGCCCCCCCGCCCCCGCTACCTGCGATGGACAATTATGTATGTTTTACTGCAGCTTGAATTTGATGCTGTACCACAGGAAGAATCTGCAGACTGCACACTAAAATAAACACAAGCGGACCACGTGTGAGAATTCACCACTCCTCCTCGCCCGTTTGCACACCGGGGGGGGGCCCTGATCATCCCGCCGAATAACCTTCACAGCGAATTAACGTGACCACAGACAGGCTCAGTGTCTGCTGGGTGCCATTCGAGCCATGCAGCAGCCGTGGAGGGGCCCTGGGGGGCCAGTTACGGCCCTTCACGACAGCCTGGGGGCCGCCAGCCCACAGCCTTCAGAGTTTAATTGGCCACCAAGTTCAAACCAACAAACCAGGCCCCCAGAATCACCCCAGTGCCTTAATTCACTGGGGTCGTGTTTGTGCCCTCCGACAACACAGAGCGCTGTGATGGCGCCCCACGCTGGCGGGGCTGTTGGTACACTGTCCGGCACACCAACCTACCAGCTGGTCAGCCTCTACTTATTGCTGTGGAAAAGGTGCCCGCCGGATCATCCACTGAGTTTTAATCAATGTGCCTTTAAAACAAATTACCCCCAACGGGGGAGTTCCACGTTAAATAAATGGCTGCAGAAAGAGGCTTAACCCACCCCCCCCCCCTCCCCACACTTCACCAGATAACATCAGTCAGATAATGAAGATGTATGCTAACAGAATTGTGCCACAAAAGCAGCCCCCACCCACACGTCCCCCCCGGCCACAGCACATTTGGTCTGTCCGCCGTCTTTCAGCTGAGCTTCCTGAAGGCACAGGGAATTGTGGGGTTTGTTGCTGCACTGCTGGGAGGTCAGGTATGTGCCATTCAGACAAAGGGGGGGTGGGGGTGGGCACCCCACCCCATATCAAACCAGACTAAGCCTGACTGAGTCTCCACTCACTGTGTCCAATTTCCACAAACCATGGAGACTCTAGGAGCAACACTGTGTGATGTGTCATGGATGTGACTGAGGAATGACAGGGATCAGATCATGCATCATTATAATATTCCAGCTACCTTCCCACCACATATCCTGGTCAGGGTCACCAGGTCATTAAAATGCTTTTAGAATAAATTCCTTGTTAAAATATCACACTCCATGACCCTGGCCAGGGTGTGCAGTTGGAAGATGGATGGATGATCACACATCATAATCACAGCCAGAAATCTCCTACCAGAGTATCTTCTCTGCACTTTTAAAATGCTATTACGGCACCAATGTCCTTCAACGTGAGGAGAGATAAGTGCTCTTCTCACGAACAGACTGCCTTCTGCTGCTCAAGTCACCATCTTGCATGACTGGCACAAGAGACGAGCGTGTGAGCATGATGTTCCGGACAGGAATGTACCAACTGGACGTGGCTGATGGAACAGGATGGGCCGTGTGGGAATGAGTAAATCCCAGATCAGTACTGACAGCTGAAGGCCTGACTGCTGCAGAGGGGGCCTGTTCATCCTGGGCACAGACGACCCCTTCCTGCATCCCCCTCCTCTTCTCTACCTGCTCTGGCATCCCAGCTCAACTGTTCTCAAAACCAAATCTCACACAATCTTAGCACTGTGGAAAGAAAATCCATTGGGGAACAGAACATCCTCAAAGTCATCCACACTCAAATGTAGCCACTTGTCTCTTGAGACTCTCTGATATGTTGGCTGCAAATTTTCAGTCTTAATTACCTGATCAACGGCCTTTAATTTGACCAACATCAAACAACCATGAATCTTATTAGGCATTTGCGTCTTCACCAAGAGGAGCATGAGAAATATGACCGTCTGAGTTTCCTTGAGCTCTGTGTGCATCAGTGTGGGGAATGAGTGCTTTTTCAGTGCAGCTGCGCAAATTTTGGATGACAAGAGGAACTGACTCTTTCCAAAGAACACAGAGATGCTTGTATTTGTTAAAAAAAAAAAAAATCTACCTTAGTTTCTTGGAAAAGCATTGAGCTGTCCCCATGAGCCATTTTGTTTTGGTAGTAAGTGGTTACTGTCCTTACTAACATACTGTATATTTTAACCGATTTGAGATTCATTCTCAAAGCAAGCTCTTAATTTTGTTTTCTAGTTTTTTCAATTTTTCCCACTGATTCCAGTGATCAGCAAAACACCCTGGCTGGAGCTTCTGGAGATAACTGGAAAGGTTTTAAATCTGATAAAACTACTTCGGCACTTTTACCAACGGTATCCAGGCCAGTCAGTCCAATGACCATCACCAGATGACCATCTGCAAGAAAGGCAAACTGTTCCAGGTCTACTGTGAGCAGGATGACTGATGTGCCGAGGCGAAACTCCAGAGAGCTAAATTCCCGGTATCACTGCAACATCCCCTCACTGTCTTTGGAGAAACCCAAGGTTAAAGGGCCATAGACTTGGGGGAGATAAAAGGTCTCTAGTTACCAGCTGCTTTGGCCCACAATGGACCCTTACTGTATCTGACAGAACTTCCAATCTACCTAAAATAATCTTTCATCTGTAAGGCCACTTTGAGACCTTCAGAGGCCTGTGGGAAGGCCTTGCCCAGACCCAGGCACTCAACTGCCCGGATACTGTCATCCAGAAACCTCACTGATGTAACCAGGCTCATCTGCATGTGGCATAACACAGGTGGCAAGGAAAGCTTCCCCTGACATCCACTAGGATGGATTTCGGCATAGAGATACATATTTCCCCCCAACTCTGCCAGTGCTTCAAAGCTCATTTAGTACTGTGACCAGCTTTACTCATCACCGAAACATTCATTCTTGCATGGCTCGAATGGCACTGCATTCTTTCCACATCCGCACTCCCCATTCTGCTTGGCAGCAGTCTCTTCCATGGCCAATCCCACACAAGCGGCCCACACCCACGGCCAATCCCACACAAGCGGCCCACACCCACGGCCAATCCCAGACAAGCAGCCCACGCCCGCGGCCAATCCCACACAAGCGGCCCACACCCACAGCCAATCCCAGACAAGCAGCCCACGCCTGCGGCCAATCCCACACAAGTGGCCCACACCCACGGCCAATCCCAGACAAGCAGCCCACGCCCGCAGCCAGTCCCAGACAAGCAGCCCACGCCCGCAGCCAGTCCCAGGCAAGCAGCCCATACCCGCATAGGTTTCTGTTTGCAGGAGCTCAATGACACCTGGGGGCTTCGCTCTGATTTTAATTTCACAAGTGGCTTATTAATGTTTATTCCAATAGCAATACATGAAATTCTATGCATCCACTGGCCCAGATCTGTGCCCATCACGCACACAAACATACTGCCGCATACACCAGCTCGCTCCAAGGAGCAATAAATGGTACCAGACTCCTTTCATTGCAGTAAGCGTCGATGGGAACCGGTGTGTCACTGTGCCAGTCCGTATCAAATACGGATTTGTTTACTTCAGTTTAGAAAAGCCTCCGAGATCAAATTCCATTTAATTGCTTGACTGCTGCTTTTACCAGGAGGAGAAAAGTGTAAGGTTTTGCTTTGCCCATTCATAACGGTGGCTATCTTACGGGAGTAATTCAGGTTAAGTTGATCTTGATCAAGGGTACTACAACTAGGCTCCTCCTGTCAATTAAGCCAGCAACCTTCAGGAAGTCCTTCACCGTTATGCCCCCTGCTAACAGTCATTAATTTTGCAAATGAAAGACTGATCTTTGTTGTTCAAACAACTTTCGCTTCAAACTTCATCTTAAAACAAACCCCAAACACAGCTCGATTCCGGGTTTATTTCATTTCACTTCCTTACATGCGGCAAAGCTGCCAGAATACCTCACAAGTAATTCAGAATTCTTCCGAATAAGACGAACAGCTGAAATGTCATGTCATAGTTCCTGGGTGTGACACCACAAAGCAAAAGTCTGTGGCTCAGTGGCTTAAGTCTCTGTGCCTATGAACAGAAGGTTGCTAGTTTGAGCCCTGGCCTCGGCAGAATAGTCCCATCAGTGGGCCGCTAACCAAGGCCCTTAACCCCCAGCAGTATGTTAGCTGCCCTTCATTGCCAAGTGTGCTATTACCTATATCTCTGTCATGGAGAGCAAAACAAGGTAGATGAGAAGAGGAATTTCCTCAGAGGGGTCAATGAAGCATGACCGTTATTATTCCAAACACCAAATCAGCTTTCTCTTAAAACTCAAACGCGATATACTGCGTTCACAGCATTGAGAATATTGTGGTAACGCAAACAATGAACAGTAACAAGCAAAAAATCAAACCAGTTGAGTCCAAATGAGTCCTGTCTCCGCTCTCTTCTCATCCTCAATGACGGACCATGTCACTTTTTTTATTGTAGTCGTCATTTACACACAATTTGCAATAAATATATGTGCAGTGTGTAATCAACCTGGGGTCCGTTTACACCGGTGGGTTTTTCATGTCGGTTCAGGGTCATCAAGCTTGCGAACACACACCGTCATAGTTCCCGTTACAACCTATAGAGGGTGGAGCTACAAGGCAGGACAATGGAGTTCTGTGTTCCTAGTACCATCCGATATAGAACACACTCCAAATGGGGCAGCCTTATTCTGTCCAGATCGCCCGTGCCCTGGACTTATCTACAGCCGACCCCCCCCCCCCCAAAAAAAAAATTCTTAACATAGTACGCGTAAGATTAAATTGCATTTCGGCCTTAAATGAAGGATTGATTACAGTCCTAATCTTGCTGTGTTCACAACATCATGGATAAGGATGATCTAGTAGGGGAACTCAGTACATCGCGTATATCTAAACGCATAAAACGCAGGCTGTCAGTGTTGTGTGGTTACAGACTCGTAAAATCGCTTTCCGCACGTTTCGGGCCCCATGTCACAGGCACTAAGAAATCGGAGTTAATAATCAGAATAAACTGTGGACTTAACACAACAATCAATTTTTCCACAAGCTGTGACATGTGCGACATCTGTGAGCCCAAGGTGAAGAGAACGCAGCTATTAGAGATGATGCATTGCCAATTAAAGGCTTCATTTATTAAAAGGCTTTTCACAGATTGCTTAACAGCTAATGCACCGACACCAACGCCTGCCAGTCCCAAAACCGCTTCTGTCTTAGCGATTACCTTTCAGCACGGTGGCGCTGGCACACACGACATTATTAGGCGTTTGAGACACCGGGGGGATATACGGTGCGTGTACGCAGGTTACGTGCGTCAGTGTTAAGGACTGCAGCTGTGGAACAAAAAAGAAAGTTCACGTAACCAAATTGCCCTAAACGCAGTATGCAAAATAAAGTCGTATGGGTAGTCTGTGCGAAGCTCTGTGTATACAGACTGCAGTGGACTGGACTAAATTTTCTCTCTTTTCATTGGCAATCGTTTCTGGATATGAGTGACGGTTTATAGTCTCAATTCAGCTCCACGTTTACCGCGCAGGAATGTGATCAGTGTATGATTAAGAAAGTGCTGTACAACACTTCACACAACCTTGAGTTAAAGCTGCGCAATATAATGTCCTGTGCAGGTGATTTACTTTCAATAAGTAAACAACGCCTTTGCACCACGTTCTTCACATGGGAAAAAGTTCATATTTTAATCCACGTTTGCCAAGTGGAATGCAAGTGCACCATTGAAAGGGAAAAAAGTGCTAAATCTTGCACGCCACTTTCATCAATGTTAAAAAGAGCAGCTCCCAAACACTCATTGCATTAGTGATGCATTATTTGCTTAGTGAGGCTCGGAGACCAAGCACGACGGTCAGGACGACCCCAGTACGAGCCGCTACCCCCAACATCTCAATTGGCGCGTGCACCCAGGTGCTGCTAGCTGGCTGTGCGACGCCGCTGCATCTTAACGCAAGACAATGCGCTGAGATTAAAATGAACAAGTCAAATTTTAGAAGCATTTAAAACGCATCTTAAAAGCAGATAACCTTGTCGCTCGCCAAACAACAAAGCGATGCGATTTTAATACCCCCTGTGAGGGGATGTTGAGGAGGGGGCGATTACTGATGCGTGATATTGACCTTACTTATTTTCTTCGAGAATCCTATCTGTTCTTAAAGGATCAAAACAATTGTCACTTTACTAATCGGATGCATCCACAATCAAGGAAATGTACCGTAATCGTTAACTTTTGATATTAGATTTAACCCAAGTCAGAGCGTTCAGTGCGGTTAGTGTCGTAGACATACTGATAAGCACCGTTATTCCCATTGATAGTGTGTAACAGCGCACGTACGGTCCCCCACAAACCCCTCTCCCAACGGCATATGCCTGCAGTCATCCCAGCGATTAAAAGGGAACATCACTGATCATTTGCTCACCCACAAAGGTATATCATTTCAAAATATATCATTACTGAAATATAACAACACAAAAACTGACTGGTTTCTAAAGTATGTATGTAAAATAAGCACATAATTCTGGACTTAATTTTCCTTGTATGCATGGTAGTGATTCTTTAAGATGAATGTAAGCATGTAACATTGGCTTTCAAGCTGCAGAATTAAAACCAGCGATACATCCATCGTTGTTAGATATTAGGTGAAAAGTGATTCATGCACAACAATATTAGCTTACAAAATGAAAACAATCATAGCCAATCACATGGCAAGAATTTACAAAGGAAGCTATTTTTGCAGAAAAAAATTAAACGTCAAAAACAATTCATACAAAGTTTAACGTATTATAGCTTAATTTCCCCATGTTTATTTTGACACAACATAATCAATAACCGAAGAACAATTTGGTAAACAGGTTGTCAAACAGTTAAATTTGGAGCGAACCTCGCCGAGATCACACGTATACAAATGTATGGAAAACGCACGCACGCCCATATCACTTATCTAAATAAACTGCTTTTTTACCTCAATTTCAAAGTCTGGAAGATTGAATGCAGTCCTGAAAAGTGAGCAGAAGTGAGCTATGGCCGGGAGTTCCCACCAAGACTGAATCTCTTCCACAGAAATTATACGTCCACGGGACATTTTCCACCTGGAAATAGTAAATTTGTTGCTTACATTAGAGGTAATACCTCTAATCAATTCAGACAACCTGTGTCAAGTAAAACTACAACTCTTCCGAACGTAACAAAGTTATTGACGTTGCAACCAATCACTTGCCATTGCAACCTGGTGAGGCTGCCACAGTCTGTTGTAGTCTGAATTTCACAAGTCGGGAACAGATGGGGAGACTCTACCAACTCGAGAGAGGGGGGTGGCTAATGAATTAAACGAAGTGTGCCACGCTGGGAATGTTACATTATAACTATAGAACTTTTACTTACTGCGTTCATTACATTATACTAGTGTAGTCGGTAATTACACTTAACAAAAATTGGGACACGTATAAAAACGTATCGTTCTTACAATGGAAATACGGCTTCCAGCACCTACTCCGGTTATTAGACTGGTCTTCGCTTAAAGGGATGGCTCGTGAGGTTTGAGCAAGGTTGGAAAAAGCGCTTCTCCTGCAAGTCCTCTTGAAGATGTCCTGTGTCGCTGCAGCATCCACAGGGGACAAAAGCAGATATTAAGAGCGGAAGGGTCATTGGATGTCTTCTTGAAATGTTGATTTGTGCTGGTCGAAAATAATACGAAAAATCTTTAAAAAAACACTCTGAACCGAACTTTCATCAGCATTTAAATTACTGAATAAAACGTTAAAAGTATAAGTTTTATGAGTAAATTTGAATACAAGTGTGTCTCTGAAATTGTTAATGAGCACTTCACAGCTGAAATTCTGCCCTCAATAGACATTTCAAAGTTCATTCATTGTATTTTTTTTTAAAAAAGCTTGGAAGTAATTTTACAATCCAAATTAAAACATCCCATTTTCTTTAGGTAGGGATAGCCATATTTTTAAATACACCCCTTCCCACTGGTTAGAAAAGCTTTTGTTTGTAAATGTGACAAAACTTATTCGCGTTTGAAATTTTTAAAAACATGTACCGGTAACTAGATCATTTGGTGTCTCCATTTTTAGATATGTGTGGTTTTGGCTCCCCCTGTCGGTGAAATAAATTATTTTCTAAAATACAGTGAATAAAAGTTGCGTAGGGATGGCATAGTCGTTAATGCTGATTGGCATCTCTAAATTGGGTAATTGGCGTCTCTAAATTGCCTTTAGTGTGTGTTGTATATGTGTATGTGTCCTGGACTGTGAACTGACTACATCACAATTACAAATGCATTTAACATTAAAATATACAAAAGACATCTGAAGATCAGTCTTTTGATAGGCGTGAAAGGCGTAATTATCTGGGTCCAAACTGCAGGTGTTTCGGTTACAAAAACTGTAGAATGACATCATGAGTCTCAAAATCACGACAGCATATGCCAATCCTGGACAACCTGCATCAACAAAGAGGAGCAGTGGTCCCCGATAGCTGACCCTCATCCCCAGGGGACAAATGGACACTTAACAGGATTGTTGCTGAACACCACAAAAGAATCCCCTCAAAAATGAAGACGGGAAAATTAAGCTGATCCAGTCTCAACAAAAGACTGTGTATTGCTAGCTTCACAAAAGCGGAGTCTATGTTAGAACCACTGTCCAGAAAGTGCTCGGATCCCAGGTCGGGTCCAAAATGATGAATGGTAAGAAGCACAAACCCTGGATCACTGAGCTACATGCAAAAGCATCTTGGTCTGACGTGTCAGGTTTCAGCCGCTTTGTTGTATTTATCAGACCAGAGTCTGTTTAGAGATGGGAAATGGTGCCATCAGCCCACTATTCTGTCAAACATGCTCAGGGATCCGTAATGAAGTGGGTGACAAAAGCACAGGAGCTATTAGGTCTGATGATCGGTCTGTGTGGCCAGCCAAGCAACATGAGCCTCTTATATTACAGCAGTGTTTCTCAACCAGGACCTTGGGGACCGTCGGGCGGTCTGCATTTTTGTTCACTCCCAGCACCCAGTGCACTGAACTATCGACCAATCAAGAACACCAGCTACCTGGCATAGGTGTGTTAGGAGCTGGGACGGAGCAAAAATGAGGATTGTTCCTGAGTTCCCAAGGACTGAGTTCAGAAACTGCATTACAGGGTCAGGTGTATCCTCTGGTGCAAACATCATGCCCTTGTGTTCCTATATTCCATACGTGGAGAAGCTGATCCAGTGTAAGTGGAGTTTTTGGGATGGCCTCTCAATCAGCCAATCACAGCGGGTCCCTAGGACTGGAGTTGAGAACCTCATCTCAAGAACTCGCACCCACATTGGCCCACCATGGAACCGGTTCCCTCCACTGCCATATCCCAAGACAGTAGACACCATACACACTGCTAAACAAATTCAAGAGGGTTTTCCTGTACACCGTCAGTTAATTAAATACCTCCTATGATCTCTCCATTTAATAGAGGATGGATAGACTACCTACACGTCTGAAAACTATGTCCTTTGTTAAGACCAGTGTTGGGGAAGTTACTCATGAAGTTATCCATTACAGACAGAAGTGGAAAGTTCGGGTTCAGAAAGTACAAATCCAGACCAAGGTTTTGTTCCAACCAATCAGTTCGTGTACTTTGTGACTGTGACTCTTCATACTCAAATGGTTGGTTGAAACAAAACCTTGGTCTGGATTACTCTGGTCTTTCCACCTCTGCCTGTAATGGGTTACTTTTGTGAGTAACCTCCCCAACACTGGATAAGACTCATGGGGACCTGAACATAAATCAATATGACTGACGTGCTGCTAGATGTGATGCTGACAAGAGAAGCGAGTCAGGGATTCATTGAACAATGATCGTCAGCTTGGGAATGACAAAAATCATAGTGTCATAATGAGTCAATGGGCTAAACAGCAGTGAGTGAAGAGAGAAGCATGTCCCTCGTGGCATTTCTGTTGGACCTTAATCCCACTGTCTGGAGAAGAGCCAACAACAATCGTTTTGATTCAAAATTGCTATGAATTACTGCCCTCCCATGTGCAAGAATATCACTGCCTTCCATCAGTCTAACTTTATTGTCTTTACACTGAGCCTATTGTAGTCCATGATTTCCTGAGGGAAACAGACTCTTGATGACATTTTACTGATCCTCTGGGTATTCTGATTATACTGGAATGCCAAGGTTTTTCATCTCTTTCTTTTGGGAGGAACAATAAGTTGTGAAAGGAAACTCAATGAGCAGGTTAGCTTTAAGCCCGAATCCTGTTTCACTGTCGATTCAAGGTGGCTCAGCTGGTCTCAGGGAGTTAATGTGCCGCAGACGATTCAGGGCTGGTCTCTGGTCCCAAGAGAGATCCGACTTCAGCTTCTACTTACATGTTGCTGGGAGACAGAGCTTACTGAACTCGGGCAAAGTTTGTCCAGGCGGCATTTATTTGGCCATGGAAGCTTAGTTTTCAATCATTGTTTGAAAGTTTGTCTTAAGCGTCATTTCAATAACATTTGTGTTATTCAAATACATAACATGAGATATAATGTGAGATGAAAAGTAGCCTATATCTTATGAGTCAGCAAACATAGAAATTGAGCAAATGAAGACCAAATCCCCATAATCCTGGATGGCTTACTGGTTGAACTGCTCACATTTTTTCCTGGTGGCATAACTGACTCAGTCTCCAGTAACATGATGTGCTTTTGCTGTATGTGAGTATGCACTATACAAAATGGGTAGAAACCCTTTGCTACCTTATGAGACCAATAATCACACCAGACCAAGCCGTAATAGTGTGCCATTCCAGTCACTAATGATGACATCTTCCATGTCCTACTCTCGCCAGTGTGGGGAAGCAATAAAAAAGGCAAACAGGATGTTAGGTTACATCTCTAGGTGT
>JABFEB020000060.1:20100769-20127015 GCA_019775895.2 Stomatorhinus ivindoensis
TATTAAGTTCTCCCCAAACGAGCTTGATGGGCCGAATGGCCTCCTCTCGTTTGTAAATTTCTTATGTTCTATGTTCTTATGTTATCTCTGTCCTCATGACAAAAACTCACTGCAGTGTTTGTCTGAAGGAGCACTTTATCCTCCATGCCTAAGCCAGGCTGGCTGGCTTGCTGGGGGGTACTGTGGGACTTATTAGTAGGTAGCCCTGCAGTGTGCCGAAGGGGCGGAGCTTGGAGCATAACCCGATACTCCATCGCTCATGGAGTTGCATGCACTCGCTGCTGCAGCTGGAAGCCTTCCTCATTGGTCCAGCCGGTGAGGCTGGTCTACCAGCTCAACAGAAAGCCCCTCCCACTGCTGGGGACTATCCACAATGGCCACACAAAGGCTCAAGTGTAGAAAACCAATACTAGACGTGGTGATGTGATTAAAAGACATGCATTAATTACTGAGTAATGACAGGAAGTATTTACCACGTGGTTCCACAAAGAGAGGGAGAGGATTTAAATGACTACTTCCAGCCGATACAGGACAAGCACATTTGAAGTAATTGCTGTTCTATACTGTACATAGAAGATGGGGAAATGTTCAAGTTATCTATATTGTAAATTTTCGTCTGTGACATAATAATTTTACTCTGGTACTTAACGGTAATGGAAAGTTATGTAGCGCCGCAAAACTTCTCTTGCTTAGCGTGAATGCGTTATGTTTAAGTTTAGTACATGAACTTCATCTTCAGATTTAGTTTAGTGCTGATGGATTATTGACTCTCTTTACAGCAGTGCCCCGTGACCGCGACAGTGTTCCGTGTTGCCATGGCGATTCCCGGGGGCCTGTGTTGCCGTGGCAGCATTCACTCCGCTTTCCATGTGCGCTGTGTTTCCGTGTGTCGGCGGAGGGCTGTATTGTTGTCTCGGAGTCCCAGATTTTCACGGGAAGGAGGGGCCGGCGCGGCAGCACAAGGCTGGCATTTGTGCGGCAGCTCACACAGAAGCTGGCGGTCACTTCTGCTCATTCGCCAGGGGTGGACGGAGAGTGGAGAGAGGACGCAGCATCGCCCCCGACCAGCGGAATACACATCAAAGCGGTGAGAGGAATCCCCTTTGGATGGGAAAAATAAAAGCTGTGACTGTCCTGTGAGCGGTGCCGTCCACAGCGCTTTGAGGGGGCGCCGATTTGGGGAGTGAGGTGGCGCCGTAAGGCGGTCTGTGCGCTCAAAGGAATAGAGGAAGCCTTTAAAAAGTTCCTTTGCGGAGCGGGGCTCGGTGAAAGATGTGACTGGGCACCAGCAATACTGTACCGGGGCGGGGGTGAGGGGGGACAAGAGGTGAGGTGGGAGAGAGAGAGCGAGAGAGAGGAAGTGTTGGAAGATATGAAGGATGGTGCAAATCGTACAGCGCAAGATGAACTTTTTGATGTCTTCCCTTAAAGGGTGGGGCTGTAAAAAGTTTTTGGGAGATGAAAAAGATTTTTGGAGGAGACAAAGGGAAGAAAAAGAATTAATGATTTTAAAGAGGAGAGAAATTCACCACAAGCGAAAGAAGTAAAAGACAGAGCAAGAAAGGGGACACTGTGCGGTGTGTAATTTGTGTTATTGTTGACTGCAGCGCATGCAGTGCGGGTCACGTGTGGCGGGCATCGTCTTACAGCTGTGTTTTAGTGTGGTGGGGGACACACCCTTAGCGACGCGTCCTGATTTGTGTGCGCGGCGTTTAGGGATTATGCCAGGGGAGAGGGCACAATTTTATCAGCATGAATCAGAGTGATTGTAATAGAGGGAAATGCTGTTTGGACTGTTTTTAGAAACTTTGGCAGGCATCTAGATAAACAGGATAGGTGTTAGCCTCTTTCAGCCTTGTCATTCAAGGACTCATAATAGGTAATTCAGATATCCTCGTGGTGATAGGAAAGATTTTCAGTTCATTAAAACGGATTATTTTACATTTCCCCCACTGTTCTACAGCTGCACCTCATTAAGGGAGTGTTTATGGCGCGCTATTTCCGGACCCAAGAGCAGCAGCCCTGATATACTGCAGTGTTTGGCTGCGTTTATGTGAGCGTCACCCGGCTCGCCAGCTCTCACGCATCTGGCGTGACACTCACGTTTTCAGACTCACTCTCACACAAGAAATCTTACGGCAAATCTAGGCTATATTATTCCATTATAAGAATGAAATCAGCTACTTCAAAAACCTTTGGGGTGGTTTGTAAATCCTGCAGGTTACTTACAAGGTAATACAACTGCTACTTACGTGTAAATGCGTGTGCAGACTTATCTTGAATTGAAAATCTCATGCCAGCCAGCAGATCAAAGTTGGCAGCCCAGTGTCACTGTATTTCAATGACTGTTATAGGGTCCAGTTTGGATATGCTAAGCTACTAGCGTGTATGTTCGTCATCCCAGAGCTCTCCAAGTTTTGACTGAGATCAGCGTGGATTCGGCCTTTGTGCTGTGACGTGGAGTCAGAAAGCAGCGCCGAGGACCAGTGCCCCCCCGCCCCCCACCTCCCTCCATGCGCCCGCCCCTACAACGGTGGTGAGTTTCGGAGCTGTGACTACAGTGCAGGCATAAGGAGGAGGGATACAGCTTAAGGAAGAGACAGGAGCGAGGAAGGTGCTGCGTCCAGCACAGCGACCCGGGGGACAGAGCGGGGAGGCTGGGGCGTGAGGTGCTTCGGTGCCGGGCTGGGCAGGGAAGAGGGAGCAGGGCACCCGACTGGCATCAGAGCTGAGATCCGGCCCGGTGCGGCATCCATCACCTGTGCGACAAGATGGCAGAGCAAAAATTCAGGTACTGTCTCCAGGACCCAGATAATTCGCCGGCACTTTGACGCGAGGGCTACAGGGGGGGGGGGGGGCTTTGACGGGGCCCCCTGTCACCTACACTCTCTCTGCACGCCTTTCCGCAGCCTGGTGGCTAAGCTAATCAATGGGGGCGTCGCAGGACTGGTGGGTGTCACCTGCGTGTTCCCCATCGACCTCGCCAAGACCCGTCTCCAGAACCAGCAGGGGGCAAAGGTCTACAGTGGATTGTGGGTATTTCTTGGTAAAATAGGGAAATGGTACATCGAGTCTTGATTTCTATTTAATTACATTCTAACTTAATGTTTTTTATTTCTGCCTGAAGGCTGGACTGCTTGACTAAGACTATCAGAGCAGAAGGCTACTTTGGGATTTACAGAGGTACTTTCATATTATCAATATCAATATGGGGGCAGTGTGTGGTAAAGAAGCCAGTTGAAATCCTGTAATCAGTAGAGTGATGTCACTGTTGGCCCCTGATCAAGGCCCTTAACTCCAATTGCTTCAGGGACTGTCTGACCCCGTTCTGTCAAATGTGTGTCACTTTAGATCGAACCATTTGCTCTATAAATAAAAGTAAAGTATCGCAGCATTTCTGTGCTAGGTGCTTATCTGCTGTGGTGTGTTATTTAGTATTTCGACAGTCTGTGTCGCAGCAACATTCTGAAAACTGCGGCGCACTGGCATCACAGCCGGTGCCGTAAAGTACTGAAGGATGTCATCCTAACGATGCCGGTTCGTTACTGCAGGGGCGGCCGTCAACCTCACCCTCGTTACGCCGGAGAAGGCCATCAAGCTGGCGGCCAACGACGTCTTCAGGCAGAAGCTCTCCAAGGACGGGTAGCGTGGTATTTCTCTGCACAGTTCACAGTTCAGGAAAGTCTTTGTAGACCTCAACACTAGGGTCTTCACCTGCTGACTCTGAGGTATCTGGTTGTATTGAGGATTCATCATTAGTGTCGTTCATGATGCGTGTACTGTAGGGACGTCTCAGTGGGCAGCACTGCCTCCTCAAACCTTTTTGACCAGGGTTCCAGTCGCCATCTTGACTCCATGTGTGTGGAGTTTGCATGTTCGTCCCATGGGGTTGTCGTGGGGTTTCCTCTGGGTTCTCCAGTTTCCCCCCCCCCCACGGTCCAAAAACATGCTGAGGTTATAAATGGCGTGTATGCCCTCTAACTGGGTCGGCGCCCCCTCCAGAGTTATTCCCTGCACCCGGAGCTTTCAGGAGAGACTCTGGACCCCTGCGACCCAGCATGGGACAAGCAAGTATAGAAGATAGATGGACGTGTAACGTTCTCTAAAAATGGGATTAGCGTGTGTTAGCCCGGTTCGGTTGTTGGTGTTCTGACAGCATGTCAGGAGCGTGGACCCTTGAGCCGCCTCCCTGTCCTGTCAATGTCCCAAAGGAATTTGCCCCTGTGGGCGGAGGTTTTGGCTGGCTGCGGAGCGGGGACCTGTCAGGTGGTGGTGACCACACCCATGGAGATGCTGAAGATCCAGCTTCAGGACGCCGGCAGGATTGGTGAGCGCAGTGGAGACGTTGGAGGAGCGTAGTAGAGACGTCCTCAGCTTCCGTGCACACGTGCCTTCAGAGCCGGTGACGTGTATTTGTATGTTGGGTGCAGCGGCTCAGAAGACAATTTCCACTGGCCCCACCGTGGCGGCTCAGCCCCTCCCACCTCGCCCTTCAGCCACCAACATTGCCCTGGACCTCCTGAGGACCCGGGGGTTGATTGGGTTATACCGGGGGGCAGGAGCCACGCTGCTGAGGTAGGCGAGCAGGAATCCAAAATAAGGGGGCCAGATTTAGTGGTGTGGGGGCCCCATGTACAGCATAGAATGTTGCTGCAACCAGGAAAAAAATTGGGGGGGGGGGGCAACAAATCAGATATGAGGGCCACAGCCCCCACATAAGCCCAGCTTTGGGTGCAAATGTTATGCATTCATTATCCATATTAGGGCACTGATGTATATGCTGTCTTGTGTGTTTCAAATGCACGTATTATATTGCTGACCAGTAGAACCTTTTGAAGTGGCTGAGATGTTAACAAAGACCACCCACCAATGCAGACAGGAAAACTCAACATAAA
The DNA here is from genome assembly GCA_019775895.2 of Stomatorhinus ivindoensis. NCBI lineage: Eukaryota > Metazoa > Chordata > Actinopteri > Osteoglossiformes > Mormyridae > Stomatorhinus > Stomatorhinus ivindoensis. The sequence continues at coordinate 20,105,665 of JABFEB020000060.1, forward strand.
GTTACGTACTCGCATGTCAATGGGGGAGGTCTTACTCAGGGATGTTGCAATTTGAGGGTGAAACCAGCTGGTGTTTGAACTGCAAATATTTCTCATGGCAAAGAGTAAGACCACTTTCCTTGTAAAATGTATTAATATTATCATCATTATTATTATTCAGAGACGTCCCCTTCTCCATGATCTACTTCCCACTGTTTGCCAACTTGAACTCTCTGGGCCGGCGGAAGCAGGGTTGCCATGGAGATGTGCAGGAGCGGGTCCCCTTCTTGCAGTCCTTCGTGGCCGGCTGCGCAGCCGGTTCGGTGGCCGCAGTGGCCGTCACTCCTCTGGACGGTGAGAATCGGGAAGGGGGCGGGTGGGGGCAGCGGCGTAGCGGGGGCAGGCTTAGGGTCTCTGAGATGGGATCACATCATGGTTTGAAACTCGCCTATAGCTTAGTTGGTGACCAGTCGTGGTGCTTGTGTGTGTGTCACCAGTGATTAAGACAAGGCTGCAGACCCTGAAGAAGGGCACTGGGGAGGACTCCTACCAGGGCCTGACGGACTGCATGCGGTGAGGCTCCGCCTGCCTGCAGGAGCCTTCATCTCACCCGCCTGTTTCTTGGTATTTTTTTCCCGCTGTGACAAATGGCTGTCTTTCCCCCTCCCCCACAGGCGCATCTGGAGCCGGGAGGGCCCGTCTGCGTTCCTGAAGGGGGCGACGTGCCGTGCGTTGGTGATCGCGCCGCTGTTCGGCATCGCACAAGGCATCTATTTCCTGGGCGTGGGAGAGCGGGTGCTGGAGCTGCTGCCATAGCGACAAAGCGTTTGGCGTTCCCGCAATGTTTGGCAGCAAAGAGGGATCAGGTCTAGGGAGAAGGGAGGAGCTTAATCTGCTAACAGTATGACTATCTCTGGAGTGCAGAAGAGGAATGCTAACTTTTGCACCAGCACGCTAATGCTAGGCATACGTATTCCTAAATGCTGCTAATGGTAGTGATGGGTGAAGTGAGGCTTTGAGACCTGTTGTGGGCGGGTTTATTACTGACTTATGACCAATAAGAAGAGAGCAAAGTCTGCCGGCGAATGAGCTTGCAGGACAAGCCTGCCAATCATGGCTTTCGAAGTCTCACTCTTCTCATGAGTGGCTAATTTTGCTCTGCAGAGTAGCAGGTCACTGTCGGTACCTTGAGGTCAAAACTGTCAAACGCCGGCCTTGGGGGCTGCTTGTGTCCCAAATGACTGACTGCCACATTTAGTGCTTTAGCATTTCCATATTTCATGCCAAAATATCTGCTAAAATATCCATTATTACACAAGTATGTGTGTTAACTAATTATAAATCAATAAGGATCTTTGGGGTTATGTATATATACATTTTATCATCTATATTCTGTATTTATGCACAATGTCTGCCGCTGGCTGACTATGTTGAGGTAATTCAGTTAAGCCAGCAGTTTAATACCCAGACGCACAAATGAAATCATGCTGACAAACTCACATCGGCATCCAGTATCTTTCCTTGGAAAAGCAATAAAGCAGCAAGAAGTTGGGCCGGGGTACGGACAGCTAACAGGCAAAGATCAGCCCCAGCTCCTGGGGTTCAGGGTGGGAGTTCGACTAGAGGAATTATGGGTAGTGTGCGCTAAAAATGTATTACTGAATTAAAATTCAACGAACTGATTACTGGATTAGATGGTTATGTCAGAAATTACGATGTTTACAGACGTGTATAAAACAAATAAAATCTATAACATTGTAACACAAAACTGTACAATCTGCTAATTTCAGGGAGTTGTACAAGATCACATTATTTTTTCACTGATCGTTACTGGTGGGAAACATTTTGATTTAGCACTGCACCAAAACTTTTAGCAAAGTAACATTAATGTTTTAGAGACTTGCAACTAGAGCACTCTTACATGCCACTAGGGGGCATTACACACAATATGGGACTACCTTTATCAACAACTGCATATAAACTCATACCTTACATTTCCTTTGATATCCACAAGGAAAAATCTATTTAATTCTAAGGGAATTCTATCACTGAACTAAATTTCTCTGCTAATCTTGATCAACATACTTTGATTTCAGCAATTAGGAAACAAATTATATATATTAAAAACAAGCCAGGTCAAGTATCTTTAATCTTAAGTTTCTTTAATTTTAGACCCATATATACACACAATATATGATATATATGAACAGTGTGGAACTTGACTACATTGAAAGGTATTCTTTACAATGCCAGGACAGAGATGCAGGCTATGTAGATACATAGTATGGGTTAGGGAACAGAACAACTGCTCAGCACTCGAACGCCACCTGCAAAGAGAGGGTGTGCAAAGGAAGAGCACATGCCTGCAATAAATACCTTCTCTCCTCACACAAAAGTCTCCCTGAACACCAGCCTATAGAAACAGACTGAACACAAACAGTTTGGTGTCTGGAATATAGACTGAGAGGAGGATCAAAGCACTAGGGGAAGAGGGCACTTATTTATTTTCTTTCCCACTTGTAACATGAATTCTCCTGTCAAAAACCAAGAAACATTCAGCCAGTCCCGAGTGACAGTACCTCACCAAATTAGAGGACAATACTACCTTGTCTTTCAATTGGTCACATCATGTGACTTGCAGTCTTGGTCGCAGCCGTGCATGTGACCGACCGAGTTCATTTACAACGATCGTTTATTACTTCCTTTGGTGCACAGACACACTTAAATGTATATGTATTAAAATAAAGAAACAATTTGATTGAGTGTTTTTATATAACACAGACACAGAATTACAACATTGTACATAATGAAATACACATCACAGAAAACAGCATGTTTCTTTAACCAATAATTTAGTCCAGTTTTAGTCCATGAATTTGCGGTTCTGGTTAACACCAAAGAGAGCCACTCGAATTTCAGGCATCATCTGAGAGAGGAGGTGAAGAGAGGTTAGATGAGTAAATGCAATTCCAGCCATGAACTACACCAGCAATAAAAGATGGCACCATATTTTTTGTCTGGCCTGATCCCATACCAATCTAATATTTGTTCCCCTTTATTAATGATTTGTGTGGCTTAGGTATGGAAGATCCCCACAAACGTGAAAACTCACAAATTATACTTGGGCTCCTCTAACCTCAATAGTCTGCTAGCCTGAGGAACAACATTTTGTTCCTAAACAAACCACACTGTGGACTTTGCATGTCAAATTACTTTGTCATTTTCATCGTCTAAATTATGTCCTTATAGATACAAAGATACTACCATGAGCATTGGATGCACTAAGGTTTGGAATGCAAAATGCAAAATTACCGGCAGAAGAGTTTAAATGTTACTGTGAGAAATGGGATGTCTCACAGTTGCAAAGCAAGCTAACAAGTGAATGAGGCTTGTTACCAAGACAAACGTGCACAGCATACCCAAGCCCAGACTTTTAATATGAAAGATATAGCATACTTGTACACTGAAAAAATGTATCACTAATTTATATATGATTTTATGTAATACAAATTATTTTCAGTATTGTTACGGCTGTATGTATTGTCTATGAGTTCCTGCAGTCTTCCAGCAAGCTAAAAAAAAATCCCCCATTTAAAATTCCCACAAAATAACCAAAACTGCAAATATCAAATTTGCGAATGTGTAGTGGTTACGGCATCACAGCCGGGGGCGTACCGGAATACGGTATTTTACTGGACCGTTCGGTATGCCCCTGACGGATCAATACACACTCGTGAACCAAGGTATGATAATATGCCTGTCATTTCCCTAGAATTTAATTATCATTATACAACAGCTGATCATATGAACTGTCCACCTCTGGGCTTAAGGTTGCCGCATACTTCAAAGGAAATTGACGTCACTTCAATGTGACGCTGTGTGAGCAGTGATCCCCCCCGCGGACAACTGGCTGACATAATGTGACAACGTGGGGCTCTTTGGCAGCCGGCTTCGTACCATACTGTGCGTATCATTAAATGGTGTAAATTAATGTGCATTTGTGTTAATTATAAATGTCGTAACTGTGTAACGTTTCCTGTGGGATGCGTGTTTTTCATTAGCATGTAACCGTGTCATGTAAACTGTTGGTGTCCTTGTCTAGGGTTAAACTGATGGCTGAGTATTCCATTTTAAATGAGCTGTTATCTTCTTTATTAAAATGAACATAACACATATCGAACTGTGGGAAAACTGTACCGTTACACGCTTATTCACAACATGGCCGACATTGCAGCTCTGATGTACACATGTTGAACAGCTAGCCATCATGTGACCCTCACTTCTGTTTAGTGCCACTGGGTATCAGTATCGGTTCAGTGCAATCTCTACCAGCAATAAGACGTTTCAAAACCATGGTGGGAGGGATTAACGCTTGTCAAAACCATCCAGGCTTAATCCACTCCCAATTAGTTACTAGACCAAGTTAGTGCAACAATTGACATCATATAGTTAATCATACTTACCCACCCAGCATAATTCTCAAAAGGTTCTGTAATATTTCCCCAGTCACTATAACCAGATCATTTGTGCATTGGGACAGGTCAATGTCAGCCAATGGAGATACTGACCAGGCGAGTCTGTTATTCTATCACAGACACAAAACATGCTCTACCTGTTGGGCAATGAGGTCCAGCCTGCTCTCCAATGTATTAGACACCTTGATCTTCCCATCTGCGTTGTATATCTCAATGCCCCCGGTGCTTAGAGAACACAAGAGCACAATCGCCGTCAGACCCAGACAATGAATGCACTCCATGGCTCTAAGAACCATGCAGCACTGTGATTCTGACACCAAGATGCCAACTTAAAATCACAGCAGGATCTGAAGAGACAATGAGCCACGTCTGAACATGACCGGGAATTTCTTACATTTCTGGCGACAGAAAGTTCTCCTGGTCGATGCGGACCTCAAGATTGTTCTTCACAGCATCCTTGTAGATGGGGATGTTTTTCTGCATAGCGGCCTGCAGGAACAGAAACACAGCAGGATCGGCATTTAGAAAAACCTTAAATTCAGACATATAGCTAATGCATCACTGAGCTCCAGAAGGACAATTGAAGCAATGCTGACCTGCACCAGAGCCACGTCCTGCTTACGGCAGCGGATGGTTACTTTGGGTTCCAAGAGCTGGTAGAAGCCCTAGAGAAAGAGAAAAAGAGAGATGACAAGAGATTTACAAAAAACTGCAAGTCAGCCATGACCCCTACGCAGGTTCCTGAACAGAATCATCCTTCTGTAATTCAGAACAAAGGCACTAGATGGAGCTAGAGAGTTACATCTTTGCAAGGCGAGGATTCCCACTCTAGACCCAAAGTGTTTGTCAATACCAAGAATGCAAATTTCGGACTAGCCTTCCTGGCAACAGAGGCCTTGCTAACTTGCCTCCCAAGAAGGAACTTGGGGTGCAATGACTCGTGGGACTGGTCTCATTTGGTGACGATGCAACTAATGCATCCTTGATATTTGGATCTGGGCAAGAACGACATCTGGGGATTTTTACCGTCCTCCGTAATTCACTTATTAATTATCGGAGCTGGTCTTGAGCAATGGAAGATGACGTGGAATGAGTACACAAGGACACAAGTACGGTCAAGTATGCATTGAGAAACACCCCTAAACCTTACTAAACAAGATTGTTCTCAGATTGCTCACCATCCGAAACAGACTTACTTGCATAACTAGCCCCTCTAGCAGATTGGTGTACCTTGCCTGGTCTTTGGCGATGTGTGCCAGCCTTTGACGAGCCTCGTTTAACAAGTCCTGAAGACAAACAGAAAAGCAAAACTCATTTTACCCCAATCCCAGAAAGTTTATCATAATCTTACTGCTGGCCTGAATAGGTACCAACCGAAACCATGTCATCGCGAGCCTTCAGCACCTTCAGCCGGGCCTGGTTCATCAGGTTGGACATCTGACTGTGACGGATGAAGCGAAACACCAACAGCTGCTAGTACGATGGTAAAGGATACACACTGCTGGTTCAGCTTCAAGCCCAGCTGACCTACAGCTAACTTCAGAAACTTAACCTGAACTGCTCTGTTCTCACTTACAGATAACTGCTATTCTATTGTTCAGGTAAAAGAGATACACAAGTATTTATTTTTCATGTAAATGTAATATGTCTAAAGTGTGGCATTTCCAAATTAAAGTGGAAAATACAACTTCCCTTTTCAGTTTCCCCACCACTTCTCACTGCCTGGCGTGAGCGGACATGACTCACATCTTCTTCTGCTGCTCGATCTGCTTTTCCTTCTTCTCGTAGTACTCCATGATCTTCAGCCTTTGCGTCTGCACAAGGCGGCCCTTCTCGATATTGAACTCCTCCTCAGCCTGCAGGGGGCGGCAAAGTCACACTCCATGAGCGTTGGCCAAATGGAAGCGGTTCCCAGTAGTCCACATGTCAATAATTTGTAGGAACACTGTTCCAAGACTAGGTAGGGACTATCAGAAAGTTACAGGAATTTAAAGTGATTTAAAATGAAATCACTCCAAGGACATTTAATATGAATTCCTTTGGTAATATAAATGGGTATATTACCACCCATAATTCCTGATCACGGAAAACAACATGGATGAAGCTGCTCAGATGGGAAGCTGTCAGGCCTAACATTACCTTGGCATCAATCTCCTCTGCCTTCTCATTGGCCTCCTGTTCAATGAAGGCCATCATGTGTTTGATCTGTCAAGACAGAGGCAGTGATAGTGAATCATTCAGCGATAGAGGAACAGCGTTCAGGTGAAAGAGCAATTACCATCTCAGTCTTAAATTCCACCTTAACTTGGTTCCTGCAGATTTCTTCCAAAACACATATCATCACAGCATTAGAGAAATTTTATTTGGAGAATGTATTTCACTGAAACGTCAGATGTCTCTAGAAGGCACTCTGTACTTGAAATGCAATGACTGCATCGTTGAACAATGAATGTAACTTGCTGCAATCATAGTGAATAACCCTCCGATACTGCAGGGGGCGCCAAATGATAAGTGACAAAGGATGCAAGTAGAAATATCATTTGATATCGATTTCAGTGGTTGATTGATCTGTTTCGATAATATTAAATCATACATGCAACTGTCAGTGAACAGCAGCCCAGTTCATTTTCCTAATACTACAGAATACAGTCTTGCTTTTTAAAGCATGCTACAACTTGAATTATGGTATAAATACAGGGCAGAAAAATCAGTACTATAAACCAGAAACTTATGTTACTATAAAGGACATTTAAATAAACCCGTACACCAAATGCAGAAACTATACTGAAGGATTCACAAGGTACCAGCTCAGACAATTAGCATTGAAGTGTGGAATGTATGGGTGGGGAGATATGGCGTTACCCAAAACACAATGGGCACGAATCGCCGTCAACAGTTTAGTCATCGGGATGAACACATATTGATTTTCTATGTTACAGTTCCTCTGTGAGTGATTGCAGTCAATAAACTGCACGATTTGATTTAACTGGGGGAAAACTCATACACCAGAGTTCCTCTTTAATCCTAACCTTGGGTTTTCACATTCGACGCCCGGTTATGTTCCTCATCACCGCCCACGACTAGAACTGTCTAGTCAGCTAGTTTACAGTATAACTGGTAACTTATAAAATAAACACCGTTAAAGAACAAAATATACACGATAAAAGTCTTGGCTCAAAAGCAACCTTATTTTCACGCAAGGACCTGCAAACCTTGTTGAGACACTTGAACTTAAATAACTGATTAAGACGGCGTGTCATGGTCTCTCAGGCATTAACGAATTAAACGAGTGAATTTGACCTTTCTGTTTTTCCTCCGCACACCTGACATGACCTGACCGAAAATGCAGCTACGCCGAAACATCATCAGGCAATGCCATTCACCACCACCGACAGTAAGAAAAGTAGCAAAAATATCGTTTAATATTGACGCACCTCATCGTTTTTAATGTTTAAAGGTAGCAAACTAGGCTGGTCGGTTACCTGTTTCTGTACGTCGGCATCGCTGAGCGCCATGACTGAAGTGTCAAAGGAGAACTATCCGGCCAGCCGAACAAAGCACGAAAAACAAACAAATCCGGCAGAGAGCCAATCTACAAAATAACAGTGGGTGTGATATTATGGCGTGACCACCAACAATATCAAATCGCCTATCCCACAATAAATAAACCCATAAATAAGTGAAACTTAGGATAAGCGTGAGACTCCGCAATCGCCTCTAGCTGAAAGTGTCCCGGATGTAGGTATCAGCTGATCCTCACTCGATGAGCATCGAGTCACATGACGACCCTCATACTGTAAAACGTCACCATGAAGTAGCCTGTCAATCACCGCCCCATTTACCCCACCCTAATTCCTATTGGTTACATTTTGGGGGTCGCTCAATGGATTGTAACGGGTATTGAGCGACAACACGTTAATCACGCTGGCAGTAAGTTCACTTTTTGGGGGGAGTTACGGTGAAAATGAAACAGAAAACCGTATTACAATATTAGCCAGTTACGTAGTCTGCTGTCAAAAGTACAGCTAAAATGCTGAAAATCATTTTATACATGGATATGCGCATGCCATTAACTGTATTTGAATGAAATTTTGAACAGTTCATAAGGGTACCGATATGAAGTTCACATATTCCAGCGTAATTTATACTTTAAAACAGATACTCAACAGTTTTAACTGTAAGCTGTAAATTATTATTATTATTTATCAGTTATTCGGAATTGATAAAAGTAGAAAGAGCTTATACTTTACTGCACATTTTACGAGGCATACGGTTTATTAAGAAATGTCTTTAGGCTATTAGAAAGGCACGTTTATTAAAGAAAGACAATATTACATTTAAAACCACCAGTGATATAAGGCGTGTTTGTTTTATTGTAAAATCGTAAATTAAAATGCAATAATGAAGAAATCGCGACATTTCATGAAGTGACATCTTCCATACACACAATCTTTACAAACAGTTAATAAAAACACAAACGAGAAAAACAAGGTCACCTTTTCTTGTAACTGATATGTTACGATACTGTAGGTGTCGATGCACGCCATGCACACAATATTTTAGTTACTGAAAAACATGAGACAAACTTTTTCCCGTACAGAACAGCCTCTTGTCCATTATTATGCGATCGATGCATTTATGTGCCTCTGGCGTCTGACGGAAAAATAACGTTGGCATTTATATAAATTTTTGTCGAAGTAGGAATAAAACAGTTTAGGAACGCCCTTTGACCCCTTCTAAAACGGGCGCAGCCAGGAGCGTAGTCTCTACTGGACGCATGATGGCTGCCTGATCTCTAAATTAGGAACCGGTGGGAGTCAGAAAGTAGTGTACACGGGCTTTCCACTTAGGAGTGAAGTGACAAAGTGCGGCGAGAGAGGTTATAGGCACCAAGGTGAGCCCGTATTGTTTTTGCGCGCCCTCTGATTGGACTGAATATGTTTTGCGTTTTGTGTTGAAACAAAACATACTCATATTCTCGCCGTGGACTGAGGATCCGCTACCCAGGTTACCGAGAGGTCGACTCAAAGGAAAGTACGGTAAAGCGTCAGGAAGGTGGGTGTCGTTTAGGGACAGTCCGGGGAGTAGCGCCTGTGTAGGAGTCCGCAACCTGCTGCGTTGTTTAATATTTATATTATTATAATGTAATAAGTTATGTTACATATTAGTCTATTTACCCAAAACGAAAAACATGGACAACACGTTATTGGAAAGTTTCAATTTTGTATTATAATGTTTTATGTTTACTTGCAGGCTACCCCGTAAGCCGCTTCTCGGTCTAACTGATGTTTAATGTTTAATTTGTCATTCAGTCTGCTTAACATTTCTTGGAAAGGACATTTACTTAGCGGAGAGAGTGTACTTATAACGGGCCTCGCATTGCTTGAAATAGGTACAGATGTCTTTCGTGCAGTGTTTGGGGGATTTTTTTCATTTGTCATTTATTTTGGAAGGACGGTGTAACTTCGTTCTTGGGCAGTATCGAAATCAGATTACTGGCTTTACGTGCCATCCTCTGCACGTGCAGCTAAAGCGCTTCTCCTGTGAAACGTAAGCGTCGGCGCGCACGTGCGGCGTCCCGCGCGCTCTTCATTCGTAGAGTAAATGTTGCAGGTTCATAATCGTTGCTTATAGCTGGACATTGTGTATCTTTATTAAATATTCTGTTGGAATACTCATTGTGGCCAAGTGGAGATAGTGTAAGTTGTCACCACATCAGGGTTATCAACTTTGGTCAGCTGGCAGGTGTGGGATTTTAAATTCGAGTCGGCACAGGCATTTGCATGTATGTAACAGTTTTAATACCTTGTAAATAGCCTGTAGGGTTTGCACACTACCTCAAGGATTTCGATGTTGCTAATTTTGGGTTTATAATGGAATAATATATATTTGCCATAAGATTTCTCGCGTGACCGTCGGAGTCGGAAAGCGTTTGTGCAACACCAGATGCCTGAGAGTTGACAGCCCTGCCACACATACATAAAACAGGCTTACTTAAGAGTATTAATGTGTATAGTTCAAGACCAGTAGTCATTAGCATTGTATTGTTTTCAGGAGAAGAGCTCTGTGGTTGTACACTGACGTTTCTCCATGGCCGCTGCCAGCTCATCCACCACTGTGGTTGAGGGCTTCCACTTTGAGACCAGATATGTTGTCCTCAGCTACCTGGGCCTACAGCCACCCAGAAATCTTCCTAGGACACGTGTTGCTACAGGTGAAGGTAATGGTGGGAGTGCACACCTTGTTTACAGTGTGAACGCCACGGCCAGTTTATCAGGTAAACCTGACTAGTAATGCTTATGACCTACTTTTGCCCCCAGAACCACTTCAAGGGTGACACATGCCTTTCCGCACACCACTGTTGTTACCACAAACTAACAAGTCTGACTGTTCTTATCTTATTAACGATATGTTTTTGGCCACAGAAATGCTGTTTTGGAGGTTTTTTTTCCATTACACCAGTTTCTGTGAAGTCTATTCGCAGTATTGTGTGAAAATTCCAGGAGGGTGGCTGTTTCCGAACCAAAAATCACACCAGCCTAACAATGGCTTAGATTTGGCCATTCTGATTCTCTGTGAACAGGAAGTGAACCTCTTGCCCCTGTCTTCCTGCTGTATGTATTCGTTTGCAGCCACACGGTTTCCTGTTTGGAGAAGCAGGCTATTTTTATGGGAACACCTAATAAACTGGCCCCTAGGCGTATTTTTGCATAATATTAAGGTGTTTTATTGATGCATGAAGCCAGAGGAGAATACCTCAGGTACCTTAAAGGTGGCCATGACGCCAGCCTTGTAATATGAAGGCTGTTAGTTCGAGTCCCAGTTGGGACTTTGTTGTGTCACTGAATTAGGAGATTAACATAACGTTCTCACTTTAGAACAATCAGCTGCATAAAAGCATGATGTCTTTCTGTATGTGTGTGTGTGTAGTCCAGGTATACATTAGTCTTTGGTTATCACAATGTGATAAAATCCTGTTATTTTAACGTTATGGGGACCATTTTTTTCTAATTCAAATTTATAAAAATCTGTGACTGCAATCAAAAACCTAAAAATGCCAAAAGTCTTGCTTTTTGTTTGGTTACTTATGGGTAAAGTTAGGGCTGGGTATGGGTTAGGGTTGTTATTGTTGGGAATAGGGATTTACCTATTGAAATGAATACAGGTGTGTGTGTCGGAGAGAGAGAGAGAGAGAGAGAGATTGTCTGTCTGCCTGACATGGTGCCAGTAGGGATCTCTGAATTTGAATGGCTCACTGTGTCTCAGCCGCAGGCCCCAGCCAGTCTGAGCAGGAACGGCACAGTGGGATTAAGGGGCAGGTGGAGGAGGAGCTGAGGAGGCTGGAGGAGGAAATCGCAACATGTGAGGCCGTGTGTGTGTGTCGGTGGGGGGGGGGTTCATTTGTATGTGGCCTACAGTACATTCCAGTGTTGTAACCATCTTTTGTGAGAAACTCACGTGTTGCCCCAGTAAAAAATAAAAATCCCAGATAGTGGCATCTATTTTAATATCAGCTTGCAGCTGCACATGGTTTTGTAATGTCACAGATAAATATAAACAGTCATGGCGTCACTGTAGCACTTCAGTTTTATAGTTCATTTTTTTTCTTCGTCCCCCATCTGTTTTCGTTCAGCCTTCTCGAGGACTGGCTTCGACTGCCACACGTCCCTGGTGTTCAGCCCCGCCAATCCGGAGAGCTCCATAGAGGAGTGTCTGGCCGTGCTGGGCAGCCGCGTGGGCCAGGACCTGGGCTCTCACCTTACCGCGGCCCTGCAGGGCCTGCTGGGAGAGTGAGTCCTGTCTGCTCTCTCGTTCTTTTCTTTCCACTGGTTACTCGAGCCACTTGCATAGTGTTACGGCCAATTATCATGGCAACAGGATTTCCATGAGTTTCTTTGACCCGGGGTTTCTAAAAATACTGGAGGGAGGGGTGACTCGGCATTCCAGCACGACGCACTCGTGTGTGTGTGTGTGTGGGGAGTATAAACTGTGACCTTCACACCTCGGGAGCGAGACCACAGCGCTCGCTGATTCCCCAGCGGCCATCAGGAGTCCCGCGTTAATGTGTTAACTACTTAACTTTTACTGCAGGCATTTTGCAGACCTTCATGGTCCTTTCAAGCGCCTGCATGAAAATTGCCAACAGTTTCACCAAACATTCGACTGGGTTCGTACCTGGTCTGGTGCTGTTCACCTAGAGCACGGCACAGTAACTGCAGCCATCTGTGTGTGTGAAACAGACCCCTGGACTACGAGCGTTTCAGGGACGCGGTGTGGATTGTCTCCTCTCACTCTCAGGGTGGTTGGAACAAGGTGAGCTGGCCTGTGTTTTTTATATCTGAGTTGTTACTATTTCCAGTATCTTTATTGATCTGACCCCCCCCCCCCCAAAAAAAAAAGGTTCTGGTGCCCCTAGTGCTCCTGCAGGCCTTGCTCTGGGAGGGGCAGCCACTGACAGACCTGGTTCCCCTGGGGATGCACTATCTGCTGGAGGCTGAGGCGGAGTTCGTCGTCGGGCAGGGTGGATGGGTGAGTACCCGGGCTCTTTCTGCGTTTGTAGGACGCGATCGTTGTCATGTCGCTGCCCAGACACTCTTTTGACAGTTGGCAATGTCTGAATTTTGACTGTTGACTTTGGCAAAAAAAAAAAATTTTGGCTTTAATTTCCACCATCAGGTGGCGCCAGAGACACGTTCAAGAAAATATTGAAACGCCGTCATGGTTTCAATGGCAGTAGCATGGCATGTGTTCCGCTAACCCAGTTTGCAGTGTCTCCTTCTTCCAGTAAATCTGACCCTCCCAATCAGACTGGGAGGCACTTTCAGCCTCTCTCAGCTGTGGATCTGACCTTCAAGTGGCTTGTGTAATTTTATGTTAATGTATTTCTTTATTTACAATAGTTTATGGTTATTTGTGATGTTTTGTAGTACAGGTACATTATTAAGATATGAATTTGCATCATTACATAAATACAAATGCGTCCCCTTCTGTCTTGCGTTGCTGTGAAATCTGCATGTTTCTGTTTGCGCTGTAATCAGTTAGGTGGTTTGGGGGGGTTGATAGTGCCTCACTTGCCAGCTGAAAACTGCAGAACCCCCAGGGGGTGGGGGAGTATAAAATTCATGTGGAATATGGCCACTTTCTTCTGAGCTCCTGGTGTTGCAATATTTTTTTTTCCCTTCCAACGATGGATGTAAACCTGATAAGTCCCGACTCGTAAATGGCTGACCTGCTTCTCCGTTAATTATAGGGTACTTGGCGGGCAGGGATTGGCGGGTTGGTGGTGGTTCTCAGCTCCCTTCGTCAAATATGGAGGATGAAGTTCCTGTGTATTACTGAAAGCCTTATTCATTTTTTTTTTTCTCTTCCACTGATGCGGAGGAGGCTCCAGGGCCTCCGATTCACCTCCTAACCCCATAGCCTGGCTCTCATTGCCAGCTCCTATTCCCCCAACACCAGCTAACAGTTTCATTGTCCTGCGCCTGCAAGCACATAGTGCTGGGTTAGGGGTGGAAAGTTCAGGTCCAGAAATTAACCTTTGTTTTTACCGACCTGCTGAGTGCTCTGTGACTGTGTATATTCAGTTGGATGGTAGAAACAAAATTTTGGAAAAAAAAATTTCGGCGTGGAACCTTCCATCCCTGGTGCTGGCTTGCTTGTTTTTAATAGGCTGCTGCTTTTAGCAAAAATTGAAACATTTCTAGGCTCATCAATAGATGGAAGAGAAGAGGGGGGGGGGGAAGTGGCTTATGCATATGACATTTTGGTGTGGGAGGAGGAGCAAGCTCTATTAGGTTTTGTGTGTGTGTGAGTGGGGACCAGTACCTGGAACTGGACAGGAAATGTCAACCGGCAAGGAATATGAGCATCTCGGGTCTTTGCAGACACATGGGGCACAGTGGCATATGGCCACATGGTGCTGTGAAGTGTTATCGCATCGTGTGTGTGTGTGTGCACTTCAGATCTGTAACCCTGTTATTTCCTAGGGCACCGTGCTCAACCTGGAGGAGATGGAGGCCGGTGTCATCGTCGCTGAGGACGCCAACGACATCTACATCTTGTCGGGGGAGCGGCTGAGCCCCCCCACGTCACTGGTGTCCTCGGCGGAGGGAGGAGAGCATAGGTCGTGGCAGGTGGACAGCCTCCTGACGGGCTCGGGGTCCTGGGCTCAGGTGGGCTCCACGGGACCCGAGGACGCGAAGAGCCTGGACAGCGACGCCGGCGCGACGCTCGCAGAGGAGCGCAGCGAGAACAACTCCTCCAACTCCGACATCGTGCATGTGGAGCGGGAGGAGGCGGAGCTTATGGAGGGGGAGTTGCAGGAGAGCATGCTGAGCATGCTGGGTAGCGGGAGCGAGCTGGTGGAAATGCAGGGGGGGACTTCGCTGCGGGCCGAGCCTCCCACTGAAGCCTCCGTGGTCCCTGAGAGCCAGTTATCTGTGGGGCGGCTTCTCACAGTGCAGGAAACCCCGACTGCTCAAGTGCCCCTTTCTGTTCCAGAAGCAATGCCCCCTGTCCCTGCCCCCTTGCTAGCAGCAAAGCCTGAGGCCTTCACGAAGCCGCAGCAGGAGAGTACGCAGGAGTCCGTGGAAGCAGTAGCCGGCAAGCCCCACGCAGCTCCAACTGAGCAGATCCCCCCAAAGCCCAAACCATCCAGGCCCTCTGAGCTCCCCATGCTGCTGTGCAGTGGCGCCGCCCTGGTGGCCATTGCTGCAGTAGTGGTTTATGGAGCCATGGTCTTCAGGAAGAAGTAGTAGCAGCGTGGGGTGACTGGGGCTGCTGCACAGCCTACACACGGGGGAGGAGCTTGAGTTTTATTTAACATCAGGATTGTTTTGTACCTCCCCAAATCAGCTTAAAACATGGCTCCTGTCTGGAGCATTTCTGTCTTTGTTTGCCTGTGACCCTCGCTGGGTCTTCCCCTCCCCCTGGGGCATCTGGCGGGGATTTCTGGGTAGTTTTCCAGTCCTTACATACCATGTGTATCTCTGACTCTGAGAGAGGAGGGGTTGTTTGGGTCATGCGAAATGGGAAGTGAGATTTTACCTGCGGGAACTGGAATATACATGGCCCGTACTGGAATCCCGTTCTGCCCACCACACCACGGCCGTATCTGCGTTCCCCTCCGGTCTGGCTTCTGACCTTGGCTAGTCGGTTTTGGGCTTGACAATCCAAGGATGCAGGACTCCGTAGCCCCCTGCCGGCCATCGCTGCACTACGTCACTTCCTTCTGTCTTTCTTATTTTGACCCTGTCTTCACGCTAAAGCTCGCCAGCGCCGCTAGCATCACACGGGAGATGACACCTTTTTCTGTTGTGTGTGTGTGGTTTTTTTTTTTTCTTTTTCTTCTTTCTTCAAGCCCCACAGTAAAGGATGTGGGGGGGGGGGGTAGCTGTCAGCAGCCTTAAGGTGTGTGGCAAACAACCAGAGGCTGACCCCCGTACCGTGAAGCGACCCACATCCTTCGCGAGTCTGGTGCTGACATCTGTGCTCAGTGTGACGTTAACGGAGAGTCCGGGAGGCAGAACCCCACGTCAGAGGCGAGCTCGGCACTGCACTTCACTGCATCAGTGGCGGTAGTTTCCAGTGTAGTTCTGTCATATTCTAACCCACCCCATCCCCCCCCCCCCATCATGACAGCTGAAGCATGACAGTTTGGCCATCTGTGCTCAAAGCAAAATGAAGAAGCAAACGAAGGAGACAGGTTAGGGGGTCTGTCGACATTTTATCTATGATGAGGTTGATTATGATTCTTATGCCATAAAACATTGGTCTTTTAGCCCACAAAGGATGGAGACTGTTTCTTCCAACTGAGAGTTTAGGACCGCCTGGTTGTAAAATCCCCTGCTTCTGATTCTTCTCCTGAGCTTGGCCACTCATGTAAATACAGGATTGAAGTTAAAATGGCTGACTTTTTTTTTTTTTTTTCTTCAGTGGTCTGAAAATACCTTAATAAACATCATGGTTTGGTATGTATTGTTTATACCAGCTGTGTTACCTGGAGATGCTTTCTAGAAATTCTTGATAGATCCAACCCAGCTAATATAGTTGCAGCATACTCCTTTAGCTGGTGTCGCCCCCCCCGGCAGTCCACATTTTAGTCCCCTTCCAGCTCCCAGCACACCCATACCAGCTATTCGTTGTTCTCTGGTTCAGGTGTGCAGAGAGTGAGAAAACATGGACCGTACCTGGGGACTGGGCTGAGTAGCCCCACCGAAATGCAATACAGCCCTTTTGAGAATCCGTGTCGCAAAGTGGGCCAATGAGACAATACTTCCTGGAATACTGGTATCTGTACCCATTTTTAGACTATAAAATTGAAATGAAAACCAGCAATAAGTAGGGAAGGGCTGACACTTGGGAAACCACAAATAAAACAAGTGTTAAATCCCACATTTAGTATCACTGTAAACACTACAGCTATCTAAGAATCACTTGAGTCATTGCAATGAAAATTGATTACAGTAATTCTTTATTTTCCAATTGTACAAGTACAGTGGTACCTCAGAACGTGAACTTCATCCTTTCAGAACTCCGGATCAAATCCTAAAAAGTTTGCGTTCTGATCGAATTTTCTCCATAAGAAATAATGGACAACCAATTAATTGGTTCCCAGCCCCAAAACTTACACCTAAATGTCTTTTTTAGCATTTAAACACAAAATGAATTGAATGAAACAAGTGTATATACTGTACTAAACACATCTAAGCCAGCCAGCCATTATCTATACCTGCTTATCCTACTGGGTCACGGGGGTGTCCGGAGCCTACCCGGAAGCAATGGGCACGAGGCAGGGAACAACCCTGGATGTGGGGCCAGCCCATCGCAGGCCACACCCACACCTACGAGCAATTTAGCAACTCCAATTAGCCTCAGCATGTCTTTGGACTGTGGGGGGAAACCGGAGTACCCGGAGGAAACCCCACGACGACACAGGGAGAAAATACACATCTAAGCACATTCATCAAAACAGTCATTTGTAAAGTAATAAAATAAATGTATCCAAACAATGTGTCCTGCTCCGATCATCGGCTCCTTCCATGTGCCACGCCCCCTCGTTAACCCTGTGTGGAATCCCTGTATGATCAGCTGTTTCTGATTGTTGTCATTAGTCCTCTGTATTTAGTTTTGCCTGCCTTACCTGTAATTAAACCCCGTATTCCCCGATACCTTGACGTCTGCGCCTTTGTCTCCATTCCATCTCTGCTTGGCATGACAATATTATTATAATTAAATGTTTATTATAAAAATAAGAAATATTTTTTTTAATGTATTTTATTATATAATTATTGTTACTGTCTATCGTTGTCTAAATGTATTTTTACTGTCTAAATATGTTTTCACGGTTTGACTTCTGAGATTCAGATCGAGCTCTAGGTAATTTTTTGTCAAACTGGTTGGTTCGACTTTTAAGAAATTTGAGTTTTAATGAGTTTGAGAACTCAGGTACCACTGTACACTGAAATGCTTTTCTTTGCCTCCTCCATCTTGCTCTCCATAGCACAGGGTCAGCCAACATGTGGCACCCCTGGAACTTGGGGTTAATGGCCTTGTTCAAGGGCCCACAGACACGCGACTTCTGCTGGGGCTTGAAAGGGCTTTTGGCCACAGAGACTTGGCCCACTGAGCCACCCACCGCGCCCAACCGGGGAGTCGGGAATGTCGGCAGGCTGCTCAGGCCGTTAAGCCACGCAGCGGAGGATAGATAAAAAGGGGGAAAAGTGTGAATGGTATCTGTCAGTGTCCCATCACAGGAAACATCTGATCAAAGATGATATCTTGCAGTATTGGTGTTATGCAATCCTGCTCATGTTTCAGAGTTTTGTAATGAGTCAAAGCAAGCACTCGTTTGACAGATTACATATTCGTTTACAGATTAAAAATGGAACCACAATATCTAAATAAGCGGTAGCTGTAATTTGTAGGTAGTGAATTGGAAGTCTGCAGAATTTCAAACGGAGTAGCACTTTCAAGAACCGCTGAAAAGGAGATTTAATGAACGTGGGGTCCATAAGAAGAAAACTGATGATCATCAAATTCCCCTTTATCCATGTGGAAAAATCTGCATGGATACTTCAGAACTTGCCTCTATTGAGAGAGAGAGAGAGAGAGAGAGAGAGAGAGAGAGAGAGACTGTGAAACTACAGGTCATGTGACCAGTTCACAGCACAGGAGAAGACACATTATTACATCTGTATGCTACAACCTAGATGCTTTCAGAGCAACTACAATATACTCCCCAGATGGCTGTCACCCCCACTCACCCATCAAATCCTTACTCCTCCCACACCCCGCAAACTACAACAGCGCCTCCAGGAGGCCAGAATCCAACAGTTTGCAGGCTTCCTTGCTCAAACATTCTAATCACCAGGGTTAGTAGATGTGTCTGAGCAGACAGTGCTGCACATTTGCCCTCCAAGACCGGAATTGGGGAACTCTGCTTTAGAATCTCTACCAATTTTGATGTGGTTTGTCTAAAAATCTTTCCGATTCCAATTTCCAATGCAAAAGTTTTAAAAAGATTTGTCAAATACTTTTCAGTCACTGCGCTAACAAGATAAGTGTCCATTGTGGCAAAACGGCCCCCAAACCAATTAATTAGAATGGGGCTGGAACTGGTATGTGTTAGTTCACAAGCAGAACTGACTAGGGTAACAAACTATGCAATACTGCATCCTAAAGATCCAACAGGAGGCCTTACCTCCTCAATGCATGTGGAGTCACGAGAAGTTGTGGGCGTACTGCAGCGCTGCGCGAAAGAGGCGCCGGAGCATACTGGGGGCATGCTGGCACACACCCTTGACGAAGGTGAACGTTAAGGCAAGCATGAGGCGCTCTTTGGGGAGCTGGTCCAGGCTTTGGGTCAGACCTCCATGTAGCATCTTCTCAACCTCACGGGAAAGGCAGAACTTCCAATTCTTCACAGGACACGGGATGGAACCAGGTCACGTGGTACCAATCAGAACAGGGTGGAAAACTGGTCATTTCTGGGAGACTCTGCTCTTATATATTTACCAGATCATCTGGCTTTTAAAAAGTGCAATCTACTGCCCCACACCAACTTCCCTCTCTCTCACACACACATACAAACCTCCTCACGACACTTCTGCAAATTCCTGAATAGGTTCCAGAAGGTAGCTTGGGAGATGACTGTCCTCTCCAGCTGATCAGCGATTTCAATGAGTTCAGCTGCCACAATTCTCACAGCCTCCTCGTCTATCACACCACATGGAGAGTTTGGCAATTATTACTGTAGCAACCAATTGGCGGAGATTTCACAGGCGAGACTAAATTTGATGTCACAAAACAGGGAAGGCAGATGCCTAAATCTATACTTCCTGTTACTTTCCACTGAAACAAACAATGCTGTGTGAGAAGACCAGAACCTCCCTATTTAAACACCAGCAGAGTGGACCTGAACTGTCCCAACTGCTTACTTGTGCTATCTGAGCTCTAAATTTAATACAGTCCTGCCCTGCCTGCTTTGCTCTCATATACCTTCTTTTCTCCATCTGTCTGAATCTTGTAGCAACACATCCCGAAACTAAGGTCTAAAAATAATTTGAACTTAATGTTTATTACACATACGTGTAATATCTAGTTTTCCCTATCATTACATACATCATCAAACTAACAAATCATTTGTAAAATAGACTACAAATATTAAATGAAGTAATAAATTTGAGGAATAAAATTCGCATATTAAGGATTTTGGTGACAAGACAATGAAACGTCCCCCACCGCGGCCGACCACCTCTCACCTCGCCACGGGGGATGTGCCTGAGGTTGCAGATCATTCAGGTACTGCCTGGGATTGCAGCAGATGTGTCCATCAGACTGCAGATCATCCTCCTCCGCAGGGATCCCACAGGAGGGCGTGAAGCAGGACTTCAGGGTGGTCAGCTCCTCCTGGAGGTACTGATTATCAGAGCAGCCCTCTTTAAGGAAGCAGAAGAGGAGCAGGGCAGTGCGGGGGTCCGTCTCCTGGTCCATAGGTCGCCGCCGCTTTCCTCCGGCTCAGCACGATCGGCCCACGGCACTCGGTTAGGCTGTCATCCATGCAACCCAAGAGAGAAACATCTTTAACTATCACACACTTATAACTCGGATCAACTTCCAGTAGTTGCCGGAAAGTGCGGCACGTCGCGTGCCGACATGAACTAGTCAAACTGTTAAAACCGACTTTTAATGTGGACTAGCACTAGCCCCCAATTAGCCTAGCCATTAGCTTCGGACCCATACGAAATCGCAACTCTGGACTATTTAAAACTTCGGCTAAGTTTATATCAGCAACAAAATCTCATGACGATTCTACCAGCAAACGAAGAAAAGAACGTTTTAAAAAAAAAAAAGTTTGAACGGCTAACTACTGAGGAGAAAAAAAGTCTGATCAGTTTGTACCGTTAAACAGCGAAATTACCTTTGACAACTGTGCTGTGGTATAAAACGGAACTCGGGAGCAACTTCAAGTCTTCACTATGACGTCGAACGCCAACTGCTACAAGTAAATAAAAATATATACAACTTACCGTCTAACGGGAGGACGACAGAGATCTTCAAAAGACCCACGAGACTCCAGATACTTGAGTAACGTCTTTGCATTAAATAGCGGACTTAGAAGAGCCCCCCCCCCCCCCAAAAGATTATCTGACGGGAAGGCGCGAACCATATATTAATTTTTTTAATGAAATGAAATTCTGCCCCGGAGCTTATTCGCCGATTTTGTATAAACTAAAGTACGATGGTGGAAGAAGAGACCGGTGGGCGGGCCGAAGCGCAGCACGTGGTCAAAGGGAATTTCTGCCGCTCCTCTCTCGAGCTAGATGAGGCTGTTGAAAAGAACTTAGCAATATTCTGAATGTGTGTGTGTGGGGGGAACACTGGTATAAAACCAATA
>JABFEB020000060.1:20139741-20153506 GCA_019775895.2 Stomatorhinus ivindoensis
CCTCCCCGGGGGCTTGTTATTAGGTGCTTGTTTTTCCAGCCCCCCCCCCCCCCCCTTCCTGTCCCCGTTACTCAGCTCGGACAGAGGGCACGTTCAGAGCAGGGAAGCCTCTGCATTCCTGAGAAACCACCGGCTGACGGCGCGCCGTTTGTGCAGCCTGGCAGCGTCGCCCCAGCCACACACACACGCAGACCGTTTCCTCTTTCGCTCTCTCGTTTCCAGAAGCTAACCCCTCCCAGGCAGCCGGGTCGGGGGATGGGGCGAACGCGTGCGGCTATCAATCAACACACACCTAGCAGACCTCCCCGGTCACACGGCGGTGGCCGGCACAGGATGTCCGCTTGCCTAAACGCCGCGTGAAACGCTGAATGGGGACATCAGGTGTAAATGAAGAAGTTGTAGTGAAAGATTGCGGAACCAGGCGAAAATGCCAACGGGAACGAGGCGAGCAGCTTACTGCATGTGAGGTCCACAACAAAAGTGCCATTGGGTGTCCCCTACAACTGCCTGTGCCAAATGTGACGTGAATCATCCTCAGGTCAGCGGTCCAGTCGCCTAAGCCCTGCCCCCTTACCTGTGGTGACTCCCTCCGGGGCTCCTTCAGATTGGATCCCCCGTGATGCTCGTCTTCCTCTGACCTCTCCGTCACGCTTTGCCCTGGCAGTACATCCCCGTTGAGCATCCTGTCGGTGCCGGTGTCCGTCTCCTCCGTCCCGTCGACTGGCGACATCTTTCCGGCAACCCTGTCCATCTGGATCAGTGTCCCGTTGGCCGGCTGCCTCTCTCCATCCCGCCCATGGTCCTGGGCCGCCGAGTCGCCCTGCCGGGACTCCTGCGCTCTCTGCGAGGTCCTGTGGGCCGGGCTGCTTCGGGGAGCCCTGCTCTTCAGCGGGGAGGCATCCTTCGGCTCAGTGTGGCTGCGGGGGCAAACAGAAGGGGCCTGATGGGAACACGGCGGTACCGAAGGAGCCTGAGATCGCCGGCATGCAGCGGCGTGCCGGCTCAGGTTGATTTCCTGTGCTCTGTGAGTAGGTCTGTGTTTGGGGAGGAAGTGTGTGTGCGTGTGTCTGTGTGTGTGTGTGCATTGTTGTACTATTACATTGTGGGACCAGATTTCCCCACAGTGTTATAAAAAAAGTTTACCTTCTGACAACGTGACTTCGGTCCCCATAAGGATAATCTCAGTTTTATAAAAATCTGTGACTGCAATGAAAAACCTAAAATGCCTAAAGTCTTGCATTCTGTTTGGTTACTTATGGTTAAGGTTAGGGCTGGGTAGGTGTTAAGGTTCTCATTGCTGGGTTAGGGTTATGTGCATAGAAATGAATGGAGAGTCCCCACAAAGATATGAATATGCATGTGTCTGTAGCTAATGAACATGGAAGGGAGGGAGGCAACTGATGGAGCCGATAAACACTGGAGGGTGTCTGTGGCACAGGAACAAGAAAAAACTACCTACGCAGCCCCCTGGTGTGGGGGCTGAATGGAATATTTTTTTTCCCCCCCGGAAGGCAAAGTACGCTGCCCTTTAAGACACTAATTCTGCACAAACAGGAAAGGCAAGTTACACATGCACTGCGATCACATAACACACGGTGCCCCATCTGTAATGTGCCTCTACATTCAGACTGTGACGTCTCTGTGCTACAACTTTCACACGTTTATCGATGGATTACTCATTGTGGCTGAGTTCTATTTAAATCTATTTAAAAAGTTAATAAAAGCCTGTTTGCAGGATGTAGATCTAGAGGAAGTAGTGGGGGGGGGGGGGCAGTAAGCGAAAAAATCAGCTTTATTCCAACATATTTGCTGTATACATCAGGAAAGCCGTAACCCTAATTTAGAGGAAACAACCAGAGGATCGCGCTGCATGTTTCTTACATTCAGAAGCAGAACCTCATGTTAGAATCCACCTGTTTTACAGGATTTTCCATTGTGCAAAGAAATGTCCAGAAATACATGTGACTGCTTAGAATTTCGCATCAGCTGGCCTCCACAAAGAGACAGAATTCCCTAAGAATTTCCTTTCAGTTTGACTGCAAATCGCAGATTAGTCTATATGCAGCATGACTTCAGCATGACCATCCACGGTGACTGACGCTCTCTGCACATTAGCCCCGATCCTCTCCTGTCCCACAACGCCGAGCGGAATTACAGCCCGTCGATGTGTTGGATGTGAAGAGACCTGTGATTATCACCGCCACGAATAATCAAGCTCATCTTTTCTAAAGAAGCGGTTTCCAATTGCTGCGACGAAAGAGCAGATGATCCAATGCTAAATGAGAGCAGAGGAATTTGAGGCTTAAAAGCAGGAGTGGGGAATCTGTTCCATAGAGAGCTGTTGTGGGTGGGGGGTTTTTGGGATGGCCGCTCAATCAGCCAATAATAAAGCAGTAGTTCTCAACTCCAGTCCTGGGGACCAACTGTGATTGGTTGATTGAGAGGCCATCCCAAAAACCTGCATCCACACCAGACCTCCATGGAACAATTTCCCCACCCCTGCCTCAAAAGGACACGATTGTTTTGCTTTACTCCAGAACCAGGGCTCAGGTCTCTCAGCGGCGGTTCTGCCTCCCAGGCCCGATAGCCGGCCAAGGCCCGTACCTGTTCTCTTCGAATTGGCTGATGAGGTCCGACACCTTTGAGGACTTCTCCCGGACCCTGCCTGCAGCCGGCCGTTCCACCCCCTCCTCCATCCTGGGTCTGAGGGAGTTCACCTGGGCCAGGGGTGAGCGTGACTCTGTCACGGGGCTCTGGAGGTGTGGCGGCTTAAGAGGCACTGTGGTGGGGGGGATTGGGCCAGATGATCCAAGCCATCAGGAGTGACAACTACACTACACTGACCAAATGCAAACACACACTTCAACAACATTACAGCATCATAGACCCACAGGGTCAGGTTCCTGCTCTACTTGTATAGTTTCCACTAACTCAGGGATCCGGTATGGGGGCTTTAATTACCCATCCCCCCGCCAAAACTGATCATGGTATCTTCACTGTGATGTTGTTAAGCATCTCAACTTGCAAGCCAAACACCCCCTTCACCCGTGAGACACTAACTATTTGAACTAGAACAACAATGAGACACATTACCTTACCCATTTCCCACGGGCTGCTTTGTGGGTTCCTCTGAGGTAAAATCAGGTAGGCGTCTCAGAGCTAAACCACGTAGTGTGGCATCTGAACCTTCATTTCACAAACAGCTACTGTAAACTGTACTCAGATGGCAGCATGTAACTCTATGGGCTGACCAGCAGGTGGCAGCAGAGGCTAAGCGCTACTGAGGTCCCACAGTGACGTCACTGGGCATACAGTCACCTACCTGGTGGCTTGTGAGGCAGATGCGGCCGAAATACTGAGCTTTTCCCATTTACAATGCGGTGACTCTTATAGGTCCCAGGTGCCTGGAGAGCCGTCCCGCCCGGGGAGGCGTTGCCGTAACTGCTGGCGTGAGCTGCAACAAACCAAGCCGGCCATGGATAAGGAGATTTCACTGCATATAAGCGAAGTGAGTAAACACACAGTCACACGCCTCTGGTCTGGCTCATGGCTTTATATCAAAAAAATGCTAGCCAATGCTAATGTCGAGTTAGACTTCAGGTGACAGCCGGCATTGATCGGCATTTTGTTTTATTCCAAAGTACTGAAAATAAAAGCGATCGTGTAATTCCGTATTTCTCAACCCAGTCCTTCAGACAGTCCACATTTTACTCCCTCCCGGCTCCCCACTAATCAGGAACACCAAATACCTGGAAACAGATGTGCTGACAGCTGGAATGGAGCAAAAATGTGCACTGTCTAGGGTTACGGGGGACGGGGCGGAGAAACACTGCTGTAATTTACATAGTTATATAGTATAAATAGTATAGTATAAATAGTATAGTATAAATCCATCAGCATTACTGTACTGGTGCCAAACACACAGGCCACAACACAGAAACCTGCTTGCACTGGCATATGACAAAATCCCCTCGGTAGATCACAGTGCCCACCCCCTACCCCCAAGCAAAAAAAGACCTCCAGCTAACTTGTGGGCGGCAGTTTGGAAATCCTGAGATTCTCAGACCGGCATGAAAGCGCACCTGAGCCAGCTCAGATTTGGAAAAGCCGTAACCATGGCAACAGCCTTCTATCTCCCTAAGCGCCCAGCAAACAGTGGTGTGATAAGAGAGCGGGAATCTGGTTGGAGGCGTGTCATTAGCGTGACTAGTGTCATTAACATTATACTCGGATTTTCATTACTGGAATTCCATCTTTACTGGAGACCTGGAGATCACCAATTACGTAAAGGAGTTGTGAATTAAAGCCGTAATCTAGAAATCACAAAAAGAAAAAGCAGCCAACACAAACATCTCATCTCGTGTCCCAGCATGTTAGCCTTAAGCTAAAGCATCTCGGGTCGTCCAGACGATATACACGGATAGCATATCATGCTAATAACGAATGCAGACAAAAAGCAAACACAATCAGTAACAAAGCTATGCATGTGGTTCTCCTTCAACATCCTCCAAGCCTCCCTGCCCTCTGCCCACTTTCATGCTTTGCACGAAGGATCTCCATAGACAACACCACTACTTTGCTACAGTAGTGAAGTCCTGCTTCATTAAACTGGTCAAGAATTAAGAGATTCGCCTTGAATATCCCTGCAATGGCCTTAGCTAACACCAAAACATAGATCCCGATGCAACAAACATATGCACACGCACACGCCTGTCATTCCATTTATGCTTTGCAGGGCTTGCACCATCTCAGGACAGACGGTGGTGCAGCGTTTGATAGTGTGCAGTGCTGTTGTGCCAGTGCTCACACGAGTACCTTAGGTCCACCTGCTCCTGGTTTGGCTACTTGACAACTGACATGTAAAGTATTAAAGTTTCCCTGACTGACGCTGCCCTAAGCAGGTTAGAAAGACACAGATGACAGAAGACGCCGTCTGTCAGATAACAGTCAAACGATTCACATTGACCCGGATCTGCTGAGCTCACATCAGCCCCCGGCAACGGGGCATTAAAAAGACAAGTGTGGGCAACGGAGCGAGAACGAAAACCTGAACACAGCCAAACCTCAGAGTGACGCTACTCAACGTACGCTTCCAGAAACACCCAGAAACCAGGATCGTAGCTTCGCCATGAAGCAGGAGAGCAGGAATGGTGAGGCCCCAGGGGGGGTCCCTGGTGGCCCGTTGCCACGGAAACGTGGTGTTGGGAGACTATCGAGCGTCCCTTTCGTTCCCAGAGCCCTCGGTGAGAGTTCTGCACAAGAACTCTCCCAAGAAACAGGGAAATACTCCCCCAGAATGTTTAGGTGTGTGTGTCCACACACACCCCAGGTGTGTGCGTGTGTGTATAAACATCACATGCACGGGAACACAGCAATAACA
This sequence comes from Stomatorhinus ivindoensis, assembly GCA_019775895.2. NCBI lineage: Eukaryota > Metazoa > Chordata > Actinopteri > Osteoglossiformes > Mormyridae > Stomatorhinus > Stomatorhinus ivindoensis. The sequence continues at coordinate 20,145,122 of JABFEB020000060.1, forward strand.
CGAGGAAGGAGGAAAGCCATAGTGGGAGAGAAGCTATTTATCACACCATGGACACAAATGCAGATGCTGTTTAAGTGCCTTGACCTGCCCGACAGACACAAAGACAGCCCAGAAAAACAGAAAGTGAAGCTCACAGTGAAGCTCCGCTCTCCGACGCCTCCTTGTAGCATTTTTGATTCACTCCGCTACACTGCACAGTTCACTCCGGGTTATACAAAGCAACCCAAATTAGATGGGAATATGAACCGATTCCTAAGGGAATCGCTGAATTGTATCCAGGGACCTGTTACGAAATAACAACACGGCACGGGACGTTATGTTAAAACACAGCAATACACAAAGACCAGCCCACAAGAACAAAAGACATAGTAGAAGTGTTTACTGGATTCCAGACACCAGTCATCCTAACTGCATTTCTGCCATTTCCATAAAACAGGGGTGCCTGCAACATTCCCCAGGAGCGCCCCTATCCACACCGAGCTGCAGGGGCGCAGAGCAAGAAAGAGGAAGCTTGATGCTCGCATTAGTCTACAGCGCTAAGACAGCCGGATCCACCACCCCGCTCGAGGCTCACGCCACAGAACGCTCTGATTCCCCAGAGAGAAAAACGCGATGAAAATGTAGAGAAAAGGGCGTGCCTTTGTCAAGTGTGAAAACGTGATACAGAAAACTGGAGGGAGAGAGCGTTAAGCTTCGAGACGAAGCGTCCGGCTGCGTGCTGTGAGGAGTGTCACCTTGCATCGCGAGCCTCTTCCTGCCGACCCCGAGTCCCTCACTTAACAGAGTCGCATGCAGAGGCACGTCTCCCCGGGACATGTCAACGGTGCCGCGGACCCTCTTGGCAGTAAATGGGGGGGAGGGGGCAGTGAACGAGCGACAAAGGACGAGCTCTGATCATAAAGGCACCTGGGGAGGTGCTTTCGGAAACCTCACTCTGCACAGCAGCTGCCCGTCTGTGACGGAATCACCCACAAAAAAAACATTCAGTACATTAACAGCTGTCGGCAGGACCCTCCCCCGGGGCCCCGTTGACTGGGCTGCAGAAACGCATGCGTTTGGCGGCTCATATGCCTGGGGAATTTCCCAGAATGCCCCACCGCGTCTGTCACTTCAGAGCACAGCTGCAGAACCTGTCGAACCTGCCGGGACTCATAGCTACAAGGTGACCGGGCGATCAGAAGAAAAAGTGACAATCACTCTTCAAAAGTAATGTAAGCTTCTGAATGTGATGAGGACCAGCATCCTGCACGGAGAGGAGAGCTCCAGTCACGTCCACACGGCAGACAGCAGTGCTCCCCCGAGATATCCAGTGCACTGATCAAGCTGCATCTATCAATTCTCCAAGTGAAGGGGGGCATGAACTTTCTGGAGAGGAGCAAAGAGGGAGAGGGTGTGGTTTTGGGGGGGGGGGTGGGTGCAGAACATGTAATGGAGAGCATTGCGGTCATTGTGATGGAGAGCAGAAATGTGTGTGTGGGAATTCCAAGCAGAGCAAAGGGGATGTGGTTTGTCTAGTGCAGAGTGAAGGAGGGGGCGTGGCCATTTTGGCCAAAGGGGTCATGTGTGAGCATGTGTGAGACGGAGCACGTCCTCTCTCTACATTCACTTGTTTATATTATAAGCAGAGGTGGAAAATTCAGGTCCAGAAAGTACAAATCCTGACCAAGGTTATGTTTCAGCCAACCAGTTGAGTACTTTGTGACTGTGACTCTGTGACTGTGACTCATTATGCTAAACTGGTTGGTTGAAACAAAACCTTGGTCAGGATTTGTACTTTCTGGACTTCAACTTTCCATCTGCGGTCATAAGTTTTTTTAAGCCCTCACTCTAACACCCAGACCCTGTCACCTGACCCAGACTGCAGTTATAGCCCCACTGCCTCCCAAATCCCATTTTAGGCTCCACTTTCCCCCCCCCCGTGCAAATGCTAAAGATGCCTGCTTTATGATCATACTGATCCCTGGGTCACCGTCCTGCCTGGGCCGGCTGGAGAGGAGCGTCTGTCTGCCGGCCTGCAGACTTTACACGCTCCACTGAGCGCGAGCCACACGCCTCTCAAGTCATTAGTCGCTCTGATCAGAAAGCAGGGGGTGGGGGGGTGGGGGGCAGGTGCTTGCTGGTCAGCTGCTCTTCAGCTTGAAGGACGATACTAGAACGACCTCATGGGTGAACACCGGTGGGGGCCAATACCATGACGTTGTGGGGACTCCCCACCGCCGAGATGTGCTCCGTATGGGATGCTGGGGTAGATGAGTCAGCCTGCTCATTTTCCAGAGAATAATTGAAAGATTGCAGGTTCGAATCCCCGAACAGCAAAGCACCACTGAGGTACCCCGACCAAGGTACCCCCCCCGAGCACTGCTCCCTGGGCACTGAATTAGCTGCCCCCTGCTATGTCACATTGTCACATATGGGTTAAATGCAGAGAATACATTACGCTGTTGTGCGTACACAACAACACACAGTTAAGTGTGGAGCCCTGAACAGGCCGTTACCCACTTCCTATCTCTCAGTTCTTCTCCTTTGGAAATGACTTCCAAGCCCCCAACCCCCACCACACACACACATACACACACGGCTGCACACGTGCCACTCCAAATAGAAGACAGACGGCCACACTTCTCGCCGAGGCCCGCGAGGAGGGTCGCACATCACCTCTGTCTGGAGACTCTTAAAAAAGCACCAGGTGCCCGGGTTTGAGGTTCCGGGGTGGACATCCCACCTTTTTTGCTGGTGATCTTAACGCCCACACAGGCCCCCTCCTCCGGTGTCTTCAATGGCCGCCAGGCTGTCTTGTTTTTCTCCTCTGTGGCGGAAGAGGGGGAAAAATAAACTTTTACGTCGGACAGCGAGAATGTCCCTGGACACAAGCGAGGTCCTGGCCCCGTTCGTTGTTTCTCAAATTTGACCACGATTAAATGGGTTGATTCACAACCCCTATAATAATTTACAGACGTGTGAAGGATGGAGACTGAGGCGGTGTTCAAACCCCCCTCCCCAGCTACTCAGACCCCACCAAAAAAGCTGGCATGATATTAATGAGGGTGTCTGCTAGGATGCAGACAGGTGAAGGGTTAGGGTTAGGTTTAGGGTTAGGCTTAGTATTAGGGTTAGGGTTAGAGTGAATGCCCTTGTCAAGCTGCAGGTTCATATTTTATACACGTATGATGTTGTCCTGTGTGTCTGTGTACAGAAGGTGTTCCTGGGGAGCTTTTAGACCCCAGGAACCGGGATATCCTGACGGTTTAATGGCATCCTCTCCGTAGCATGTCGGAGATTCTAAAAGGCGAATTTTGAAAAGTGGTTCAGTGGTTTTGCCTTAATAAGTGAACTTATTGCTACATTCTAATAAGCATACGTAAAACACTGCTTCCGAGAATTTCGTGTGAAGGAAAAGAAAATGTTTGGGGGAAACAGCATCTGTTCAAGGAGGGGAAGGGGGCGCCCGGGGGCGGGGGGGTGCGGTCCTCCCAGTCTCAGCACTCTCTGTCCAACAGGGCTTCAGCTACTCCTGTGGATGTCCCCCGCCAGGGATGCTACAGCACACAGACTGCCCACCGTAAAAGTCTCAAAGAAAACAGAGACTGTAATACAGATCTACACCCCGACACACACACACATATCAAATAGCTTCTGTTTTTTTCGAGGAGGGACATGAAACACAGGGGTGGGGTGGTGTTCAATTGACAGGACTGTGGCATTTGTGGTTGACAGGGCCAGCGTTTGACCAGCCATGTGGCAATGCAGACGCACACATAGTTACCTTTAACTGCCCGAGACCCCCCGCCAGCATCGCAAACGGACCATGCCCTGGGGAAGGGACCAATCCGGAAAATAAACCAAAAGATTCACCGATCTCAGTACCAAGCCTCTCAGCTCAAAAGTCAGAGCGTGTAGTTTTTTACCAGCCCTGGGACAGCGGAAGGGTATTAAATGAAATCTGGGCACATGGTGAAGATTGAGAGGGGGGCAGTTGTCACTAAACCTGCCACACAGGTGACACAACCAAACCACAGGTCCGTGGGACACGCATTCACACCCACACACAAACAACATCAACGCCCCAGAGTCACAGACACCAGGGACGACCACCAGCCTCTTTTGTATTTTCCATAACCATCTATAAATCCATACAGAGCGCTTGACCCCCCAGGAAGACACAAAAGCAAAATCTCGCATTCCCAAATACTTAGAGACAGACACCGCAAACACAGGTAATTCTTCAGTTATATTTTCACAGAGAGCGAGGTCACATCTTGTAACCTTGACAAAGCGTTACTTGATAAATAAGAGCGACCTTAGCCCTCGGGATCAAAAGCAAATAACCTTGATACAGAGGCAGCATTCTTAAACGGAGGAAAAAAAGTCTATTTTTTTTCCCCAGCACGTCCAAATATTTCCTGAAACCTGATGATAGTCGACATTTTAAATGGCATCTGAGCTGAACTCGCATCAGAAAAGAACAGGCACACAAACAGAAGCACAGCTGGCAGACGCCGCGGGAGACATGGAGAGCCCGTATCCACGGTGCCTGTGGCAGACAAACCTACCGGGATATACGACCTTCCACAGCGGCCTGATTCTGCCGTGACTGTCCACATACGAAGGGGCCGCCATCAGCGCAGGAGCTTTTGTCGGGACTGGAACGGGAGAGGCGGCCGGTGAGCTTCTTTCTTCAGCCCACGATGACGGTGAGCCTGTTTATACAGCGGGAAAGACCGGTTCCCGAAGATGCCTGCTAATCAGGCCACTAACAGCACCGGGCGAGGAGACTCGAGTAAGCGGCAGCTGTCTAACCCAAGGGTATAGAGATTTAAAGGCGGTGCTTTGAAAGGATACGGCTCACTACCAGCACAGGGGGTTTGTAAATACTGATTAATGTGTCACCAGAGTGTGTGTGTGTTTGGCCAGGGGAGGGGCGGGTTTGTGGTGATGCACTGTGACCACAAACATCCACACACAAGTGTGTGTGTACACGTGTGTGTTTGCGTGAGAAAGAGAGTCATCTTTACAAGTGACATACCTGACATACTACACATGTTTAACCATAATTTAAACAGTTTCACATAAACTAACAAAGCCTGACACTGTAGCATACCTGTGAATGTGATTTAAGGTTGTCGTGGTGACTCAAGTGGTAATGGGGATGCCTGGTTCTCGACCCCTCCCCGTGGTAGTAGCATATGTGTGTGTGTGTGGGTGTGTGTGGGGGGGTGGACAGCCCCAATATTAGAACTACATCATGAATTTAAATGTTTATCCATCTTGGGTGACTATGACAACCTCATTATAATAAATCAGTGCGAACTAGGACAGGATGGGGGCCACATGAAAAGCGTATTTGTGTTTGGCCTTCCAGCTGTGACGGACCCAGCTCCTCCGTTTGTGGAGAGAGAACATGTTCTCCAATTAAAGAGGGGTCTCTGCAGTCTATCATGTGGCCCCCTGGTGGAGATTAATGGTGAAGCGCAACCTGAACATGTCTCGACCCGAACTCTCCACAGCTTACAGAGTTTCCTGGTTGGGGGGTTTTCCTGGCATCAGGGACGATTTGCAAGCAATAGATCAATGAACAGAAAGGGCTTTCCCTCCCATAGGATGGAGCTAGTCCTGCTGCCTGAAGCCCCCCCTTCTATGACAACTTTGAGGGATACCACAGTGTGCTCCCACTGGAGAATGAAGGCGTTCGCGGGTCCCGTAAAGGCCCGCCAATGACACGAGAGCGAACCCGACAGTACGCAGGAAATAGGGAGTTCATTCAGTGAGCCCTCACTGGGGCCTGGTGCCCCCCCCACCCCCAACCCCCACCAATCTATTGCTCAGAGAGGCAGCGTGGGTGCACAGCAACTCTGTGGCCCCATCCTTCTAGGCTTTAGGGCAAGCTGAGGCATGATGGGTAAATCTAAGGAAGGATGTCAACAATCCCACTGGGGGGGGAGGGAGTGATAGACAGAGAGCAGTTCAGAGAAGGAAGCCTTTTCTGGGAATCCATTCTTATCAAAAGCAAATCAACAAGTGAAGCCACTTTATTTTCCTGTGAAAGGAGGACGAAAGCAAAGCAAACAAGAACTAAAATAGGCGGAAGGAATTTCCTTAGAGAGACAGATCTAAATTCACGCAAAAGGCAGAGGCAGCAAGATCAGTCAGAGATCTGGAATGGCAGCAATGCTGACCGTGCGGTGGAGCAAAGCGCAACCCCAGGAGACCGGAAAGGTAGGGGGACCGCAGGCGCGAGGCGGCACACAGCCGACAGACGAAAGGCGAGAACAAAACAACACATCTGCTGTCGGGCTGCACGACAGCCGCAGCTGACAGACGTCTTTGTGACAATGAGACAACGGCATTCCCTACAGCATTCCGGACCGCGAAGAGTGTCCGGAATGACACACATGCTGAGGTGCCATCCGTGAGTCACGCTCGCTGCACCCCACAGCCGTCCCTAGTGGTTCCAACAGCACCCAGGATCAAGACACAGCAGCTAGAGTAACTGAGCGCACAGTGCCAGCACATAGGGGGAGGTGGTGCTGGGGAACAGGTGCTGCAGCACCGTCTGGGGGGAGCAGAGTGGGCGGCCCTGCAGCCATGAGCATCCGGCTGAGAGCGGGGAGCTCAGCGCTCGCGGTGTTTACACCGGCGGATTCCGCTCCTCAAGACAGATACAGTCAATATCCACGTCCCGGGCAACCCAGATCAAATCCAGCCCGTCGGTCAGCTGATCCATAAAAGCACTATGTCTGTTTGGACCGGGGAGAGCAGAGGGAATGCGTAGTTAAGGCAGGAGACAAAATGACCGTAAAATGGCTAGACATAAAAATGGGTGTTAACCGTCATGAAGGCGAGTGTTTTCCAGTCAGTGATGAAGAGTCGGGGAACATGAGCCCCCCCCCCCAAACCTGCTTTCATTTCTGCCTCTGCACTTCCCTAACTGCGCTGGGAGCGCGCCAGTCCAGGTGCCGCAGCCTTGCATTCTGAATACGCTGCATGCGGCCCCGGAATGATGTGTCGACTGTACGGACCACAGCAGGACTGAAGGGACGGACAGAGAAGTTGCCAAATATAGCTGCTGACGGACACAATTGGTCACCGCAGCGCGTGTGAGGAGCAGGAGGGCTCACACACACGCACACACACACACAGACCTGCAATCATATCTTTGTGGGGACCGCTCATTCATTTCTATGGGAAAAATGCTAATGCTAACTATGACAACCTTAACCCCCACCCAACCCTACATTTTTTGGAAGATTTCCCTTATGGGGACCAGAAAACCAGCCCCCTTAAGGTTGAAAAATAGGTATTCATTACGTTTTTGAAACATAAGGTATATATACACACACACACACACACACAACCAAAATAACAACACTGCAGCGTTTCACCCAAAAATTCCTCCCTCCCCACCTCTGCAAGTGTTTTCCGGGCAGTGACGACAGTGCACCAGGCCCCCCACCCCAGGTGACAGACACACACGTCCACCTGGGGGGATGCCATGTGGATCGGGTCCAATCCCGCTATGCAGTGAGTGGGGGGGCTGGGTAAGTGCTCTTTCCATTGTTAATTAGCAACTCAGACGCTCACACGCGCCCCCTGTGCTGCAGAGTGACCCCCTCCTGGCCGCCCCCTGCAAACACACACACACACGCTTTCATCTCTCACCAGTCCATCACCAGGAAGCAGGTGACAGTCACCTCCCCCCCAGCTCTGGGTGCCCACTGACTGACCTGGAGTGAGCCGGTCCCTTATCCGCGTCTAGTGCCTCCGTTGGCTACGACCGGACATCCGCCGGCTCTCCGCTGCAGACGTGGGTGAGCGGCTTAGCAGACAGGACACGCTCTCTCCTCCCACCGGCGTGGCGACACCCCCACGGACGCCGGCTGTGACTCGGGATCCCGGACGATGGCCGGCTCGCTTACCGCTCACTTGCTCTCACCGCGAGTCCGCCTACTCCGCCCTGCCCCCCCCCCCCAGCTGATCCATACGTATAATTGCATTCCAGCAGGGCCGAGTCATACGGGGATGTTTAGCCGGGTGCTCCACGTCTCTGCCCTACTCTGTGTCTCTCTCTCTCTCGCTCTCTCTCTCTCTCCCCTCTTCTGCAGGGAGGTGGGCGATCAGCAGCGCAGTCACTGAGGATGGAGATGATGGGGATGGGAGGGGGTGTTGCTCTTATCGGCCGTTACCACTGTCGCTAGTCACAGTAGCGCGATGCTGAGCATGATACAATGAATGGGGGGGGAGATAAAGAGAGAGAGAGAGAGAGAGAGAGAGAGAGGGAAATGGGAGGAGAGAGAGAGGGGGATGGGGGAAAGCAGGGGCGGGGCACAGTTAGAGAGCCCCCACCGCCCCCCCCCCCCCCCCCCCCCCCCCCCCCCCCCCCCCCACAAC
>JABFEB020000060.1:20160616-20171406 GCA_019775895.2 Stomatorhinus ivindoensis
ACGGCTGTTCCCCACGTCGGTGATGCCCTAGACGGCTGAGCCTGTTGCCTAATGGATTAACAGGCACTGTTTACAGGTACAGATCTTCATTGACTGATTTCCTGCCTTTGAGCGTCATCACAGTGGTAATGTGTCATATAATTGTTCAATCATTTACCTCCAAAGCTCCAGTATTAGGGTCACCCCCTCGTGGGCTGAGTTTCCACCCCGCAATCCTAAGGTACGCAGCAGGTTCAGCGGCACCAACCTGCTCAGTGCATCCATGTGCCCCATGATGCACTGATATCCTGTCCAGGGTGCAGGCCTGCCGTGGAGAACATCACTGTCCAGGATAAGCCAATGGAAGCTAGACAGATGTCTCCAGGGCTGCTCAGCTCAGCCAATCACCGGGGGTGAGTAATTTAGACAAAGGGCGTATACAAAGAGCTAAACACCAGCCTGTTGGCTAGTAAAAAAAATATGTCGGACTACATTTTTTACTGAATAAACCCAGCTGGCTGGTAGTAAGAATTCCATCCCTGGATGTCTCATCTCCCAGAGCAGCCTAATGCATCTATCAATTAAGAAATTATTTTAGTTATGATATTTTTTTTAATAATCATATGCATTGCAACAAGTACGTCATGACTTTGTAAAACACAGGTCGTTTAGAAAGTCAAGGTTCCTTATCAGAATCTCACCCAGAATAACAAATAAAGGGGCTTTATGTGGTTAAGCAACAGAAGGTATGACGTGGACCTGGGGGTGGGGGGGGGGGGTGCAGACTTCCTGTAACTTCCTCCAACACTTTCCCTAGGGTGCTAACGAGAGACTTCAAAACATGTACCTTTGCCGGATACATGTCGGCACTGTGGTCCCAGGTGTGACACGGCATCGCTTTGCACATGAAAGCACGGCATGGGGAGGGCGGGGGCCCTGCCATGTAACTCTTACCACCGAACAATCCCAGGAAGATGTGCCCCTCCCCACAACGGTAAACACCTCCACTGAGGCAGTCTGGGCTCAGGCATGTCTAAATGACGGAGCGGATTTCAGGAATGGAGTCATCCTCTCTCAGTGAACCGGGCTAATCATGGTGGCAACATTTTTAAAATGTGGATAGTAAGGGCTTTGAAAGCGACGGAACGTAACCTTATGCAGCTCAGGAGGGTAGGACACTATGCCTGTGATCAGACAGTCGCTGGTTCAAATTCCTGGATTAACACAGCGTTTACACCATTTGGTCTTTAAGCAAGGGCCTCAACCCCATTTGCTCCAGGGACTGTCTGACCCTGCTCTCTCAAAAATGGGACGTCGCTTCGCAAAAAGCATCCTGAGGTGTGCTTCTGACGTATTTTGCAGATTAACACGACAACAGACCCAGCTTTCTTTGATCTTTAGTGCCATATGCACTAAAAAAATTAGCTAATGAAAAAAATCATATGATATTTTAATATTCAGTTCAATTTGTTTTGATACAGCCAAGCCCTAAAGCACGTTATATGTATATGTTGTGATAAATTACTTATCATTTGTACATAATAACAGAAAAAAAGAGAAAAAGGAGGACAAAGAAAGAAAGAAAAAAGGAACGTCAGATGACAACAGAGGAGAGGAACCAGTGTTGTAGCCCTCTAAAGGATTAAATCGACCATAAGCGTTAAATTGAAAATAAAACGAGTGTACTGAAAGTTAACAGCAATGCTCCAGGGATAGAAAACAGCATGCAGTGTAGGGGCGTGTCAGGAATGTACTGACAAGCCTTGCAGGCAAAACACCATACCGCCTGAAACCACAGGAACACGCTCCATAAAATCATAGCAATCATATTAATCTGAACAGAGTATCTGTTAATCTATTAATCTGAATTGATCAAAACAATTTTGCCATCTGCTTCCATCGTACGGTAAACATATCACAGGAAACAACTGCAGAATAGAATCAAGATACACATTAAACAGGAAATGTGATTTTGACTGTCCATCCTTTAAGCCTGTACACCTACAAGACCCCAGAGAAGCGCACTGTTTTGGTCTGAGGTGTGAAACGGCTGAGATCCGAGCACCTTCTGGCGCCATTCTCACATGTGGCAGAAGCTGTGTTAGATTACTTACCGACAGTTCGGCAAATGAAGAATGGCCGTCCATCTAATACCCGCGAAACCCAATAATCACACTACCTGTGTTTATACACCAGGATATGAATGTCTTTAAAAGCTTTATATTACATTTATTTATACATCCAAAATGATGCACAAGCGAACATCAGAAAGCCAAGTTAGACAGCGTCCCTTAAGCAATTGGGGGTCAGGGCCTTGCTCAAGGGCTCCACAGTGACATCACTCTGCCGACCCAATGATCCAAACCAATAACATTCTGGTCACAGATTCAGTGTCCACAAAACCGCATACCATCCACACACTATACAATACCATTATTTACACATTTGGTGAGATAAAGTCTGTGGGAAGCACTAAGATCCTGATTCAAAAAGTTAAGACTGAATAACGATGTAGGCTGCATATTCTGCCGAAAAGTTACACGTAAACTCCAGGCTCCAATCTTGAAATGCGTCTCTCTCTTCAGAGGTTTCAGCTACCCCTGGATGAACGCCAAGTCACCAGGGAGGGAAAGCACTTAAACGGGAACAGGAAGGCACTTAAGATCGTTTACTGGACTTTTTCCTTAAACACGCGTGCTAGAGGTTACATGAAGTACCGTAAATACATTTTAATGCGTCTCGATCATGTTTGGAGGGTGTGAGGAAGACGTAGACGCGAGGCGACTGCACTTCACTCTAAGTCCGGTCAGGACTTGCCCAAATGCCTTCAGCCGAGTTTCCTTCTGGTTCGTTCCCAGTGTGACAACGTACTCTCCTTTGCACTGACTGCATAAGCCGCCCTATCGGGATAATTACAGTAATTCCTCAGCCGAATCGCTCAGACGAAATATGCCTGCTTTCGAGGTGAAAAGAAGCGTGCATTTCTGCATTACTGCACTCCACGTGTGTGACTTACCTGTGCGTTCTCCCTCGTCTTCCTCTTCCTCCATACATATTTTTAGATTTTTGGATTTTTTTTTTATAGCAACTCGTCGGAAATCGCCCATGTCGTACGTAATCTTTCTCTTGTCTAGTCCGGCATCGAAAAACTATGTCTTATTTCACTTCGAATTTTAAATACAACTTTAATGCATATATTTTTTTTCTAAACGGATTATTGTTGCACCAACCAAAATGCTGTCAAATGTTAAGGCTAACATCTTCTTAAAAGTCCCTCTTCGTATAAATAATGTCTTGCGGCTTGTCACGTTATTTTGGAAGTCGAAAATTTCAAGTAGTTCCCCAGCTCAATGTATCGTCTCAAGATTTTCTTGGCGACTTGCAGGAGCCGGTCAGGTACAAACTGCCCTGATCTCGCGGTCGCGATGTACCCTTCCTCACGGCGGCCCGTAACTGATGGTAAATCCACCCCCTCAGACTGGATAACGCCCCCTACAGTTTACCTGCTCAGGTGTGCAAACGGTGCCATTGTGAAAGGAAAGTATCGGGAGCAGCTTAACTGCCCCATTTCTTCGTTGTAGGAAATTTGATTAAGACTGATACCGAAATGTACCAATACACCCTAAACTGAGAGGTGTGATATCTTGGAAAATTAAGAAACTAGTATATTTAATGGGGCATCTAGGTGGTTCTCTGAGTAATATGCAACACGGACTTTAACGCAATCGGTGTTAAGCAAACCGGTCGGTTTATAGCGCCTGATTTCTCTGCGTTCATACTCATTCACAAACAAGACAATAACAGAATGACATGGTACGCAAGAAACGCAAAATGATGTAACCCAGAAGCCCATGAATTAAAAGAAATATATCAGCCTTATGGACAGTTCAGGGATAGTTTTTTATTTTGTATTTTTTTAATTGAAACTGGTAGTATTACAGGTCTTAAATTTCATAAGAAATACGAGTAATAAAATCCAGTAGAACATTGCGATCTGTTTGACTCTGCGTCGCCGCTGTATTGAATCTCTGCGTTTAATTGGCAGCCTTGAAGGTTTCTGCACAGAGCAAACTGCGAAAAAAATATTTTTACACTTAACGGGGCCATTTCGAAAAGTGATGTGACTCTGAGACGGTCCTAAACTCCGGGAGTAATTCTGGCGGTTCAGATTATATTTATACAATTGTATGCAGAAAATAATCACAAAAGACTTCACCAGCTTCCATTGCGTCGATATTGCTAGAAAACATTTTGATAGCATACAGCGCCACTTGAGAACTTCAACACTGCACACATCCACCACATCTCCATTATAGCGAAATTACTCTCCCTAACAGAGTAATCTCACATTATAATATGCAATGTGCCCAGCAAGCCGCCTGCGTGTTGTTAATCTGGGGTAAACGTCAAAACAGATACAAGATAATGTCTGCCAAATAAAAAGCTAAATAACAAAAACATTAAAATAAAATAAGGTGTTTTAAAATGATGTCTGGTACAGTACATGTGGAACCAGGATTCCTAATTAAAGAATTTCTGCACAAAAATGTATTTCCGGCTGCTTCTACTCTGTTCAGTTGTCCATCTGTCTTCTGTGATTTTACCACTGAAAGATCAAACCACTCGATGTTTTCAGGTCTGGAAGTTTAAGTTGATCCTGTGAGTTACAACTCATGAAATGATGGATGACCTATAAATATATAAAATGCATAATCTTTGGTTTTTAAATATGGCTTCAGGAAATGTAATACTGATACTCAGCCCAGTTTATCTGCTCTGGAATATGTTGACGATGTTATACTACTGTAACACTTTAGTAAGGCAAAAGATTTCCAGGTTTCAAAACACTAAGAGAAGTAATTTATATATTCCTACTAGAAGAAGGCCACTTTCACCAACCCAATGCATTTTTTTCTTGAAAGACTTCAGACCTGTTGGTTTTGAAGGTATGACAGTTGTACAGTGAGCAAGTCCCATTAACTTTAGATAATGTAGAGTTAAAAATTAAATCCCATTACTGCGACAGATTGATCAGTGTTTGTGCTTCGGCTGGGTATCTGAAAGGTGGCGCTAAAGTATAAATCTTGTTTGTAACACTAATTGTTTTCCATAGAGGGGTTAGTGGTGAAACCTTCACAGACACCATGTGAAAAGTGGGAGACGGGTATGGTGGGGGTGAAGAATCAGAAGCAATTGGGATACGCCCCCCGCGACAGCCAAATTAGCGCAACGTGCCGGTCTTATAACGACACGGGTAAAGAGAGTGATTGTGATGTAGTCATTTCTGATGGACCCCAACACTGCTTATGCTATCAGTATATCAGACTTTACCACTTACGAGAGACAGTCTTGTATATATGGTAATAAATAAATAGATAAATAAATTCATAAAAAAATAAAAACATACTCTTTGTGTTAGTACACATGCACTATGTCTGCAGCTCTTTGCGTGCGACGCCGTGACACCTGACGCTTGCAGGCGCGTGTCCTCAGGATCAGAACGTGCGCAGCAATCCACCGATCGTCCTGTAAGCATCTACTCATCGTACGCCATGCCAAAATATGGTCACCAACAGAGGATTTCAAAAGTGAAAAGTAAACAACAAGGACTGTTAGGTCACATAAGCCTACATACAGTAATAGGTCAGCTTTGGAAAAAAAAACTCAATAGTGTTTTTCGTTTATGGCTCAGGAAATGCCTGAAGCTTTATGGGAAATCAGAGTGACGTATTATCAAAATTCAATGCCGGCTAAAGAGAGGAGTCCCATAGTGACAAGTAGGGGAAAATGGAAACGATTATATTTCATTCTATGATTGTTTCTTAACTGTTGTTCTGACTCGACCACATCGCTGTTTATGAATTGATAAGACATCTTTTAAAAGTTCATAAATTACGGATACATTTCTAGGTGATAAAAAACAGTCATTGCTTGGAATCCCCACACGCTTTTCGGAAACCAGCCAGCCTGTAGTGTGTGTGTGTGTGTGTGCGCGTGTGTGTGTGCGCGCGCGCAACCATTTCCCTGCCCTAAGCACCTTGGTCAGAGAATCCTAGCCACACCCCCGATCATAGAAGGCGGGGCTTGCAGGATGCTTTGCTGACAGATATGGAGGTGGGCGGAGACCAGGTCCAGGAAGATCTGGTGCCTCTGTACTTATGGGTGATCTGTCGGCTGAGGACTGGCACTGACAGGCCGGGGATTGGACTGTGGATGAGCCAGGCAGCTGAGGGGGACACAGGGGAAGCTGCCGTGACTGCTGCTGCTGCTGGAGAGGTACGCCAAGTCTTCCTGGGGAGCTACAACAACCCTAGGACTACATGCGGAGCCGAAGGGAGACAGAGGAGGGGAGAACAGAGGAGAAATTCTGTCAGAGTCACTGCAAGCCCACACATGCAGACACCTGCTGTCCGGTTGACAAGGGCTGATGGTTTCTGTTAGTCTAACCAGACGGGGACACGGGGCCTTCATGATAACAGGGCTGCCACACCTATAAAGGTCTATAATGTTACCCTAGAATTAAAAAAAATATATATATATATATATTCTGAGTCCCTGAAGTTCTTAATTCCGCTGTATCGATTAATTAGGAAGTAATATTATTCATTTAAATAATAAAAAAAATCTTACGTGAATAGTAGATGCACTGCATATGAGGATGTTAGATGTTTATGTAGATGTTTGCTGCCCACACGGTGCCAGTTGGGTACTGAAATGCCCAAAATAGTTCTACCGCGAGCGAGAAGCCGTGAAATGCCGACATCATCACAGCTGTGGCGGAGCCGTCATTTCCGAGCCCGGGGCATGAGGCTACTGTGAACCCCGGCCGTGTCTCTGTGCTGTGCCGGTCCTTTGGGTCTGGCCAATGATGCCCGAGCGAGAGATGCACGGCACCACGTGTATGATTAAATGCTGCGTTTGTTTAATCAGCGGTCGCAAAACAGCCTTGAATTCGGGACCATTCACTGCTACATGCAGGGCTTGACAACTGATGGGCAAGCACGCATTCGTTATAAAATTCAATCCAATTCATTTTTATATCGCGCCTTTCACAACAAAGCGTTTTACAGGGTTGCGTTGTGATACATACAACATAAGTAGAGAGAGATACAGAACAGGAAAGAAGGAAGGAAAGAAAATGAATAAAGAAAGAAGAAACCGCAGCAGGCGTGGAAATATCTGCCCATGAGAGCGGAAATGGGCTCTTATCTTAGATGCATGTGTGAGGTAATGGCACAAATTAGCATACATTTTACCCAAAGCGCATTCAAGGACCAATTCGGCCCAAACATGTAATCATTGAGGTTGTGTGTGTGTGTGTGTGTGCGCGCAGGGTGCTGTTACCTGCAAACCTGTAGGTGTCTCCCTCGCCTTAAGTGTGAGGAGCGTGGCGACAGTGCGGCAGCAGGCTGCTGACAATCTAGGAGAAACTGACACATTAGACAGATATACAGAGGGATGACGGCTGCCATCAGCGGGAATGTGAAACCTGACGGTGACGCTGGGGTCGCTGCGAGGAACGGCTTGTCAGGGAGGTCCGTGCTGAAAGACAGCTTCTTCACCGAGTCAGCAGCGAGCACAAGCAGCCGAATTTAATTAGACATTTAATCAGGAACTGACACACAGATCTCTACAGAACATTCTGTAACGTTAGTGCTAACAGTTGGCAATACTGACAGTGAGGTAGTGAGCACTCTTTGAAAACAACATTTCTCCATCATCGGCTCACATTTTACAAATACAGATCACTAACCCAGCTTCTCAAAAGTGTTCTGTGCTGCATATAGTAACAGTCAAATAAACTGACATAAACATGGACAAAAATATTTGTCTCCTGACAAAGCATTCCTCACTATATCCAAAAGAAAATACTACAGGAGATGTACAAAAAAATCCCAGATCAAGTGTCGAGGCATGCACACAAACGTACATTATTTTTCAGTCGTTCTTTCATTTAAAAGATTCATTCGTTTGTAGAATTTTACTACTTAATTTAGTCCACTTGCAATTATTGTACCATTGACATACAATAGAAAATAAAACCCACTTGAGAGTACAGTATGGAATGTGTACATTTTCTTCGACGCGAATTAAAAATTAATTTTAAAAATAAAATCTAAATTAAAATCATGAGACAAAAAGCATTTGACAGGTTTTTTTCTGGCATTGTATTATCACACAAACATGTTATTATAAACACTATGTGACAGGCAAATACTGCCATCTACCGGCGGAATGTGGGAACTGTTGCACATATTGTTGGCAAATTCAGTCGTTTGGGGTTAAAGGGATGCGAGATGGATATTGGGCTGTTGTGATTTTTAGTAAAACAGAGAGGAGGCTACACTGGTTTCCTTCTTGCTAATTCAACCCCTTCAAGTAAAACCTAGTCTAACCCCTAGTTTCTAGACAAATAACCCAGTCATCTGATCAGCCACTCTAAAACAACAGCAAGTCCGTGCTAACAATCAACATCTGGAAAAGAAAAAATGAACACACACACACACACACACACACAAGCCCTGCCTCTGCTGACCACTGTCTTCTGCATCTTTGCAATCAGCTAGTGGTCACATGATCCATACTTTCTCAAACATAGGTTTAACTGCATGTGGCCAAACACAAGCCAGCTGGTCTCGTATACAAGATATGATAGGTGCATGGGCCAGTGTTCCCGATTTAAGCCCCATGTAATGACCCAGGTTATGTGACTTCCAAGAACAGCCAGTCACGTGACAGCTTGAAACAGCCGGTCATTTTTATGGTCTCACTGTCAAAACAAACATGCAAGCAAACAAACAAAAAAGACTCAGCTCTGTTAAGTACCACTTCTGTTGATATCTGCATGCAGGATTATTATTGTATTCTGTGTCTTTCAGTGAATTTCCTGACCCCCATAAAGCATTAGCGATACTCGCAGTAAACAGTGCCCAACCCACAGCCGGATCAAAGGTCATATTACTGCCTCAGACTGCAACTTAACCTCCTGGCTGATGGCTGGCAGCCCTCAGGATTTTTTTTATTGCCTGTCAAATGCTTTTATGCCACAATTCACTGGTGAAAAGTCACCGAGACATAGGAGACTGTCCATGGCTACACACAAACTCAAAAAAAAATTAATGCACAGCAAGGGCATAGTTTATCCCTGTCAATAAAATCAAAAAAAGACATGCACTACCATTTTAAAAAACAAATTCACAGAAATAACCTTAACAGAACCATTCACTGGCCAAAACAAAATTTAATTAAATCCACCCAACCTAAACTGGAGGCCCTCTAAGTTGCATAGTATTGTCAAACTTCCTGGAAGTAAAATTAACCAAATCAGACATTAACCTCCAGCTGCAATGTACATATCATCACAACAGACGGAAAAGTATATTATGTGCACAGAGGAAGACAAAGTATCACAAGGCCACTTAATGTGACGTTGTGTCATTATGAAATTACACCACTAGGTGGTAGCAGTCGCAAACAAACCACAGTATACCACTCAGCTCTTGAGCTGAATCACTCGTGTCGGAACAGGGAAAGAACTAAGCTACACAGGGCTCCGCCCCCCCAGAACTGGAGTTTGAGACCCCTGGTATAGCCTATTAAATTATACATGATTACACATACAGACTAACAGAAGAAAAAGGTACATTAGGCAAATTAGGCCATCCTCTGTAAGTCAGTTAAAAATTTAGTTCAGAAAAATTCAAATAAATTTCAGCCACTTGATATGGTTCACTTGGTGTAAAACACCACTGAATGATAGCAGCCATTTTTTCTATCCTATCTTTTTGCCAAATTGAATTTGTTTTAAGAATGATCCACACAGGACAGTGATCCTGCTCATTTAAGGAGACACATCTTCACAAAGGATCTGATATTCTCACATGCATTCATAGCTGTTTTATTTCTAAATTCAAATTCTGGCTTCTGGGCTACATTAAATTTCCGCGACAGTAGCGGCTTCTCTGAACGGGGTGATGCTTCATGTGCGGTCGAGGAGCTGCTCTGGAGCTCAGACGAAACACTTCAGCTAGCCAACCATCAGAGTCTATGAACACTTGTGCTCCTTGACAACGTAAATCCCTGAGGAGAGTCTCACAGTACATTCAGGCTGAGTAGCGGAGACTGTAGGCACAGGAAACAGGAAACCAGTCTGTCCTCCTCTCTGTGACGCTGTGGGGGCATCAGGGGGGGGGGTCACCCGCGTTGTAAGGGCGGGACATATGATGACCAGGTGTGTTGGGGGGGGACATCAGGTTCAAGGGGCGAGTCAAATCTGTAAGGGTACGATTTCTGGCAGCGTACAGCGCCGACCGCCGGCTCGCCACCCCCATCGAGCGGTAGGGTGAAGCGGGGGCGGAGCCGGCACTGCGGGTACGAGGCACGCAGAGGTCCAGGCTGGGGCTGCAGCCCATGACGGCACTGGTCACACGGGGCCGAAAGTCCACGCTGAACGTGTGGGGGTCTATCATGAACATCCGGGTGCCTAACGTCCACTGAGGGTGACCTGAGAGGAGGGGCCGTGCCGAGGACCTCCACAGGGAGGGCAGGGCCTCCAGCGAGGGCGGGCTGCCCGGCTCAGTGGGGGTGTTGGCAGGGGTGGGCGTGAGGGTTGTGGGGGAGAAGCCAGCGGCGGCCGGACTGGCACTTACTTTGGTGGAGCTGCCCTTGATCTTGGCCACCTTGCTGGCGCGGCCGCGGTGCGACTGCTCGTGGTCGAACTCCAGGTCCTCAAGTCGCTGCGTCAGCGCCAGCTTCTGCTGGATGGCCATGCGCAGCAGCGAGTTCAGCGTCTTCTTCTCGTCCTCGGCGGC
>JABFEB020000060.1:20186650-20196712 GCA_019775895.2 Stomatorhinus ivindoensis
TCTGTGGTATATTGAGGATGGCAGGATTTTGGAGGGGACCCACCATGAAAGGCATGCAAGGCAGAGAGAGAGAGAGACTTTGTCAGAGGGAACATCACTCTGTAAGGTTCTTTGGAGCATAACCAGTCAGGCATTCAGACGCCTTCTCTAGGCGCCATAAATCTCATGAGCTGGCTGAGTCCCAGCTAATAGGCCATGCAGACAAATTAATGCCAGCCCCCCCACCCCCCAGATAAAACTGGTGCAGCCAAACAGCGCTTTTTATATCACTGCTGTGACACACATTTTCTCATCTCCCCAAACATGCTTGGATGCTGTCCGGTTGTGTGACCCGGCCCTGGCTTAGAAATATCATTCAAAGTATTAAATAAGAATGACAGTTATCTACCTTTAATCGCAGTCCCTCTGTTACCCTGTTGGATGGGCTGTGTTATATTTTCTACCCAGTGCATTTCACTCTGCTTTTACTCACCAGTTCTCTACTCGCACTCTACTCATGACACATGTCATTTTCTGCATCCCGTGCTCCTAAATTAGGCCCCATCATCTGGAAAGAGCGCCGTAACAACCATCCCCACAGTTCCAAAAATAAGAGGTCAGGGATCTCAGCATCTCCGAGGCTCCCGGTCTCATCAACACATCCTCAAACAGCCGTTGCGGCTCCACGGAGCCACAGGGGAAATCTGAGCCCGCAGTAACGACTCATCGGTATTACATGCGGACAGCCGGCCTGTGACCGGCAACGTGTTTGCACTTTTCCAAGGCTGCAGAACAGGTGAGAACCTCTGCAAAGTTTCAATTGCATTGTTCTAGTGCACAGAGAATACACATAAGAAGTGCTTAAGATCACACAAAGGGTCTCAGTTTACCCAAACAGTAAGAGCTTTATTCCAACTCCCTGTCCCTGTCTGTGCTGCAGCTAAGGCTCCCACTGCATTTCTCAGACTGTTGGAAAGCATGGATGAGAGCTGGCACAGGCCTCGCCGGCCCCCAGGTAATGAGGCAATGCATTATGCGGGCACCGCAGGGCACCACCGCTACATCAGAGATATTTTGCACATTTGTATTTATTACTTCGACACAGTAAGACTTACGTTCTCATTTTTTATGTGTGATTTCCAATCTTTATCTTCGTATTCCGCTGACTGCTTTTGTCCC
Organism: Stomatorhinus ivindoensis; assembly: GCA_019775895.2. Taxonomy (NCBI): domain Eukaryota; kingdom Metazoa; phylum Chordata; class Actinopteri; order Osteoglossiformes; family Mormyridae; genus Stomatorhinus; species Stomatorhinus ivindoensis. The sequence goes on from JABFEB020000060.1 coordinate 20,187,809, forward strand.
TATTTTGTCTTTCTGCTTGCCGCTGTAACTCCAAAAATATCCACTGGGGATTAATTAATTATGTATTTAATTCAATTCAATTTATTTTATGTGGTGCCTTTGGCTTTTACAGCAGAGTCACCCAAGCCACTTTGTATGGGTGTGGTCTGATGCAATATGATGTCAACAAGACAGAATAGAACAAAAACAAGGAAAAGGGAAGAGAGAAAGAAAGAGTCAGATGACAATGGAGAGGAACTAAAAAAATCTATCTATCTATCTATCTATCTATCTATCAATCAGTGTCTGTCTGTCCATCCATCCATCCATCCATCCATCACCAGCACCCAGCATCGAACTCATCTCTGCTGGAATCTGTCTGCCACCTGCCCATCCCAGAGGAAGAGGGAAAAATGCAAAGACCTCTGGCCCTGTCAGACCAGAGAGCTCTGGAGGATGACATCACAGCAGAATGGTGACTCAGAGGCTCTGTCCCCCTTCCTTGGGGCCCAGGACACACCCTGTGAAACACCTTCCTCTGCTGCACCAGCTACTACAGCTGGTCTGCTCATAAATTATTCAGTTCAGCCAGTGAAATGCATTCCCACACACATAGTACTGCAATACATATTCGTGTGTGGGAGACAAAGCTGACTTTAGACGAGGTGCAAAGGAGAGATTTTAAACAATGGGGGGAGGATGCGGGAACGGTTCCGAGAACGGGAAGAGCTACTGGACCAGGGATGCAGGTTCGGGTGCTTAGCTGAGCCATGTTGTACCCAATAAACGTTTTACCCAAAAACATACCTTGATATTTTATACAAACGGTTGAGGTTAATGATCATATTTGAGAATGTAACGACAGCGTCCCCCCTGGGAATCCTGGAAACATCTGCACATTCTCAGCCACCACACAACTCCCCACCTCAAAAAGCAGCAAAACCACATTTATAAATAAACTGTTAAGAATACAAATCATGCAAAATGGTGAATTATTATCATTTCTCAAGTGTCAAGCAAAAACACACATTTGAATTCAATCACTTTCTGTTCCGAACACAATATCTGAAGCATTGATCCCTGTTCTGAGTGAAACCTACGGCATCATTACTTCCCATGTATGACTTCACTGTCTTCTCGTTCTTCGTTACCCTCATGATCTATTTATTAATACATGACTTCAGTTCAGGCGGCATTGTGTCTCAGCGGGCAGCACATCTGCGGGGGGGGGGGGGGGCTTCATCTCTTCCCCACTCTGTGAGTCTGTGGGTCATGTGTGACATATGTGCGCGTGTTTACATGTTCTCCATGTGCCAGACAGGCTTCCTCCAGCATTCCAAAGACATGCTGGTGAGTTATCAGTACATGGTTATATGCACACGTCCCCTACCACTGTCCTGCCCAGATTGTACCCCAGTGTTACCACCTGGGATAAGCTTAAGGCCAGCAGTGTTTGAGCAGCCTACAAAGGTAATGATATTGTTTCTATTATATGCATTTGTGATGGAAAAAACAAAAAAATCTAAATCTGAAACCTATTTGGCAAATGGCTCTAAAATCAGACCCTCATTTTAAGGTATCAGCCTTCAACAAAATAAAATACTGCAAACTGCAGTACATTTAGTGATGGTTTATAATGAAATAAACTAAGCATCAATGATTCCTCACCTTTCCCCTCCATCGGCTTCCCCGTGAGATTCTAACTGAGTGATTTAATTTTTGCTTTGGAAGTTGGGATTCTGTGTTACATCATGACCAAAGCTCTCACATTGTTTATAACTAGGAAGGAATTCTCCTGGTTTGTATTCAAAATGGTTAATAACACCAAAATTCTAACACAAAATAGCAATATACTGATGTAAAAGATATCGTGTTATCCTATATATCAATATACCATAAAAATTCAATATAGGCTACAACCCAGTTCTTAAGCAATGTCATAATTTTTTCTACAATTCTAAAATTGCGCAGCCCCCTTCGGCCCTCACTGAGGACCCCTATTGGGCTGCAGACCCCCAGTTCAGGACCACCGCTTTAGACCACCCACGCATGGATGGAACGACATGTCTCCAAATATTGTTATTGGATTGGGAGTTTTAACTGTAGAAAATTATCATCAAAAAGTCCTTTATCAAGATAAGTCATGCTCATTACACACCCCAGTCTATGTCTATACATGGTCTGCCTGCTGCCACCAATGGACGGGCCAGAAGTACAGAAGCTGTTTGTGCCTCACACAGATCCAGTCCAAGTAGTCCTGGCTGCCAGGTCAGGTTTATCTAGAGGCAGGACCTATCCTCTGGAAAATAAGACTGTGAATGTAGCTACAATAATTAAACCTCTGCTCTCACCCTTAACTGACATCTCATTGAGGAAAACATACAGTAGCCAGCAACTTTTGGAAGACCAGATCTGTACTGCGATCAGGTCAGCGTCACAGATCACTCGGCCCCATGGATTTACTCCACCTTTTAAAATTGAAGAAGGATCTCAGTCCTCAGCTGGTATGAAACCAGGAAGGCATGCTGAGGGCGAGGTATAATGGCTGAATCCCAGTAAGGATTTGGGACGGTTTTGTTTCAGCCAACCGGCTGAGTTCTCTGTGACTGTGGCTCTTTATATTCAACAGGTTGGCTGAAACTAAATCTTGGTCTGGATTTTGACTTTCTGGACAGACAGTGTAGTGCCTGTCTTCTCATTAGCATTAGCATTAGCCCTGACACCCACAATGTGGCCTCTGCTTTCCTGGCCTGAAAATGAACCCACTTCATAGTGTTTCTAGCCCCCTCTCCCTGTCAAAGCAGTCGTGCTCGGGCTAGGCTAACAGAAGACGCCGGCGTCGCCACGGCACCAGCCTACGTCCTTTCTGCTTCACTCGGTCTTCTTTCCCCTCCCTGCCGATGCTGGGAAGCTACCAAGGAAAAGTGACCAGGGGTGATGGAAATCCATCTGCGTACCAGGGATCCTCAGAATGGCCAGCGGCTTGGAGCGAACTGACTAAAGACACCAGTTTATGTAGATACCCAGGAAAAAAAGCACGTTCAAACAATTCCGAATAGCTCCTCCCATCATTTGGCAGATCTGCCCTGAATCGATACATCACCCCCCTTTTAAAGGTGGCAGTGAAAGAAAGATGCTGTACTTCCCTCTGACTCGTGCCATAAATGAGGGGTGGGGGCTTATCACAGCTGATGGCTGGGGGCCCATGGCATAGTAATTACACTGAGGACTGAACTGCTAATTGATACATTACCCATTTTCAGGAAGGCATGATATTAATTGCCTCACTTTTACGCAGCAACCCTGTGTGTAGGCAAACGATTCAGAATTTACCATAATAAGGCATCAGGAGACAAGATTTTAACTAATCATATGAACAAAACTGCCACAGAGAGCTTTGATCTCTCCAGAATGTGACAGGACATTTCCATACAAAGCATCGGATTCTGAAAAATACATTTAGCACTGGTGCTGTAATACCACACAGAGCCCAGTAAACAGGGAATACATATTAAACAGGGAAATCGCATCTCGCTCTTGAGATTAGGGAGCATCAGCAATTTCAGCTTCACTAATCCTACAATGGTGAGGTTAGGGTCGATCAGCAATTTCAGCTTCACTAATCCTACAATGGTGAGGTTAGGGTCGGATCAGCAATTTCAGCTTCACTAATCCTACAATGGTGAGGTTAGGGAGGATCAGCAATTTCAGCTTCACTAATCCTACAATGGTCAGGTTAGGGAGCATCAGCAATTTCAGCTTCACTAATCCTACAATGGTGAGGATAGGGAGGATCAGCAATTTCAGCTTCACTAATCCTACAATGATGAGATTAGGGAGGATCAGCAATTTCAGCTTCACTTTGGGAACTGACAGGTATACAAGCAATTTTATAGGTAAAACATCCACTTGGGTTCTTCAAATAATATTCAGTTCTCCTAGTATTGTTAGCGGCATGAAAGTTCATCCTCTGGAAAAGTATTGTCAACAAGTGCCTTAAACAGAATAACAGTGTAATCAAAGTAAAATATGATCCTTACACCCCCCAGTCCCTACATGATTTGAGCAAAACCAGGAACACCAATCAGCTGCAGAGCTCAGAGTTTTCAGTCAGTGGATCTTGCTTTATTTCCTAAACTACTTATGCTTTAAATTAAAGACGTAAGTGAGAAGACCAAAACAGATTCAAAATGAAAGTATTCCAAATCTCTGTGAATAATGCTTTGAGGTTTTGCTCCTGGGGCCTTTATGAGTCATTGCTGTCCATTTCGGTGATTGCATCTGTTGTGCGAGCAGAAATAGCTGCTCTCCCGCTCACTAAAGTTTTATTGTTCTTGTGATTGAGCCCAGCTCTGCTGAGGATGCTCACAAAGGCATCTCCCTGTCATCCTCACATTAATGGCCTCCACTTTACTCAGTCCCATCTTATTAAGCTTCAGGCATGGGTTTGCTTTCAGCTTTTTACTTTCCCATGTTGACCTTGACAGAAGTGTGCAGTCAGCAGTCATTCTGTCCTCTGCTCTGTGCAGATTTGAAGGGTGCAGACAGGAAGGTGGTATTCAATGACATCTGTGGCCCGGGTGTGACAGGTCTCTGCAATCTAATGGTGCTCACAGGACACTCAACAAAAACACTCAGATGATCATTATACAGGCTGCGTGACAAATCAACTGCACAAACACATTAAATATTAATGGAAAAACTTGAACTAGCGAATGCCAAAGGTTGTAGGAAAAACTCATGGTTGCGAAAAATGAAGGGGCAAAAAGACTAACTTTAATCAATGAAACTTAGTCACTTATAATCCAGATATTACTAAGAATATTTAATGCTTCAGTAAAAAACAAAAAGCATATTAATTAAATACATTATTGTGGCAATATACAAATTATTATCCTGACATCCCATCCAGGGTGTTACCTGCCTTGTGTCTGTGATCCTATATCAGATAAGCATTTCTGTAAGATGGGTGAATCACAACGGAAGCACTTTGTAATGAATTTGCGCATATTAGAATTCATATCAAAGGGAACGAATTTGCCTGTTACCCACAATGCACAGCTGTGCCGGACCAGGACCCAGTCTGGATCGCATGTATGGAATGTACAGCTGAGGTCAGTATTCGAACTACTCTAACATCGACTTCCTGTCCTTGCTAAACTGTAAACTGAAGACAATTTACTAATACATTAACCTAAGAGCTTATTTCAACCAAATCCTCTCACACAAACACAGATTTGACCCAAAGATTTGATACAAAGGTAATCGGAGAACTGCAAGAGCATCTGGAAAAATGTGAACCACACTGAATGTTTCTCGACATGGAGCAGCACAGAGCACTGATGCGGATTCACTCGGGACGTATCCCCCCCCCTTCGTCTGCACGCTCTGTTGCTCACACTAACACCTTCAGGCTCCCCCCAACATCTTCTCCTGCCTCGTTTCCTCTACTTTATCCAGCTCGCTCACTCGCTATCCCTCTTCAGAACCCAGCCAAAATGGAGACCGGGAGACCAGAGGCACTCTTATGGACGCCAGCTTGGTAGGGGTGCGGTAAAACTGAAGCTCTGAAAACTAATATGGTCATGTGATCAAAAGATTATAAACCAACTGCCCCAAATGCACCGCTTTCAGCATTCTGGGTCCTACAATAGATCACTGATGCACCCTGGAACATGCAACTTACTGAAAAATATACATATCAAACTATCATTGAACATAACAAGATATGTTTTCTTTACTACTTTGTGTAGAACATAAAAAAAAATCAATCGGTCCATTTTTGTGGCTTGGTCAGAGAGCTTAAAGGGGAATGAAATGAAAATGAAGAGTTAAAAAGGAGATCTGGGACTCTGCAGATGCACCATCTCTGTCAATCCTGTGTGAGCACAGTGGCTTCCCGGTTCAGGGTCCTGAGCCTGTGTTGAGGTATAAAGCTGCATCATGTAATACCGTAAATATCAAAATATCACGAGAGTCACACAAGCAGGAGAAGGACGCCCACCAGAATTCCACACAAATGGGACAGGAGCTTCTCTAAGAGGTTCCTTCAGCACTATCGTTCAAACAATGACATTTCATATAAATGCACCAGACACTGTAAAATATGGGAGCTGTTCCAATTCAGCATCGGGGCTCCTTTAGCTAACTCCCAATTTAATGGGTTCGTTAAATTGGCAAACCACGATGAGAAAGGCCCTATATAACCTGAACTATAAATAAGATTGCTGAAAAATGAAGTTTATGACTATCCTTGTTTGGGCAGTTTTCTGTCTATATTCTACCCAGCAACACCCCTGATTGTGATGCCCAAAAGGATTTAAAGCTACCAACAGTTCACAGTGAACATGAGCACAGGCTAGGAAAAGCTTAAAGTGAGAAGAATCGTTCTTCCTAAGTTAGACTTCACGCATTTAAAATCCTTTTCATCTTGCTGAATTGACTCCTTGAATTTGATTGACCTCTCGCTTATGGCGCCTGAGCTGAGCAAGACTAATGGGGAATTCGTGTACTACCGATGACACAAAAACTGTGGACTCAGGATTTACTATGCATTAAGACTACAGCGGACAAAAAAGCTTATTTACACAGGTATAAGGGCCACGCAAACGGGAGGTGCCATGCGTCTCTCCCGATGGGTTGTACGCATACAAATGCGTGGCTTCTCTTCGGCATATTGCATCAGTGATGTACAGTCAATCCAAACTTTGTCAAATGATGCATGTAAGGCTCAAATAAGCAGTTATTACTTAATGCACTCCAAACCCGATTTACCCATATTAAATGCAATATTATGTCATATTTCATATTTAAATAATTTATTGATTATATAAATACTGCGGCCGGTGAGAGACGCACTGGCGCCCAATAATATGTTGGAATCATATTTGTTATACTGATTTAAATGAGTTGATGATACTGGAGCATCGACCCCAGCAGTGATGGGTAGAGGACATTACCTCTTGTAACTGCTCCAGCTCCTGCTTCAGCGCCTCCTGCTCCGACTCCAGATCTGCGTATTGCTGCTTTAAAGTCTGGTTCTCCTCCAGCACCACAAGACCACATTCCGCCGCTCGGATTTTCTCCTGGTTCGCCTCCGCAAGCTCCCGGGTTAGCCGCTCCACCTCTGCCCGGTAATGATCCACGGTTTCCCCGCATCTTCCCCCTGCAGCCATCGCCCCTTCTCTGTCTCGCCGTCCCAGCGTTGGTTAGACAGAGAGGCGGAGGCAAAAAGAAAAAAAACACTAAAGCAAACGATACCCCGGTCCCTTTCAAGTGCGGATGTAAACCGTAATGTTTAACAATTAAATAAACCCCATATTTATCTTCAGCCCCAAGATGCGAGATCCCCTGGACGAGGCACGACTATATTCATTTAATATATTGTTTACAATGTGCGTTCGATTTCCTTTCCTGCGTCCTCCTCTTTAACTCCTTTAATTTTCGAACCTTTTTTCGTTTCTTTTTTCTTTTTTGCTTATTCATGGGGAACTGGACGCCATCTCTTAGGATAGATTGAAATCTAGACGCACAACTCTGCCTCCATCCTTGGGCTGCTGACGTCAGTCCCAGAGGCATCTGGCTAGTTAACGCCGGAGAGAAGAGCACTGATTGGCTCTAATATATTATTCACTGAAAATACATATTAAGCTACTAGATTTAATATTAATTACAACCATAACGAACGGCTTGCGTTGAGATATCATTTAATTCCCAGTGTAATACGAAATAAAAAACAAAGTCTGAACCTCACATAAATGTTCCTATTTTCAAACTGCACAAAAAAACTACAGTTTTAATGAAAAGTCCACAATCATACGTGTCTTTGTAGCGGTTTTTTAAAAGTGTTGTATTAATTTAGCGAGCTGTAAAATACATGAAAATCGGCCATATTTGCATATATAATCCAGCGCTAAAAGGCTTTGGATAAGACCGTAATGGATGTAGACTACCAATAAACGAAACACGGTAAAACAATATTACTCGTGACTGAGGGGGTTTCATAATTACTTTTAAGACAGGTACTCGGTATGTGCTGACATGGACGCATAACATGGCGCTCATCTCTAACGTTTCCCATGTCTGGTTATAAATATCGTAATTTGACATATTTCCCCATCTATCAGTTGTGCCTGATGCTTTGTGTTTGGACGCAAAGTAATGCATTTCAAGCAGTTTGTGGCAGGTGAGAGCGCGAGAACGAGATCGATTCCGCATCTGAGACGGAGTGCCCCGATTTGATACCACTGCGCTGAATTTAGAGCACTTTCATTGCCAAGTAATTTTAAATATATTTTACTGCGAGTTTGTACTATTACATTATAATCCTGACGTTCATTATACATATCTGTAAATACTTATTATTCCATCACTACTATGTGCTAAGCACATTTGTCTTAGGGTGAGTATGTGTGCTGTTAATAATACAGGTTACTTCCTCAATATTTCTGAACATATTTGAAAAAATATGACATAACACTAAATAAAATAAAATAAAATTAATTGTATTGTCTTTATATAACATTGTAGCTCCAAGTTAAAAGACTTGAATTATTTTGGTTTGGGTAAAACATGCTTATACTACAACATGTGTTATAGTGTGATGTGTGTGGGGGTATGTATATATTACATTGTGGGGTCAAATGTCTTTAGGACATTTTTTTGATCCACACAAGGGGAAACTCAATTTCTATATAAAAAATGCAAATGCAATCTTCCATCCATTTTTGGATACTCCTTGACCAATTCAAGCAAGTTTTTGGACTATGGGAGTGGAACCAGAGAACCTGGACGAAACCCGACGACAGCACAGGGAGAACATGCAAACTCCACACACATAGAACTCTGGTAGAGGCTTGAACGCTGGTCCTGAAGGTATGAAGTAACACTGTCAAGCAGGGCACCACTGTGCGGGGGGGGGGGGGG
>JABFEB020000060.1:20202273-20222954 GCA_019775895.2 Stomatorhinus ivindoensis
GTCTACTGCTAACGTTACTCTGCCTTTAAAGTCCATCTACCTCTGTCTACTGCTAACGTTACTCTGCCTTTAAAGTCCATCTACCTCTGTCTACTGCTAACGTTACTCTGCCTTTAAAGTCAATTTCTGTGGCCATGATCAGGGCGTTCTTCCTCACCCAGTGGCATTTTAGCAGCACTGTTTAGATACACGACTTAAGACAACACCACAAAATGTATCTGCTCGGTGACCTCAGTAATTTCAGTTTTATTAGACCTTAATTAGTCCTGGTGTTTGTAATTTGGTTCCTTCTCTTTGTAAATTGTGATACCGCTGTGAAATATTTCTGGAAAATGTTTTTTTTTTGGTTTCAGCTAATGTTTCTCTCCATTCCTAGACACAGCATAAATATGCAAGACCTACGTGCAACTTTGAACATGTGTACCTATAAGGCAAGTTCCAATAAAGCGCTTGTTTTCAGGGATATTTAGTACAAACTACAAAACTATCAAGTAATAAAGTTCACGTGTTAGCAGTGTACCTTTTTCAATATACCACGCCAGTGTTTAACTTAAAAACCTGCACTAGTGGTGCACAGCAATGCATCTCGTCCGTGAACAGACTGAAATCTAAAACTTACATGTACGTGTTTCCACAAGCAGATGAACCCTGAGCTTACATTGATAAGATTGCTGTTAAATTACATGCATTGCAATAATATCAGCACTGTCCCTGCTTATGTCCTTTCAGCTGGTAATTAATTTAGAAACTTCTGAAAGCATATGTTCTTAATCCGGCCCATTCTGAACATTTAAACTCCAGCTAAAATTCACCTTAAATGTGAATTAGTAATTAGCGTTGTTCAAACTGCTGCATTTTTTTATGATAGGCATGACATAGACACGTGAGTCTGGTATCTCTTAAGCTTCTGACCTCTCGCTGCCCTTTAATACTCAATTTCAACTTTACTCCACAATGTCATTGGTGCTGATTGTACACTATACGGTGACTCCTAGTGTCAATTCCATGCATTGCATTGAAATGGTGCTGAGCTGTTCCGCTGTATTTGGATGGAGTTCCTCTCCATCTAGTGCCAATAAACATCAAAAAACCCGATCCATTCAATCCATCCATCTTTTAACTGCTTAGTGCTAACCCTGCTCACCGCCTGGTGTGTATTCCAGATAGCAAAGGCCACAAGTCTGGGGTATAACTGAGCTGGATGCCAGTGCACTGCAGGACACACATAAGCGAACACAAAGTCACACACCATACGCATGTCTTTGAACTTTTGAACTGAAATCAGTTGAAGCATTTGTTTGGTAAATATGAGTAATACACCAACATTTGTTGATTCTGCCCCAGGATCTCTGCCCATTGCGATGAGTCTGAAACCAGTTTGCATGGGAGCTGACCATATATGGATCTGCTGCCCAGATCGCCTCAGCTGACCCCTCATGACCTGATGTCTGAACTCCTCCTCCTTTAACAGAGAATGAACCCAGAAACCCAGCAGAAGAACCTTATCGTGGCCACTTGCACTCATGATCATGTTATTTTTGCCAAAAACCGCAGTTCATGACTAAACTAATGTTCTCAGGAACAAAGACCGGCGATCACAGAAGCTTTAAGGCTTGTATCATCCTCAGAAAATCACATGATCAATGACAAATGAGGTCTCACTTCCCACAGAGACAGACTATTGAGGATGAACAATTGTCTTGCTACTTTTCTACCTATCTGAAAAACGAAGCCGCCAAGAAACAAACAACATTCTCCATTTTGGACATATTTAACTTTTTTATTGGCTACCACTTTACAATAAGACTCCCTTTGCCACTTATAACTGGTAGTAACTCATTCATAAGAAAATAACTGTGGTATAACTTGTTTACAATTTCTAGTAATAATTTACAATTACCTGTTTATAAACCATTTATAATCCCTTTATAAGGGTAGCCTTATTGTAAAGTGGCGCCTTTTATTGGCTAAATTGGTTGAGCCATAATGTAGAGAAACATTTTTTTTTCTGAATAACAATCAATAAAAATGCACCATCCCACACACAGTCACATCCACTATCGCATCCATTTATTGCCCAAATGAAGCCCAGATACATTTCTTATAAAATTTATCCGACGATCCCTTGTGTCACGCCCGGGGGGAGAGAGAGAGGTGTGGATCCAGGAATGTGGGGCGAGCAGGGATCGAGACAAGCACTGAGCAGAGCGTGGGGGTGCGAGACGCGAGCTGGTCGGGAGCTGGGGAGCCGAGAGGGATCACCCGGGGGGGGGTGCCCTCTCGGGGGGGGTCGAGCGACCGGAACTGGAGATCGGGGCACAGGAATCGTCGTCGTGGGGCAGGTGCGTGGGTCAATGCCAGGGAGGTCAGTCCGACACAGAGGCACGGGCACTGGACACGGGAGGATGGGGAGACGAGGGTGGCAGGAACGCGGGCTCAGGCAAGGCGCGGGTTCTGGGAAGGGAAGCAACAGAGGTGAGGCAACAACGCGAGGAAGACAGACGGGCAGGGAAAGCTAGGGAACACGCTAGACGAGAGAAACGCTCAGCAAGGCACGGGAACATCGGCTCAATACTTCGCATCGTCTTTAGGTTGCGGTAGTGCATATAACTCTGACTCCGATTATCTGGGATGTGAGTCACCTTGAGGATGCCATTAAGTGGTGCACTGCTACGACAGTTCATTTCAGCCTCCTGAGCGTCCTATAGAATGAGAAGCAGTGAAGTACCACTCCACAATTTGTAAAGATAATCCATACTATACACAACAGCAGACCCATATATTGAGAAATGAGTGAAAGGGGCTGGTGTATCTCTGAATCTTCTGTGAAAATGCCATGAGATTTCTCTGGAAGTAACCAAGTCCGCAATTCACTCAAGTCAGTTGTCAGTCTGGTATGTACATGATTTGTAAATAGTCAGGTATGTTGTACCTCCGCAATGAAATGATATTAATATGGTGACCACAATGAAATGAGTATAAAACCCAACAGCCCACTGAAGGCAATGGATCACGCATAGATGTGAGACGGTGACACAGAGAAAGTGATTCAGATCCCAGCAGGGAACTCATGACAGTCCTTACAACCCAATTCGAGCCGCTTGTCATGTGATGCCAATTTCCTGCTTCTCCTCAGCACTAGATCTGTACGTCCGTCTACTCACATACATACGATAGCCATTAGTCGACTGGTTTATTCATTTGAAAGGCTCGACTTCAGACCATAGATTTACAGTCATTTATAGCAATCAGGAAATGGTCTGCCTGTCCTCATGTGACCAGTCTCAGGGCTAACTGAGCTCTGTGTCAGCATTGGACGCAGTAAATCAGATCATTCGGTGAGAGGATATATCTCTAGCTGCACTGTCCTTCCTGTTTCGGCAGCAAAACATAAACTCACTTACTGCCCTGAAGGATTATATCAGCTGCTGACAGCAGCCAGAGCGAGGGAATGACCCAGAAGGGCCCGCATTTTATGGAGCACATTAAGTTGGTTCAGTAGAAGCACAGGGACTCTGTTCATACATAAAGCATGTGACTGGGGCCTGTTCTGAGTTCAGCAGGGGAGGGCGTGTCCAGCCAGACTGTTTACACTGTGCACACACACAGTCCACATATTCATATCTTTATGGGGACTCTCCATTGATTTTTATGGGCAAAATACAATACTTTTGGCATAGTATTTTTAGTTTTTTGATTGCAGTCCCAGATTAAAAAAAAATTGAGATCTCCCTTGTGGGGACCAAAAAATGGCCTCCATAAAGTCAAAATAAGATTTTTTTTATCACATTGTGGGGATACTTGGTCCCCACAATGTAATATATACATCACACACACACAGCTACTGCTTCTTAAGCTTCATTCTCTTTTCCAGATTCCCAATATTTCAATTTGTCTTTATTCACCAGTTCTTCTATTAACCCACAATATCCTTCATACTCTGACAGGCCACCACACAGCCAGGTTGCAAACATTAAATACAATTCAAAATACAAACTTAGCCACGTCACTATTTTTAAAGCATGAAATTCGTTGTGCCCCAGACTTCATAAAATTTTTTTAATTTACTCAACAGCAAGAGAATTAAGCTAACATTGAGTTTTACTGACGAATAACTGTCCCGATTGCAGTAAATTTTGTAATTAAATAAAAATCCCGTGACCTAATGCTTCTAACTACTCATATTCGTAATTCTGGTTCTTGACCATAGAATGGAAGAGAAAAAAATGTCACCTATGAAAAGCTCAGTCACATGGATGCATGTGTAGCTGTAGGGGACAGAATATCCGGCCCATGACATGTGGTTTTCCATGTCCAAATTATGCAGATGAGGATTGGGGGGGGGGGGGGGGGCAGTCGCCCAGGCTTCCCACACGAGTCTGTAATCAGTTGTAGATGTGAGGTAATTGGGCTCACATGAAGAACTTGCGGGACTCAATCACTGCTATCACCAGCAGCAGCAGCGTTCGTCGTACGCCACGGTAACGCCCCCCCTAGCCCACCTGCTTTCTCTCCATCTCTCTTCTTCCTCCACACCATCCTCAATCCATCAGACACAAAGCTACCTGAGCCTCATGCTCACCCATGGCTACCGAGAGGAAGAACAGCAGACTGGAAAGCTGCACGTTTCACGTGAGTATTTAAATATAACTTTCCAACGAAAGTAATTAGGGAGTATTAGAATGATGCTGCATTGTGGTCTGCTGGTGTTAACTAGGACATGTTAATATTCAAGTATAACAGAATAAAACAGTATAACAGAACTCTAAGTTTTTCTAAACAAGGAAAATTAATCACCCAAACTGCTATCTTCCAACAGAAACTCATTTTACATCAGTCTCTGTGAGTCTGCCTTGTGCATTTTCCTGCACCGTATTATCGCTCATATTCATCCTCTTGATTTTGCAATAGGTCAATTATCAAGCTTCGTCTTTATAATCTGTGCCTGAAACCACGGTAACAATATGCTGCCTTTGAAACATAACAATAAAATAAATATATGGTGGAAATTAGTGGGAGAACATTTTAAGCTGAATTTGAGAAAACCCTTCTTTACACAGTGTGTAGTTACAGTATGGAATAGTCTTCCTGTTCATGTAATGCAAGCTACAATCCTAGGTTCCTTTAAATCAGAGCTACTGTAGGTAAGATTTTATCAACTCTGAGCTATTAGTAAATTTCTTCCCAAACGAGGTCGGTGGGTCGAATGGCCTCCTCTTGTTTGTAAATTTCTTATGTTCTTATGTAGCTGAAAAACGTTTTGGTCAGTATCATCAGTCACTGATTTTTACTTTTACTGGCCGTTTTTTGTGTGAATACTGCACTTGAAAACAAATTTTACACTAAGGCCAAAGTCAGCATTAATAACTTTAATGGCGTCTTTATCATTGTTTTTATTGAGATTTAATCGTTTGTAAAAAAAAAAAAAAAAAAAACTGGGTGCATTGCTGCTATCTGCCTAAGCCCCAAAGCATGCGGAGTGTGTTTTTTCCCTCATCCAAATGGTTTCTCTGTCTCTCCTCATAAGACTATGGATTGATGCCAGGGAGATGGAATTTCTTTTTTGAGTCACTGTTTAGGAAAAAAACAAGTCCTGCTGGCTTGTTTCTATGCAGTTACAGCAGTAATTACAACAGGGAGATCTCCCCCTGATCCTGCACCATGGACCCTGAGATCCCCACCCAGTCTTTCCAGAAGAACGACCAATATACTGGATAAGCAATAGTGAAGATGGGTGCATGGATAGATGGATGGAAGGATGCATGCTTTAGTCGATTGATCGGGAATGCAAAGTACATTGTCCATTGTTCTTATTATAGGGGAGCCCCTTAATATTTTACAGAATACAGTGCAAACATACTCAGATCAAGTAATCAGCTTTTTGCATGAAGAAACCTGCTTTTCAGGCAGAGTAATCAGCTTTTCTGTTAATGAACTTGATTTTCAGAAAAAGAAACATAGTGACCGGCTTTTCTCACTGCAGATCAATACCAAGGGGCATTTTTGCAAGCTGCCTGGAGGACCAGAAGATGACGACCTATTGGGGAAGGAGAGCAGGAGTAAGCTGGCCTACTGCGTCACGGACGTCCCACCCTGGTACCTCTGCATTGTCCTGGGCGTCCAGGTAGGGCCTCACTCTTGCTGTGCTCCAAGCTCAGAAAAGGAGGAGAAATGTGGCCAAATGCATGCAATTGGAAGGCAGGCTGTTCCACACCAGTCCTGGAGCTCCTCCTCCACTCTAGAGGCCACGCCCATCCCAGTAGCTATAAGCCTTGTGGTTTCTTGCTAGATGCCTCTGATCCAGGGCTAACAAACTGCAGATTCTGCAGGGACATAACCAAAGGATTCCTGGCTAATAGTTCTTTCGCGTCTGTGGATATGCTGATTTTGTCACCCCAAACATACAGCACTGCCTGACAGCCTTTGGCGGCCTCATCGCCATCCCGCTCATTCTGTCCCAGGCTCTGTGCCTGCAGCACGACGGACTCACCCAAAGCTACCTCATCAGCACCATCTTCTTCGTCTCGGGGATCTGCACCCTGCTGCAGGTCATTTTCGGGGTCAGGTGAGGCGTCCATGCTGTGGGTGGGATATCCTGGAAGTGGAGTTATGATGGGGAAGGGGGGGCCTTGGGGAACAGCTCACAGTAATTGGCCCAGAAACCTGAGGTCAAATTAAGGGCTACGGATTTCTTGAGCCTCTGAGGATGCTGTTAATCCTCTATAGCATTTAAACATTTTATTTTAATGTGCCTTAACATTCTTTATAATCTGCTTCAGAAAGCAGTTGCCAAGGCCAATTAGGACTTACAGTCCACCAATAACAATTATTCACAATGCAGAGAAATTCATAAGGGGAAGATTAGGTTGGAATTTCCATCCGATTAGAGAGGAGCTCACTGTAAATTAACATTCTTCCCAATCCCTCATCCCTGGAGCACTGGGTCTGCATTTCTTTGTTTAACAGTCTGCAAGCCATTTGTAGATAATCAGGTTTTTACACTAATTCTTTTTTTGGTAACTGTTTTAAATGAAGATTCCAAACTACAGCACGAAAGTGCGGTCACCGCATTGGAGAAAACTATTTGTGATCGCTTTTAAGCATTCCTCTTATTCTCGTTCAGTAAGACTGTAACTCCTTGTGGACTTTGGTGGTTCTTCTCCCCCCCTCCCATCTCCCCCAGACTGCCCATCCTGCAAGGGGGCACCTTCACCCTGCTGGCCCCATCCCTGGCCATGCTGTCCATGCCCGAGTGGACCTGCCCCGCCTGGACACAGAACGCCTCTATGGTCAACGTCTCCTCGCCGGTCTTCATTGAGGTCTGGCAAAGCCGCATGAGGGAGGTCAGAAGCCATCCAGTCATTCCCATCTCCAAATGAGGTCTCCTAAGATACAGGATGCACCTCAAACACTCTCATTATCATTCACCGCCAGCTGTTCAAACAACAACATCAAAAATTGTACAAGATCACAGTTCATATCCAAGGTCCCGTTACACCTACAGTACTGTGCAAAGTCTGAAGCAGTCAAAGAAAATGACGTTTAAATGATCTTCATATTGGTGTAAAACTATGATGTTACTTCAGTCAAAATGTGTCAGTTCAGCCATTTCAAAACCTCTCCTAAAGTCACCTCAGTATTTGCAGCTGCCGTCCAACACACCCACATATTTTTTTTAACTGAACCACTGCCCCATCTCCTATGGCTGATCCATACCTCATTGACTTTTTCAATTATTTTAATTGATTTATTAATTGAGCTGGTTGTGAAACTTCACAGATACATGGAATGGCTGGGGTGCCCCTGAGGAAAGATAGGGGAACTGCAGTAGTGTTCTTCTTAAAGTCAACGAGATATCACTATCTTGGGGAACAAAATGTTATTAGTTTTTATTGTGTAACTATTAATCTGCACATATTCTAATGTTATACTGCGTTTTTCTTTCTGAGAAAATACAGTATACACTTGTTACCCAGATAAATAGCTTTAAACAGATTTTTTTTATTGCCGATGATTTTTACACAATACTGTACATTTCATGTTTATAGTTTGTTAGTTGATTGTGTGCAGTTTTTATTGCTTTAATAATGACCTATAATTATATCTTCATTATAATTTATGTATGTGTCATCCATCCATCATCATCCATCCATCCATCCAAGCATCCATGCATCCACCTATCCATTTTCAATATATTTAATTGTAAATCACTTTGGACAAAACCATCTGACAATGATTAAATACATTATTCTAGACATATTAAATCTTTCTTCACGTGCCATTTTTCAAAACCATGCTCTTTATAATAGATAAAAGGCGACCAAAAAAATCTGCAATTCGATGATGCAATACCTTCCTACTTTGAGGGTCAGTGTTTGAGAGCTCATTCTGTCTGCCTGTGTGTAGCTGCAGGGTTCCATCATGGTGGGCTCCTGCTTCCAAATCCTGGTCGGCTTCTCCGGCCTCATCGGCTTCTTCATGAGTTTCATCGGGCCGCTCACTATTGCCCCCACCATCTCCCTGATCGGGCTGTCCCTGTTCGACTCAGCCGGCATGAGCGCAGGGAATCATTGGGGCATTGCAGCTATGTGAGTTTGCCCCCACTGCCCCGAGAGACACACATGCGGGGCACACATTGCGCCGACCGTAACAGGAGCCGGCGCCACTCGCTGTCTCCTAAATACTTTTTCGATTGCTCCTGCAGGACGACAGTTCTGATTGTCATGTTCTCCCAGTACCTCCGTCACATGACTGTCCCAGTTCCTGCATACAGCAAGACCAGAAAGTTCCACTCTTCCAGGATGTACATATTTCAGATTTTACCCGTAAGCCAAGTTGCCAAGGATGTGCGAATATGCTAACACGTGCTAACACCTAGCTTTCAGTAAGAAAGAGTGCATGACCGGAAATAGGAAGTGTAATCCGAAGCCAGTAGGTTCCATTGAAATTATATCGGTTATAGAAGCCAGTAAACTAGAAGGTTCCGGGGTCTTGTCTTTGCCTTTTGATCTGCAGGTGCTCCTGGGAATCACACTGTCCTGGCTGGTCTGCTACCTTTTGACCATCTACGACATCCTGCCCTTGGATCCAAAGGAGTACGGCTACCAAGCCCGCACAGACCTTAAGGGTGATGTCATCGCCCAAGCCCCCTGGTTCAGGTTCCCCTACCCAGGTAAGGGGGCCAGTAATCCCCCTAGATTTGTCTAATTCAGTATTTCAGGGCATCGGTGTGAGATGTTCGGTCAGTCTTTTCAAGGAATGCCGAAGACCATGAAAGATGTAGAATCGTTTTTTGGGTTCTTTTGTCAAGATAACAGAGATCAACTAAACATGCAAACTAAAAATGCTACATTGCTGTTGCTTATGCCCCAGGTCAATGGGGTATGCCTACTGTGAGCTTGGCAGGGGTTTGTGGAATCCTGGCAGGGGTCACGTCCTCCATGGTAGAGTCTGTGGGTGATTACCACGCCTGTGCCAGGCTGTCAGGGGCCCCACCTCCTCCGAGGCATGCCATCAATCGGGGAGTAGGCATCGAGGGGGTGGGCTGTCTGCTGGCTGGGGCCTGGGGCACAGGCAACGGGACCACCTCCTACAGCGAGAATGTTGGTGCACTGGGCATCACCAAGGTAAGGCAGGGGAGGGGGTGGTGCGGTCTGGTGCCCCATTTTCTTCATGGGACAGAAGAAATCAAGGGCTTGGGTCTGATGCACAGGTGGGCAGCCGCATGGTGATTGTGGCCAGCGGAGTCCTGATGATTCTGATGGGGATGTTTGGGAAAATTGGAGCCATCTTCACCACACTACCAATACCTGTCATTGGAGGAATGTTCCTGGTGATGTTTGGAGTGATATCTGCAGCTGGAGTTGCAAATCTGCAGGTAGGAGCAGACTATCAGGGTATGGCATAAGCAAGCATCACCACTGAACCTTTTACACACTCACTAACGCATAATAGCAATCAATAGAAGCAGAAGTATGACACACAAGTACTTGATATTTTTCTTGGTGCCTTTAATCCCACTTAACCTTAAAGCCTTGATGCAGTTGATTGTGAAGATAACAGGTGGAATTCTGCCAAATTATCTGAATAATATTACATAATTTCAAATATGCAATATTACAAATATTACATATTTCTTGTTAGGGACTTTGTACCGTTCTCACCATTAGGGCGGCACATAATGATAAGCATCATGTGGAAAATGTGGACAGATATATTTGCTATATTTATAATGAGCTACTGGGCTGGTGTGGAGGCTTTTTAGTTAAACCAATTCATGGCTTTGTTTCACCAGTATGCAGATATGAATTCCTCGAGGAACATCTTCATTTTTGGATTTTCTGTGTTCACTGGATTGGTTATTCCAAACTGGATACTCAAGAACCCAACCTCCATAGCAACAGGTAGGAGCCAGAAGAAAGGCCAAAATGAGTGACCTGGAACACCAGTACCAGGTATCAGAAAGGACAGGGACCATAGCACTGTGGTAAAGCACAATACAACTTGTCTACTGAGAAGTCAGGCCAGAAAGGTGAGTTGCAGGAGCCTCCAATATTGTTAGATTTGGCACACGTACCTCTAGATGTTTCTCAAAATCAAGAATACAGAATACATTTGTAGTCTTGGCAAGAGTAGTTTTGCTAAATCCCCTCCCAAGAATGAACTTGGGGTGCAATGGATCATGGGACTGGTCACGTTTGGCGAGGATGCAACTGGCAAGAACAACATCCTGGGATTTTTACTGTTCTTTGTGCTTCTCTTCATAGTATTTGGAACTGGTCCTTCGCAATGGAATATGACATATAACTAGTACACGAGAACATAAATGTAATCAAGTACAAATACTGGGAAACACCCTCTGTCTTCTGCTCTCAGGGGTCAATGAGCTGGACCAGGTTCTCCAGGTACTGCTGAACACCAGTATGTTTGTAGGGGGCTTTTTTGGATTTGTCCTGGACAACACCATCCCAGGTGAGCCATCACACATTCAAGAAGGTAAAACGTAACAGCATTTCTGCAGTCAATGACTTGTGGGAGTTCTCATCGACTCCTGTTGGGTTTCTCAGGGTCCAAGCATGAGCGAGGTCTTGTAGCGTGGAACGAGGCACACCAAGAGATTGAAGGCGACATGCCGGAGACCAGCGAGGTGTACAACCTGCCCTTTTGCCTCAGCTCCCGCTTCTTGTCGTTCTCCTGGGTGTGGTGTCTGCCTTTCTGCCCTCCAGTTGGACGGGAGCAGGCCCCCCTGGGAAACAAGGAAGATGTGACAAAGCCTGGTCTCACACAGACCTAGGCAAGTGGCTGTCAGTGACTGACTCCTGACCTGTGTTTACAAAGTTTAGGACCTGTCATTGTGGGCCTGCACACTCTCCTGTCCATAATTCTAACACATACCTCTTGCTAATCGATTACTTATTGTTTTATCTAAATTTTGTCTAAACAGATTTTTCATCATTTTGGTTTCATTTTATATATGTAAGGACCTTTGCATGTTTATACAAAAATTCAACTTAAAGTCAAAATAAATGAGTCAGACCACAGTATTTTCATTTGACTTTTTTGGGCCAATAATAATTTTATTTGGTGTCCACAAACTTTTTTCTGTACTCTCTGCATTTTAAGTGAATGATCTAACAGATCGTAAAAGTTTAAATAAAACCATTAAAATAGTTGAAATTCCCTACATTTGTTGTGTGAAGTTACAGCATCTGTCATTTAATTATTGAATGGAAATTGTGATGTTTGTAATTTAAAATGCTCTCGTTTTGCCACATGCTAGACCAGGAGGAAACAGTGTTATGTGTACAAAATAAAATTATGAGCGTGAAGTTATTTCAGGCACTGAGATAAAATTGGCTTTGAAGCTGAGCATGATCCTGTTAATATAGTCCAGGGGTCTCCAACTCCAGTCCTGGAGAGCTACTATCCAGTAGGTTTTCTGTCCCGCTTGGCTTCTAATGAGCCACACCTGGCCCTGGTATTTACCTGAGAACAGGTGAGGCTCATCAGAAGCCGGGTATGATGGAAAGCCTACTGGACTGTAGCTCTCCAAGTCTGGATTTGGAGACTCCTGATATAGTCATTTCTGTTGTTTTTTTGCCTGGTCAAAGCGAACACTTGTAACTCATAATTGCTGGATGCAGTGCTATATGGTGAACAGTAGAGCTCAGGTGTGTTAAGCAGCACTCCTCAGATCTTCCTTCACAGTTTTATAGAGGTTCACAAAAGACTCTGCCCAGGCATCCCTCTGGTGGCCTGTGGTGTTGGCCATCCTGTAGGCCGTGTGTACCAAGGTCAGCACGACATGTTCAAAGTCCACCCTGCAGAGAGATCCAGGGAGCTGAGACAGGGCAGACGTCAGGCGCTGGATGTCAGATAGCTTTGTGGGCAGAACTTTCCTACTGACATCTTCCAGCTGGCGGGTGAGTCGCATGGAGGCCAGCTCTTCATCCTGCACACAGAGAGGTGTGCACTCCTCTCCCACTTCAAGCCCCTCCAGCAGGATCTGGGACAGAGTGCACAGGCTGAATTCCCCATGGGTAGTGATCAATCAAATCACACAGCCTGCCATTATTGAAGCTTTGACTCAAAGAGCTCTTTAAGAATTGTTCATATGAAAGAGGTGCAGTACATACCGCCCTCTACTAGCCTGGGGTGTAAACATACATGCTGAAAAGTAGGAGCAGAACTGACAAAAACTCTCTGTTCACAGAGGCTACTGTCCTCATGCATGCAGCAGAGACAATCACTCTTCAGTGCTCCTGGTCTGCAAGCAGCTCTGAATGCCTCAAATCGCTCAACTTTTTGCACCAATCACAGGCCAACCTGCAGTGGACTGGTGAATACATGGTACACAACTGGTAGGACTGGGGAACAGACTGTACTTATAGTCAGATATAGAGAAGAAAAGGAAACATGTTTGGAAAAAACTGATTAAATACATTATTCTAGACATATTAAACACATGATAGTGTTCATTTGAGATCTTTTGTATACATTTCACTTTTGGCTTCAGTATTAACATTACAGAATATTCATCAACCTTGTCTTTTAAATTACATTCAATTCAAAAGTTGTTGAACATATAGGTCACAGGCTGTAGTTAAACACAGATAGCTGATTATAAGACTACAAATATATCACTTAAAAAATGAATACTGGTGACTGTCAATGATGCTCCCACCTTCTAAAAAGTGCTTCTTTGGAATAGCCCCAGATCTCCAGTACTTTAAATTAGATAAGTATCGATCGGGCTGATGGAGCAGCTTAGTCTGATTCTATAGCTTGTATTTTGAGTATACAAATTAGAGGGACTACACACAGGCTGTAAAACTTCCAGTGTTCTTCCAACCCCATAATTAATGTTCTTGATAATCTCACCTCAAAAAATAGGTTGGCATCCGCTATGGAGTTCAGAATAGAGGAGTTCACCATGGATGTACCATCTTGATTGACCCTAGATGGGAACAGAGCTGAAAGACAGTTTCAAATGAAGTTTAGTGTCAAAGTTCACTTTCATGCTAATGAGAATAATTCAGTAAAATGCCGGGCACCAGTCAATTGCAGCTGATGTGCATAACATCGCATGACTGTGAATTCTGGTGGGTTTCTGTAGCGATATAGACAAACGCAGATGTGCTCCAGGGAAAAATCTAAATCCATAGACCCAATGAACAGCTTCATTTCATGAGTGAAGGTGGCACAGACCAGTAGGGGCGTCTTATTTTTCGAAGCTGTGAACCACATATGCGACGAGCAGCTAATGAGGAATGTCTGGCAATCGTAAAAAGATGAAGGAAAGAGAAACATTTCTGTGAATCCAGCTTGACCCTTTGTTTTTGTGAATAGTGTTTAAACTAAATCAATGTGTCTGGCTGGGAAAAAGTGTGTGGGAAGGGGGTGTCTAGCGTTTATTCTCAAAGGTGAAGACCGACTTGGAGTTTTAGGGGTGTATTTTAATTAGCATCTTGACACTTAACGCAACAGGTGTGATGACTCTGTTATCGCTATAATGTCTCCAAACTGGAGCTTCATGACGTCTTTCTTATGTCAGAACAATCCCAGATGCAGTCAACACAAAATAGAGCAAGGGCAATGCAATTTTTGCACAGTGTGTATGTGCATTGCAATGGGCTGCTGTCCTGTCCAGGGTGTCCCCTGCTTCAAGAAAATCAACTGGAAGACGGGAATTTGGATGAATGGATGGATGCAATTTAAGCTGTCTTAAAGACCAAAGAACAAAATTAAGCAAGAGAGACAAGAACCAACTAATATTAGGAAACATTTGATAAAAGATTACTATTCCTGATGTAAAAAAATTGAAAATCACAGTCTGGCTTATCTAATTTGTAAACAATACTAGTATTTTCAGCTGAAATGTCCTCTTAGCCATGACAGGGAGCTGAATCTAGTTCTGGCTGGTTGGCTGATGTTGCCCTTTAAGAATGATAAACTTCAGCAAGGCAAACATAAATAAAGCTGGCCATCATCACACAACTTCACGCATCGTCTTCCAATCCCCTTTCCTGGTCAGGATCTTAGGATATTAGACTTTGATTAAAATGTAAATGAATATTCTACGCTGGAAAGCCAGTGTCATGCTGTTCTTCTCACCTTCCATGAACGACGCAGAGTTCATTTAACAGCTATGACATCCTTTAATGTTCGATTTGCTAAAGTAATGCGAAGGAGAAAGTGAAAGGAAAACTTAAGCCTTATTTTAAGCAGGAAAAAAAGAAGCACAGGCTGAGTTCCTGAGGGACTCCGAAAACTAAGTGTTTACGCCTCGAACGAGCAGAGCTATTTAATGCACACAGTGTCTGTGATTACAACCACAAGTGGGTGTGGTGTATTTGTGAGAAATACTGGATATTTATGGCAGAAACTCAGCAGACGCGACAGCAAACTTAAAAACATAATACGCAACAGCACTATACTGCACTCCAAAAACAACACAAGGCTGAATCTGATTGATCAGATTAATTGCTGTGCATATGGTAAGTCACACAGTGTTTTCAGTGGGTGTAATGGTTGGTGTATCAGATGATATTAAGCTTTCAAAAAGACGTACTGATCGATTAATCAGATGAATTGCTGTGATTTTCAATGGGTCTTAACTGGAAAGAATTACAATTTCAGGGGGCATTATTTAAAAAATTCTACAGTAAAATATCTTAAAACTCTGGATACAGTAATGGTAATCATTGATGTATCACGTGGTATTAACAGGGACGGATTATGGGTTGTGTGGGCCCCTGGGCAAAACGTTCGCGAACTTTCAATCAGATGTTATCATGTAACAGAATTATCATGGTAAAGATGATTTTTCTTTTTGTCAAAAGTTTTCATGCGGTCAGCAGGCGGAGCCTTTCTGAGAACCGGAAGCAGATCTGGGATGGAGGACAGCAACAAAGAACGATGAAAAGACCAATAATCCCAGTCTGAAAGGCACTACTCAAGAGCACTGCTAATGACCTCAGGACATCATGTAGCCATAAAGAACAAGCATTACATGGCTGACGCCTCCAGGCGGCCCGCAACCCAGGTCGTTGAGAACTCGCATGTTTCTCTTCTTTGCCGGGGAGGGACCTGCTCTGTGACCTCGCCTCCTCTCCTGTCAGTCACCATCTGGCTGCACATCACATTCTGGAAATTCTTGGACCCTTCCTATGGAATGTGAGCAGTATTCCTACCATAGTCACGTTTGTGAGATAGTCATGCATATTGCAGGTTCACTAATGCTCTGTTGCTACAGTAATAAATCAAACTAATATTATCATGACACTAAATATTAGAAAGATTAAGTCACATATTACATTATTTTAAAACTACTTGTATGTTCATAGAAGGGAATATTTAACCAGGGACTTTATCTGATCACCTCAATACAATCAATATTATGTTCTACATCCTTCCTGCAACAATAGATGCAAAGTGTTAGTGGATCATTTGTGTTCAACCATGCATGGTGTTTACAGCAGGTGTCCTGCCTCTTACTTCCGTACCTCTTGATTACCACCACCCCCACCCCCCGACCTAAACGTATTGCCATTAATCAACCTAAAGAGTGCATCTGGCGCCATCAGACAGCCCCACAAATAGCTCCGAATTCCAGCTGAGTGTGACTTAAGAGAGCATATGTTTCCGGTCATTACAGGACATCATTTCCATGCATGAATATAAAATATTACTTATGCCCATTTAGATGAATAAGTTTACTTTAGAGTACTCCCAGTCCTTACTTCTCAGGAATGACTTCACTGCCAATAAACATTCAAAATAATGACCATTATTATTTTCACTTCTGGTTTTAAATGTCCCCCTACCTTTGTTATGGCACTGAGTATCACATGCGTAGACATTGTGCGATAGAAGGGCAACAATCACCATCCTCCAGCCCATCATGGTGAGTCTGCAGCCAGAAGTAAGCGCCTGACTCTCTGCCTCGCACACAGCTAGACCTCAGAGCCCAGATCCTGCACTCAGTGAAGAATCACGTGCTTCTAACAATAAACTTCGGCTCTCTGTTCAGGCGCCGTTCTGCTATCTGGTGGTCACTCTGTTTTCTCATTTCTCTTCCCCTCCCTTGGTCAATCTGTCTCCCTCTTTCACTCATGTGACTCAGTGTCACGGTGTCCATCTGGAACTCATCATGCCGCAGAAGCACTCTGGCTGCAGTGCGCCTCTGGCTTTCTGCTGGTGCTTGTTAGAAGCTTCTACATTTTCCCTGTAGCATCCACACTAATACTGACGCTGTCAGCAGAATTAGCATCCTCAATCTCACTGCTGAGGATGAAATAGTGGTTAAATGAGGTAGTGTCAACTCCCCTGTTCTAAAACCCTATATTCCAAAAAGGTACAAGAACTCTTGGTACAAGAAGGATGTCTTCTGTGGGGAGCTATAATTCCACCAGCCTTAAGAAAAAGACTTCTGAAGCAGCTACGCATAGGCCATTATGGAATGACATGTATGAAAGCGCTTGAAAAGCTACTTCTGGTGGCCCGGATTAGATGCACAAATTAAAGAGACCACAAGAACATGCCCATCATGCCAAACCAACCACTGTATGCCACAGCTAGCCCTTCTGCATTCATGGGACTGGCCAGAAGAGTCATGGCAGCACGTCCAGATTGATTTCACTGGCCCCCTTGAAGATCGGATGTTTCTGGTGGCAGTTGATGCACACAGTAATTGACGCACGGAGTTCAACACATCCGGTCTGCTCTGTACCATCCATCCACAACTTCATTATCTTATAGAAATGTTGTACATTCAACTACAACAGGCACCCGCCATACTTCTTCTGAACAGACAGCTTTGCACAAACCTTGATCTGCTGAAACCACCAAAGATTAAGGAGATGGTGCCCCAGAAACAATGAGTGCAGATTGAGAGACATGGACGAACAGCAAGAGAGGGTTTTTCACCCAGGTGAGCATGTACTAGGGCGGAACAATAGTCATGAACCAAAATGGGTGCCAGCCAGTCATGGTGCACACAGGTCCTGTGTCTTATACAGTCAAAACCGCAGAGAACATTGGCTAGAAAGAGCATAGCAACCAGCTGCATTCTGAGACTCACCTTCCACAGGAAGCTTCACTAGTGAGTGTTGGCGGACCCCATGAGCTGTGTCACGCAACCATACACACAGACAAGCATGAAGCATATATACAGTGGCTCAGTCGCTGTAACTGTAAATTCACCTTCAGGATTTGAATCCCATGCCCAGCTGTGTGTGTTTTTAATCTGTTCTTTCTGTGTGACTGTCCTGTAATGTACTGGTATCCCACCCATCCTGTGCCCTGTCTTGTACCCTGTGCTTCTGGGAAAAAGCTTCAGACTTACCTTCATACTGTACTGGATTACTTAACACTATCAAAGACTCAAAAAATAATATGTAAACGAGTAAATAAAAAAAAAACTGATGAAGGATAGTTCAGGTCTAGATATTTTTATTTTATTGTAGGGGTAGAATATGTCCTCTCCTGGAGCCTACACCTTATCCGGGTGGAGGGGTTTGCATGTCCCAAGGATCCCAGGAGCTAAGTTTCCACAGGTTACCCATTGTGCATGCTGTTGGAGATTGATGGATTTTTCTCCTCATAATTGGCCAGCAGGGGTCGGCGAGGGGCAGCATAGCTTATGATGCTGGGATGGGCAGGAACTACACAGCATCTGATGGCCTGTCTCTGCATCATAGCATTCTACTGTTGTGATGGTTTTAAACCCATCATGACCGCCCATCACAAAGATCTGGTCATCAACCACCTCGAGGCCAAAGTTAGAGCGCTGGTTGTACATAGGTGCCACAGCATGCCAGCGATTGGACAATGGGTGATAGACCTCCACACTCCGCAGGCACCCAAACCTGTTTGTACCACCCACCTGGGAGATGACAAAAGCAAGTGATCGCTCAGATACCAAAGGGGTGGGCAAACAACTTCGTGAAAGTTGTAAACTTTATAAATTTATAAAGAGTTTAAATGAACAAAAAATACGAGAAACATTCACATGATTTTAGGATTTATAAGGAAAAACTGATCCTGAAAAAGTCTGCACATGTACAAATCATACAAACGTTTTGGAGGACTGAACGGCACACCACACACAGCATCAACATGGTATATCTACCTTTGTTAGAAGTTATGCATGACCAAATATGACGGGATAGAGTATTTAGAAATCAGAAAGTACACCGAATCATGCTGGGGAGTAGAGGCAATTTGCAGTAGTTGAGGGAGCTGCGGGGTAAGCCCATGTCCTGGGCACAGTACCACCAGCCTGTCTCCGCATCATAGCACTCCACTCATAGGAACAAAGGCAAATTACCATTAATCTCACAGGTAAAACATGAGACTTGACACCAAAGGTTCAAAGTACAACAAAGGACTCACTCACCACATAGATTTTTCCATTATGTGCAATGACACCAGCACCATGCTGGGGTGTTTTCATAGGATCAATCATGGTCCATTGGTTGGTCTGCAAAGTCATGCAAGTTTCATCCAAAACCATTAGGCCAATGAACATATCAACTGTAGACTGAAATTTCTAATTTGAAGAGAAACCAAAATACTGAATGTGTAAAAATTTATTTCATGAGGAAAATGAGGGTAAAACACAGCCAGATGCCCCCACCTCACCATTGACCCACCTTGCCATTGAGGGTGGTAGCACTGGCGTCGCTTCTCGCTGCATTCATGTGCTGGATGAAGCTCCATCTATCGGTCTCAGGATCATACCTTTCGCCCACATTGAGGCGTCCGTTGACGTTACAGCCGCCCATGGCATAAATCAAGCCATCCAGCAGTCACAGCTACATAGCAGCGGGGCGACTGCATCGGGGCCACAGTGTGCCAAGTCCGTGCAATGGGGTCGAACTTGTCCACGTTGTTCAAGCAGGCACCACCGTCACACCCCCCGATGCAGTATACAAACCCCTTGAGGTACACGATGCCATGGTGGGCCCAGGGTCTGTCCTCCTGCTGCGTCACATTGACCCAGCGGTCGGCTCTTGAATCATATGCCTCGATGACATTGCTTGGCCGGACATTCCAGCCACCGATGGCCAGCAAGATGTCAGCAGGCAAGTGTGGGCGGACCAGCGGGTGTTGAAAGTCCGACTGTGGGGGACCATTAATGTCAAGGTCAAACCTGACCTTCAAGGTGTCACAGATTATGGCCCTGCACTCCTCATTGCCATTCACTAGACAATGGTTCATCACAGTCTTCCTGAAGAAATCTTTATTCATGCGAGCCATTCTCACCTACACAGGAAACAAAATGGATAGATCCCATGAGTTTCATGGTACTTTTATGAGGGTCACTGGGAAAGAGCAACTCTTAACATTAAGGGTACAACAGTGAGAACACCCGGACATGGCGTTGGAGTCATTGCACATATAGGGAAAATCCATGCAGTGAGTGACTCCTTCGTTGTACCTTGAACCATAGGTGTCAAGTCTCATGTTTTACCTGTGAGATTCATGGTAATTTAATAATAATTGATACTTTATGCCTCTCACAACTTGCTCTTTGTGAAGAAAGTGGCCCACAAAGGGCAGCCACCCATAGCAGCACCCAGGAAGCAGGGAGTTAAGGGCCTCGCTCAAGGACCCGCAAATTTTACCCGGCAGCCTTGTGATTACAGTCACACAGGCTTAGCCCATTGCGCAACACGTTGCCCCTTAAAAGACTATACTTCCAAATCAGCTCTTGAAAATATAATTTTTAGATTTTAAAAATAGAAACCTGTGTGTGATAAGGCTCCTGTTTAACTTGGGCAAGAGTTCACTTGAAGCAGGGGTTTCAAAGTACCAGTCCACGGGTCAGATCTGCTCCACAACGAGGTTCTTTCCAGCCTACAACGTGTTAGCAGGACCTGAGGGCCAGAACGACTAAAAAATGGAAAAAAAAAACATCATGCAATGCATCATGCTTGTGCTCATGAGAGGCAGGGGGTATGGTGGGATCCCCCACTCCATGGTTCTGTTCTATTTAAACAAATATATTTATGAGACATTGTGTTTCACTAAACACTAACCAGAAATGAATTACATTTGTTTAATACAAATACCCTTTGTATGGTGATCAATTTACTTTACTCTCCCGATTGTTGTCCTAAATACCATACTCAGATCCTTATAATTTAACCGATTTACTTCAATTACCTCAAGTTACA
>JABFEB020000060.1:20232128-20245822 GCA_019775895.2 Stomatorhinus ivindoensis
GTGTTTTTCTGCACAGGGGACAGGACGACTGCACTGTATTAAGGAGAGGATGAACGGGGCCATGTATTGTGACATATCGGGCAAAAACCTCCTTCCCTCAGTCAGAGCATTAAAGATGGGTCATGGCTGGGTCTTCCAACATGACAATGACCCAAAGCAAACAGCCAGGAAAACCAAGGAGTGACTCCGTAAGAAGCATATCAAGGTTCTGGGGTGGCCTAGCCAGTCTCCAGACCTAAATCCAATATAAAATCTTTGGAGGGAGCTGAAACTCCATGTTGTTCAGCAACAGCCCCGAAACCTGACAGATCTAGAGAAGATCTGTATGGAGGAGTGGGCCAGAATCGCTCCTGCAGTGTGTGCAAACCTGGTCAGGAACCACAGGAACCGTTTGACATCTGTAATTGACAACAAAGGCTTCTGTACCAAATATAAAAAAAAATTTGACTCAAGTGATCAAATACTTATTTGACAGAGTAATTCACAAATAAATTGTTAAAAAATCATACAATGATTTCCGGATTTTTCTTTTTAGATTCTGTCTCACAGTGGAAATGCACCTATGCTGAAAATTGTAGACCCCTCCATGATTTCTAAGTATAAGAGAACTTGCAAAAGCACAGGGTGATGAAATACTTATTGACCTCACTGTATATATACCAATGATACATAACTAAATAATTACTAAATAACTACTAAAAGTTGTGAATGTTTATATAAATAACATGGCTGTACCATCCATGCCCTGCTTGTTTTCAAGTTTTCTATAATTTCCCTGTATATTAGCCTTCACTGTATATGTCCTGATCTAATCTGTGCCTGAAAATCTAGCTGTCTACCTGCTGGCCTTTTAAAGAATAAAACATCTAATCTTGACAGTGGAGTGAAGTTCTTATTCAAAAACACAGGCGAAAGTAAATATTTGATTTTAAACATTTATCATGCAGTTTATGGAATAGTGATAAAGACGTCTGACCTCAACAATGAGCCACCAAAAGCCTGCTTCTGTTAAAAATCCACTGATGAATGTTTTTTTCCGCATAATGGAAATGCTGTGCTGAAACTGATGTGAGCAACCACTCATGTTTATATCGATACGTCCCAAATGCAGATGGTATTCACATTGAATAGTTCCTCATCTAGGTCACAATCTAATGTAGTGGCTCATTGTGTGGTTTCATTTCCTGTAAGTTGTCACCCCAAACCCCTGTTGGGCCTTGATTTTCTTAACTTACAAGTATAAATGATTATGCGCGATGTCAACTGATTCAATTCACATAAAGCTTGATGCTTTTGAATTGACATGCTCCAGAAAGTCAGGTGAGAGGAATGAAGAAAGATGAAGGTGTGCACAAAGCGAAATCCAGAGGAGCATTATAACTTCTGCGTATCTGGCTACGGTCGGCCTCTGGGGAGCCCAAGCCTGGAGTAGCCCCTCCATCACCCTGAAGAACACAGGGCATCTGTTACACCCCTGAGGGTGAGAAAGCCCGTCAGTCCAATGAAGCGACTGCCTTTACCAAAAAGGCTAGAGTTTGGACACCTGCCTAACATCGGTGGATCCTTTGAGCTGTGATCAGCCAGGAAAATGGGCTTTCCCAGAACCGAGACTGCTGCAAATTTCCCAGAACGCTGGGAGACACGCAGAATGTGAACTGAAAAACACAAGTCACGGTAAATTGTTCGCAAATGGGAAGGTGCCGTCCGTCACGGTGCTTTGAATTTAATATGTACAGGATGTCTATTATCTACCCAGTGCTTCCAGTAACCAAGAAGCTCAGAAATGACATTCTTTGCTTCTTGGCTATCTGTATTGATCAAATCTGCTATGATGGTATTCATCCATCTTACTAAGGCTGACAGCCTTAATCCCCATGGTGCTTAAAAAGAAGAAAAGACTGAAGATGGGAGGAGAGAAAAGGGCAAAAAAAGTGAAGACGCGCACACCTCTGACATGCACCCCGGGTTTACCGTGCTCTGAATTTGTTTCTGATATTTGATTGGCTGTAACGTGGTACTTGAAAGCAAAGGCTGTCAATCCATCACTTACAATATTACCAGGACTCTGCATTTTCTGACACAAATCCCACTTATAATCAGTATTACCTGTGAAAGGGTCACCACCACCACCCCCCCCCCAGTCTCCCACCAGCGTATAGGGGAGCATAGAACTTCTACTCCTCCCCGCAAAATGTCATCCCTCCTAGGGTTAGCACTTTGAAAACAGAATTTTCAAGAGGGGGGGTGTCCAACTTGGTTGACTTCACCAAGCGGGGCCTCCACTGTAGAATACTGTATAGAATCTGTACATTTACCAGGGTATGTGGGGCAGTCCCTCTGACTGTTGCTGATGTGTGTGGGGGGTGTAGAAATGTTGGGGGTAAGGAATGTGTGCTTGCTAGGGCAGGTGGTCTTTAGCCCCCTATAATGAACCCCGTCACCAAATCCATGAATGCTTATCCGTTAAAATTCATTTTCATCAGACACACACCCCTGTAGTAAAGGTTTAGCTGCCCCCTGCAGTGCATTCTGGGAGTAAGTCACTGATGTGGGTGATGCACGCGCTCATATAGCGGTGTCCTTCAGCCAAATGTGCACAGGCAGGCACCATCTTCTGATCTTTGATGGCTCCTCTTCCTGGCACTACGCGAAACTGAGATACTAGGATACTCCGGGCGTACACAAGGACCCCAAGACTTCAGAAAGTATTAGAGGTTTTCTGAAATTCCCCTAGAGGCAGGTTCAGTTACAGCGCAGGATGAGTCAACAGACGCAGGCCCGTCAGGAGGCCTTGCCAAATCTTACTCAAGACAGAAACACATTTTTTAAAAGGCTTTAAAGACTTTCATTGTGCATTCATGGAAGAGAAGCCCATTCATGCTGAGAGATATAAAGCAGAAAAAAAACAATATCTGACATTTAAGGAGGAATGTTTTCTTTCACCTGTTACCGGTGGATGCTGGGAGATCAGGGCGTGCAGCTGCATCTCCCTTTCCCGCCGTCGATTGAATTCCACGGGGCGACCGGCTGGACCTGCTCCCCAGGGCATTCTGGAGCACAGTCCCTGAGGATGTGTGGACATTCTCTGCACTTAGGCTCCCTCTACAGTCCAAAGCACACACTGCGTGATGAACACCAGCTCCGATGAATATGTTGGGGGATGGGGGGGAAAGGACAACAAGATTATTTGATAGAACAGAGGGCAGCACTCTTCAATAAGGCTCCCGTTCGCCACTTGTAAATGGTAGTAACTCATCAATAAAAAAACTGTTATAACTAGTTGAAACTTGTCTATCAATACTTTACAAAGTGTTACAACCTAATTAATAATCAGATTATAAATCATTCATAAGCCCTTTATATGGGTAGTCTTATTGTAAAGTGGCATCAAACAGAGTGTAGCTATTGATCCTCAGGCTGGAGGCAGGCGGAATTTGACTTTTTTTTTCCTGCTGTGAACAAGATAAGATCGACATTAATTTTGCTTTGAGAGCCTCCAGATATGTGTGACATCCGCCAAAAGTCAGCTGTCTAAACACAAAGGTGCCTTTGCAAAGGGGTCCCCTCTCTCTGCTCCTCAGAAGGTGTGATGATTTGTCTCGTGTAAATAAAACAAACACAGCAGATGCACACATACCTGATGTGGGATTCTTCTTTGCCATCCTTTCACTGTTATTGTCCCCTTAGGTACTGGCTCAATAGGCGAGTAAGATACTCGTTTACTATGAAAATGAATAGGGTAACATCTGGAGGTATTCCACTGAGGAGGCACAGCTGTAGGAATCTGCAGAAGCCCTCCTTGTGCAGATCTGATCTTCATGATTACTATTACAAAGTGGTACATTGCATATCTACTGATACTCCTGTTGTCCTCAAGAATCTCATTACACAAGGCACGCTCTCATTTCAGGCCTGCCAAGCTCTGCCGATTGTTTATCTTAAAACAATGCTGGCATTCTTCTTAAATTCTCCTAAAGGTCAAGTAAATGTTTCTTTACAAAGCGTGTGCTTTTAATAGAACGCACAGCGCAGTGGATGCCAAGGCTAAGTGAAGCGTAGCATGTGACAGATTTACGAGCGTTCAGCCTTTAAGGGTGGCACTGAAGAGCTGGAGCACCTGCCCAGCATTTCCTGGACTGCAGGATGCTGACCAGTGCTGCAGTTGGAGACACACACTCCCTCAGGATGGGGGTCTATGGAGACCCCTGTCTGATCGGCTCGCTTCTGAAGTATGTTCTCTAAAACAACCACCGCCTTCCTGCCCCTTACCAGTCCTGTTCACTCTACATGATTTTAATGCGCCCCTCTATTGATTGCTGGTTCTCCCATTCCTGAGGAGGAACTGTCAACAAATACTGGACCTTCTTATTCTGCATTGTGTTTCGTCAAATTCTGTACATTATCTCACTGTCTTCCGTTGCCGGGCCTCTTGGTTTTATGATTCGTGCCTCGCCGAGACCTTGGCTTGTGTGAGCTGAAGGCATCCAATGACACCTAGGAAGGCCAACAACAACAACAACAACCTGTTGCTCACACAACGTGCTGTTTGCTCATTTCACTAGAATAGAACAGCACTCATCCCTGTGGGGAAACGTTCACATATCCCTACATCACACACACTGATCTCTATAAAGGATGCATGTTCTGTATATACAGATGAGAACGAGTTTAGGTTCCCAAGGTCAGCTAACATCCAGCACCATGGAGTAGGTCTGAGTTTGACGCCCAATGGTGATATGACTACTCTGCTGGCCATGGGATTCAAACCCATGACCTACTAGGCACCTGTTCCTGGAGCTACCCACCTACCTCGTAGATTTTTTTTAACATATAGAGTTGAGTAACTGCTAAAGCTCTTAAAGTTAGGTCCCAAGTCCTTGGGTAGCCCAAAAGCGTCTGTTTGAGGCTTAAACCTTAAGTTTTGGCTCAATTCCTGATTCTCAAACTCTAAAATGATACCTGCTTTTGAAATGGTGAATACTGGAAGCTATAATACACAACGTGTAATTTGATGACACTAAACCGATAAACCACAACAAAAATAAATAAATAGCGGACTCTAATGATAGCCGCTAACCGCTAACTTTTATTATACTGTATTAATCCAGCTTTGACTTTTTTGGTTTTTGGCTCAGAAAGACAACATTCCTACAGAGATCTAAGATTCTAACCTGTTTATAGTCCCATTTAGGACCTTTATGGACATTTAGGACCCAGTTGGCTATTGTTGGATTCTGTAGAGTCTCTGAAACAAACCTGCATTGAAATTAGTTTGTGTTCTATGAAATTCCATTTGTGAATTTCGCAACTGGCTGACACTTGGGGGCTACAAACATGGTGCCATTTGCCTGGAACTGGAAAGGAAGGTCTCAGCTTCTTATTGGTTTATTCTTTATCCCACTTTAAATGGCCTTTCTCTTTGTCCAATTACATTTAATCCAGTTTACCTTAAATAGGACTAGTTATCAAATAATCAGATCACTTGATTCATGCTTTCTGACAGCAGAAATACTAAGAGGCCCCAAGACCAATGAAGCTGTGGCTCCTTGCAGAATGTCCCCGCCCTCCTGCACCCAGCGGGGGCCACCAGCACAGCCGGAGCTCTGCATCAATGGGACCATTCAGGAAGGACACCAGCCCCCCGAGTCACAATCCACACGCCTGTGTTTTCACCCAGACGCATGCACGTGCCTGTGCACAGAGGCGCTGGCCGGTCCTGAACCGCGCCGTCCTCTGTCATGGCAGGCGAGCTGGCTGTTAACCGCAAACACGTCCCTCGTCTCTGTGATTGTTTACACCACGGTCTCAAGGAAAGATTACAATTCTGATTCACAGCAGATGCAGTACCATCAGATCACACAGGGAGGCGTGGCCATTAACACATAAATGGGTTCCCTCCCCAGTGAGATCTCATTATTATTATTATCATATCCATTGAATAAATATTGCAGCCTCATTATCTCAGTCTTAATTTTAAGTCATTATTCTTAATCTCACAGAATTTCTTTGTTTTTCAATGATAATAAAGGTGTCATGCTTTATGTTTTATTTATTCGGTAACTTTTAACATAACTGCACCTTCATAATGTTTTCATTATGCATTCATAAGCAGCATGTAAGTTTACCTTAATAAGTCTTAAAGCTTTGCATTCATAATACATTCATTGAACAAGATGTGACAGCTGTAATATACTAGATATATATAATAACAAACATTATCAGTGTATAATCGAATGATGTTTGTCATTAATATTTAGCTGTTAAGGTATGTTATGATGCTAAGGTGTACTTGCATGCTGCTTCTGAATGTTCTATGAATGCATTATAAAGGCGTTATGAAGGTGCAGTTAATGTGAAGCATTACCATTTATTTTGATCAATAAGTAAACAAGTTGCATATCCACACGCTAACACAGAACCCCAGCCCAGGCATCTTGCTCCTTTGCTAATGTATTC
Source organism: Stomatorhinus ivindoensis (assembly GCA_019775895.2). Taxonomy (NCBI): domain Eukaryota; kingdom Metazoa; phylum Chordata; class Actinopteri; order Osteoglossiformes; family Mormyridae; genus Stomatorhinus; species Stomatorhinus ivindoensis. The sequence goes on from JABFEB020000060.1 coordinate 20,238,585, forward strand.
CCACCCCCACCACCACATCTTGATGCTGGTGATTTTCTGCATGGCCCCCGCATATAGACACTAACACTGCATCATCCATCAGTCTTTTATGCATATGTATGTCACTTAAAGTCCCACCCATTCCCCCAGAATCCCCTCCCACCCCATGGAAGATGGCCTGGCCTGCCAACCACGCCCTGCCCCCTTCTCAGCAAAGGAGAAGTAACTTCAGAAACAATAGGCATTGTTTGTCCCCGCAGTCTGGGAATCAGTAACACGGCATTGTTATGGAGGGACACAGACATGAAAAAGGAGGGGGAAAAACGAGGGGAAGAGGGTTGTGACAGAGAAAAGACGCATGGCATTGTTCTAAAAGCATCACATTTTTCCCTGTTCGGAGTCCCTCAAAGTGGTCCGTGGGAACACAGAGAGACTGAGTGTCACGCTGCATTTTGGGACACAGAGGAGATGGATCTCCGGAGCTAATTAAGCCTGGAATTTTAATAACTCTCAGAATCTGTCCTGACTTTCCCCTTTCACACACTGCTAAAGGGGAGACAGACAAACAAGCCAGGAACAAGTTATGCTCGAAAACCCCCAGCCAAATGCAATCCACGCTTCTAAACCGACGACCGAAAGTGAAACAGGGGCTGCTTACATCAGAAATTACACAGCTCCTAGGCCTAACAAGGGAAGTAAAATCTCACCCCCCCCAGCCCCCTCTCTCTCACATCCTCCTATCTGTGAGCTGCATCCCCGTTTAGGATAATGGCCTTATTCCGGTAAAAAGTTCTGAAAGATTATGAGGTAAAGAGAGAGAAAGAGAGAGTGAAAAAGAGAGATTGAGAGGGCAGGACAGTGTTTTCCATCCAGTCAAATCTCAGTGAACACACTCAACAGCTCCCTAAGAACCCTTTTCATTCTTTCCATCATTCTTTCTCTGTACCAGTTATGCACATCCATGTTTATAAATATATACAAATGTTATAAATTGTGCAAAGGTGACATTAAAAAAAATATTTACAGATGTTTGGCACAAACGTACTACTAGTAGCCCACAGTGTGCTTGAGATATCGGCAAGGGGCGTCACCTCGCTTGTCTCGGCTGTTAAATTAAGAGTATCGGTATTGAGGGTCCGCCAACTTCAGTCAGCTGGCTGGCGTGAGATTTTCAATTTGAGACAAGTTTGCGCACACACGCATACGCATTTACATATATGTGACAGTTATATTACCTTGTAAATAGTCTGCAGGGTTTTCAAACTGTCCCAACGCTTTTGACGTAGCTAATCTTAGGTTTATAATAGAATAACATAAGATTTCGTGCATAATCGTGAGAGTCGGAAAGCGCGAGTGTCACGCGAGAAGTGTGAAGAGCTGGCGGCGAATGGATGCTGCGTCTGCGAGGCCCATATTTCTCGCTTCAGGTTAATGTCATGCAGCTGAGGTTAACTGTCGGCACGCTGAGACCTACTTAGAGAGGTCAAGGGTCATTTGCCGTGGGGCTGTTTACCCCAATCTGGAGTGTCAGTCTGACAAGCAAGAAGAGCAGCTCTGGAGTGACAGGGAATTTCAGCTGATGAAGGAGCAGACACGAGCAGCAGGAACGCATGAGACCAACACATGTCTGAAAGTAGAATATTGCAGAGGGATGCTGTTGGAGAGCCTTTGATCTGTGACTGTTTAAACGAAAAAGGTTTGCCTTTTATTCACTTTACATTTTATTCACTCGTTTGGAGTTATTTCCTCCTGCAGAGCTGGAATTTAACACTGGGTGGCGCGTTTTCAGTAAAATTATTTTACAGTTTCTTTTCAAACCTTTATTATCTGATTAATTTATTAGACTAATACTATTTATTATATCAATAAATGAAATAAAATGCATTTTAAATAAAATTATTAAAAAGTTTACTGATGCCAAGTACAGCTGCTTTTACAATAAATAATCGCCAATAAGTGAATCCGCGTGGAGAAATGAATTTGTATTATTTTACACCCCCAGTAAGACGGAATCAATTATGCAATTAAATCCACTGAATAACTAAATGTGACGTAACTGACAAAGCAATGAAACATTTTAATTCTGTGAAAATCAGCATAACTTGGAAAAACAAGCCACTTGCATTCCAATCAAACGCAATGGTAAACGTTTCTGTGTAGAAATGTAGATGACAGCTAGTTAAATGGGATCCTTTTTTGCAGCTATCTTGCGCTAAATAAAACTTGAGCTCAACTGACACAAAAGTGCGATACTGTATCCACTATACAGATGACATAAGCGGTCTCGAAGGAAACGGAGCACTCGGAGCACCTGACTGCAACCATTGTTTTTAAGCTGTTTACAACAACGTGGTACATCGGGATGGCTTTTCCTACGCCGACATGACCTGCTTTTTTGTTTTTGCAAGAATCCTAGCGTGCAAACGCTCATCTAACAGCCCGCGAGTGTGATTTGCAGGAATGTGCCTTTAAGTCGCAGGAAAAAAACATGAACCGGGATGGGGCGGAGTCGCGATGCCCTGTCACTCTTTCAATATTGCTCAGATGTGTATCTCCAGGCAAAAGTTAGCGATTGAAGTGCGAGGGAGCAGATTGCGGCGGAGGAGACGAGCGCTGGAGCGCCAGCGTCCGGCTTACGGAGAAGCGCTCGCCCCCGACCGATGGGACGGACTTTGCCTCAGTCGTTGCTTGAAATATCTGGACCGTCGCATTTGTCAAAGAGTGGATTTTCCGCATTTAATTATTGCTCGAGGTCACTAGCTTTGCGTGGGGGGATCTGCTTGGTTGGAAGAGTTTCATCTGGATCTGCCCGCACATAAAAGCTTGCCGCTACATGTTATTAAAAGGATTCATATTTTTGATCTGATCTAAAAAAAGATCTTAGGAATATTTCAGAATCCCAAAAACTTTTCCCATGTGGAATAGTGCTACGCTGCAGGGGATGAGCTGGTCGGCGTCACTTGCCCTGCTTCTCTGGGGGCTGCAGTCTCTGTCCGCAGGTAGGTGCCTCCCGAGTCTCACTATGTAATCGCAGGATAGAAAGTACAGATGAGCTCAGCCTATCCAGACAATAGCGGTTCGGATGCTCCCTGCTTGTCGCTGTTAAGGTTTATAATGATCGAGCGACGTTTTGTTGCTGTAAAAAGGTATGGGCCATTATCAAATTCGGGCTTTTAAATTAGTACCGTGAAGTCTCGGCGCATGTGCTTTGACAGCGCGGTGGATGCGGATCTTGTTGCGTTTATTTTTAATGAGATGCCTGGAGGTACAGAGGCGCCAGATAAAACCAGTGTGAGGGGGGTAACCTCCCCGATTTAAGTTCTCGTATGTGTTTTTAAACATTTTAGATCGACAACCATCTATATTTCGCACAAGCAGAATAATCGTAATCATTCCAGGCATCTTGCAGGGTGGGAGTGGTGTTATTTACATGCGTGATATGAGTTTGTCTCCAGGGGCCCACGTGTAACAAAAAATTTAAGAGTAACGCACGGAGAAATATACAAATCACTGAATACAGATTTCGAAGTTTAGGTACATCACGCGGGTACAGAAAACGGATGGATTTATGGATGGATGGAATAATGGATGGATAGATAGATGGATGTAGTTTACAGACACCCGGCGCTTCTTCTCGCTAACCCAAATGAAAAAAACAGCATAATTATTCAATTATATAACAAATTTACAATTACATTGTGCGCTGATTTTGGCCTTCAGTGAGCTCCAGCTTACGTGAGGCACGGTAATACCTGCAAAGTACTTAACAAAGCCTCTTTAAATACCGTCAACACCTTTGCAATATTAGTCTTAAAATGTATCACAAGGGGAAATTATACACGGTGTTAGCAGAAACCCCTATGAGATGCGCCGTCGGTTCTCCCGCCTAGCTTAATTCATATCGCGTGTGAGTGGCAAGATTTATCTGAAGCGATCGAGGTGGACGTCCTTCCAGACATGGCTTTCTTTTATCACCGCATTTATCATTTATCACCATATCAAACAGCCGTGTTGCTCAATACATTTATAAAGGAATGCTTCAGAACTCCAACGACACATTCATCCATCCGTAATCCTTAATAATTAACTATAACAGTTGTCGTGATCTGGATCTTGCTGCGTAACTTGCACAATACGTACGGCTGAAGTTCTTTATTATTTTGATCTAACAAGAAAGATTTATTGTCTTATTTGACTCGGGATTCCGTTATCTGTCGCTCTAAGTCAGTGAAGACACCCCCCCCCCCCCCCTGTCTCCATCGGTTCTCAGATCTCAGCAGACTGGCGGCAGGTTCTGGAGTCGGGACCCAGTGCGAGAGCCAGGCCTGTAACCCGCCCATGGGGAACTTGGCGCTGGGCCGGCGCATACAGACACGGACCGTCTGTGGCTCCAACTATACAGAGTCGTTCTGCTCTTACACGGGTCCTGCGGCAGCCGTGGGGTCCTGCCCCCCGCTCAAATGTGACAAATGCAGCTCGGCAAACCCCCAGCACGCCCACCCGGCCTCTGCCATGGCGGACTCCTCCTTCCGTCACCCAGACACGTGGTGGCAGTCGGCGGAGGGGGTCAGTGATGAATTTGTCCAGCTGGACCTGGAGACGAAGTTCTACCTCACACACCTTATCGTGGTGTTCCGCTCGGTCCGGCCCGCCGCCATGGTGCTGGAGCGGTCGCAGGACTTTACGCGCAACTGGACCACCCTTGCCTACTTTGCCCGGAACTGCACGGAAGCTTTTGGGCTGGAGGACAGAGCCCTGAAGCCGGATGAGGTGGAGTGCACCTCTAAATACTCTGCTCCATTCCCCTGCACGAGGGGAGAGGTAAGTGGATGGATGGATGGATACTTCTGAGGCAGGGACTCAGTGGATTAAGCATCAGAAGGTTGCCGGTTCAAGCCCAGTTTCAGCAGTATAGCTACATCTGTAGGGCGTTTATAATCCTCAGCTCCATGGGCACCACTGCAGGTGGCTGCCCTTCACTGCCAAGTTTGCTGTCAAAGAGAATTTCCCCATGACGGTCAATAAATGGTCATCATAAGGGGAAGACATTCAGGGGTTCAGACACTAGGGGGAGCCCTTGAGTAAGTTCATTAGGTAAAATTATTTAGGGACCTAGTCAGATCTTTGTGCAGCTGTGCTTAGGGGTGGTTATGAATGCTTAAGGTTGGTGGAGATTAAGGATTCGGGTTGATGGAGAAGCTATGTTGTGGAGATTCGGGACACTTTGTGAATATACCGGTTTTTTTTTTGCTGGGGGGGGAGGGGTTGACAGATTATGAGCTAATGCTGTGCATCATCTGAAGCACTGATGGGTGAACTCTCGATGGAGAACCCAAAGATCACCCAAAAAACCGTTTACATCACAGGGGGTGCCGAGGAGACGTTCGCCAAATCGAACTCCATGCAGCAGGTTTGGAAACAGCACCCCCACACCCTCTCTGAGGCAAGACACAGGAAGAAAGCACGTAACGCAGGCTACTGCTGTGTGCCAGCATCGCCCCCTGGAGGTGTGGATGTTTGGGATGAGGGGACGCTATGGTTCTCCATGGCGGTGGAAAACATCAGTGCGGATTGTTTTTTCGGAAAGGTGTTCGAGGCTCATGTCTCAGTCTCCCATTTCAAACTATTTCAGGGGTAGGATTACCTCTAAGTGACCGCAGTTTTGTACTGGATGCGCAGTTATAGAAGATGACTGGGAGGATTGATTACCTTTAAATGGTAATGTGTATAGAGCGAGCTGAAGGGGTTGGCTTTTATCTACAGAAAGGGACATTGACATGCGACCGAAGGAATATTGGCAAAGTCATGTCATACAGATGACAGCAATCCTGTGATGGAGAAAGGTATGATTTATCGTGCAAAGTAGTAATCCTTAAGTACTAGTCATCTTTAAGTGCTTGCCATTAACTAGATATATATAAACTACCAGCTGTCAGGAACTGCTGCTGATTATGAGGCAGCTCTACCTCTGTGCGTAGGGCGTGTGACTGTGTGAGCTCTACAGAGCAGCCCTGCTTTTGGCTGGTGCCATGTGTAAATGTTTACAAAGCAGCACTCAGTTTAAGTGTGTTTGAACTTAAAGACATATAAGAAAGAAATAGTAGATTTTTAAGCTTTATTATTATTATTATTATTATTATTATTATTTTATGAGTCATATTTTGCTGGGGGGTCGTGAGTTCTGGCAAGGTGTCATTGTGCTGGAGAGGGACTCCCTATAAAGATGTATCCATTTCACTTCCAGTCTGGCCCGTGCATGTGAATCGAACCACATAATGTAACAGCAGCCTGAGAAAGACTGTTTATGATGGTTTTGTTGATATGCAAATGTGGCACTAAGCTTCTGCTGTTGCCATCCTGAGGTCCGTTTTTATTTTCTTATCAGGTATAGAGCGAGCGAGCCTGTAGTTTCACCGTTTGGTGGGAGAGTGACATTTTAAAGCTTCCTTAATTTACAAGCCATTTATCATCCCGATGATTTTTTTCTATGACCCCCAAGAGCTGTAACTCTCTGGCACCCAGGCCTCCTGCAGCGAAGCGGGTGAGTGGGGGTGAGTGTGGGTGAGCCCCCCACCACCCCGTTCTTCATTCAGCTCCTCCCGTGACACCCAGGACACAGAGGTCTCAGATGCGGTTGACTGAGAAGAAATGATTTACTTGCCTTTGCTTCTCTTTAAAGCAAAGATTTATACCAGTATCTCATGAAACACTTTTTTTATCTTTACTCTCTCTCTGTGATCGTTAATCATGAACCATAGCAGTGGGGAAAGACCCGCAGTCACATGGCTCCATAGCGCCTCCTTCAGTTGAGCTCCAAGGGTTGTTGAGATGCCATTCACGTCCATGTGCTGGGCGTACCTGCCACCCCCCTACCTCTCTCTGTGGTGTGTAATGCCGGGTGCGGCTTGGAGTGATGTACGCCGCTGGTATTTAGGGTTCACAGGGTGGGGGGGTGACATTTAAAACATGTCACCTCATGTGCTGAAAGCCAAACGCATTCCACTGAAAAGCGTGTGTCAATGAAGACAGCAGCTTCACTGCGGAATGGATAAGTGCAGCGGGGGCGTCATAATGCGGGAATTCTGACATTTTTGCCACTTTGGCTTCCCGTGAAATGCATCAGCGTTTAATTGTCTCTATATTTTTTAATATATGGCCATATTGTTGTTGTCCCAGTTATGCCAAATAATTAATTCATGATTTATTCTTGCTTGGCCGTTGGATTTGGGTCCTAAAAGCTGCCTTCCCAGATCCCCCCC
>JABFEB020000060.1:20261796-20275409 GCA_019775895.2 Stomatorhinus ivindoensis
CCCCCCCCCCCCCCCCCCCCCCCCCCCCCCCCCCCCCCCCCCCCCCCCCCCCCCCCCCCCCCCCCCCCCCCACGAGTTATGGGCGCGGCGTGTGCCGACATGAAGACCCGATTCTATCCCCGGGGGCAGAGATACAGAAAAACATTTAGAGCAATTCAGCAGGAATCAGGTGCCCGATCTACAAAGCGAACAAAAATGCAGGGGCACAGAAATAGCAGAAAGACCCACAACAAAACACACATAATAGCAGTTTATGTGGGGGGGGTAACCGCTTTAACAGCCGTCTTTAGAAGATGATTTACAACATAAATTCATAACAGTGAGTTAAGATTTCTTTATCGACACTAAAATCAAAGTCATATTTTAAACTAGAGAATTGTTCTGTGATGTTAGGTTTTAACGCTGATGCTGAACCATGATAGCAAAGTACACCAAACAACTTTTTAAACCCCCGGTACTGGGGTGAAGGGATCCTCTGTGCGTCATGAGAAACCATGTGGTATTTAAAAAGTGTCCGATATGGGAATGTTTTTTATAGATCTCAAGAGGTCGTCAGCAATAATGCGAACACTTGTCAGTTCTGATAGTAAGAGTCATGGCAGGTGATCCAAGAGCACAGTGATAAATGAATTGGATCTCAGGCATTTGGATAATCAATAAGATATGTTTGTTCTCGTTGATACGTAGGAGGGGCTGGATGTGACACTGAGCGCCCCAGGAGACAAATTCTTGTGTCCTGATGACACGGTTAATGACATCATTCCAAAGCTGACTTGCGTTCTTCTCGCTGCCATGAATGGGATAAGACCAGATAGCAGAAAGTCAACTCCGAACCATTCCCAAAACACCTTGGCAAAAAACAACATTCCAGTCCTGATCCACGGCGTTTGCCATGTGATTTCAGGGAACAGCCCCCATCTCTCTTAGGAGAAAACCACAGTTATGTCCATCTGCTAGGTGACAGTTGCAAAAACCAGTGTTTGTGAGTTCTATGCGGTCAACTACCACCCGAGAACTGGATTCAACACACAGACCAACAAACAATTCCCCATCATGGTTTGTAATATATGGAAAAGGTTTCCAAGATAAAAGTATCTATAATGAATCATTAAGAATATATCCACCATCCAAGGTCTTTCACATTACAGTCAGTGACACACCTAGAAATTCTGGAGTCCCTGACAAAATGTCATCTTGGACCCTCTTGTACATTTTTACATATTCAAGGGACCTCGTTCAGCGCTTGGCCCCCTAAATCTGTCAGGCCCCTCCGACACCCCCAAGTACAGTTACCTACTCTTGGGGAAATCAAATGGAGCAAAACAATGACTCATTTGAACAAGACGCACAACTAAGCTGTGGTCATTTACACTCTGGGCCCAACCCAGAGGTCGCTGACTCACAGGCTCCAGACTCAACCACTATTGTTCTATAATACATGTGAAAAAGATTACTTGGACACTGAAACACCAATCTATAGCTAAAAATCATACAGTAAAACATAACCCTGAAGTATATTGATGAGGGAGTAAGCATACCGCATTAGGGCAACATAAGACAAGCAGAGGTGGCAATTTCAGATCCAGAAAGTAAAAATCCAGACCATGATTTACTTTCAACCAACCAGTTGAGCATAAAGAGTCACAGTCACAGGGTATTCAACTGGTTGGTTGAAACAAAATTTTGGTCTGTCGTCGTTAAGGGAGGAGTGTGTGTGAATGTCACAGCACATCTTACAATCTGAGAGGCCACCAACGTAATTTCATTGAGTTAAATACTTAAGTTGATTTCATAACTACAGGTCGACCCACACACACACCCAAAAAACATAAGTGAACAAGTAACATGCAAAACACAACAAAGCTTAAACATCCCGTTGTTTGCCACGACAGCATCGCTGCACTACCAACCTGCACGAAATACATAAAATAATGCTTCAGAAATTCGCTTAAATAGCATTTATAGTCTAACAGCGCCCTCGCCTGGTGAATATATATATAGCGGAAAAGAAGGTGGGACCGTTCATTCACCACAAACTCCACATGGTGGCACATAACACAAACATAAAATTCTCGAAGGAATGGTCAGACAAAAGAAATACAAAAAATCACAATTAGAATGGACCAGAAATAAAAACAAAGCAATTCCTTTACAGAGAATAGAATAGATCACAAATGATTTTTTAAACAGGCTGCCTTGTAAATACGTGTATTTACTAATATATATTGTCGATAAAGAGACGACTATGAATTACTAATCCGTCTTTCACATTGATCATATGCATCAGGACGTCGCCTCATCCTCTTCGAAAACAGCTTAGTTAACACGCAAATGCGTTACCAGTTTAATGACTCTTAACATTTGTTTTCATCAAAACAACTCGCGAATCAACAATAAACCTTCAAAGAAAAGCATTAAACGCAATTCACCCCAGAGATTACCTGCCCATATGTGTTGAACACGGCAAAAGAGTTAATTAGGAAAATTACCTTTACGGTTTAATTGATGAGCATCAATTCAATGACGTAATTTGCCTAGCCAACGCTAACTATTCAGTACCGATTAATCATTAACTCTGGAAATACAATTGGTCTTAGAAAGACTACTCCTCAAAGTGGCAGAACTGTAGAAGTGTGTTCTCAAAAAGTGAGGGGAATGCAATATGTCATGTTTTACATTTCTGCAAAGTTTTATTAACTTTTTAACTAGTTAAACGAAAATGCCGCGTTCGTCAGTAGTGCTTTGTACTATTACGATCCCAGACATGTACAAGCCACAAACTCTCGACACTCCCACTGCCTCGGGGCTCTTTTGTCTCGCGGCGTAGGGGGCGGGGCGCGGGGGTGACGCAATGAACGTACTTTTCTGGCCTCCTGACGTCACCGGACTACGCAGGGGGAAGCCGACTCCACGCGACAGGAGTAGAGAAGATGGCGACGGTTGTAGTGTCAGCGGAGTGAGCGCCCCAGCGTGATAGGTACGTCTGATTTTTTTTGGGAAAAAAACAAATCTTACTTTTCCTTTATAACACGCACCCGATCGCTGAGCCGTGGCCATTAAGTTGTAAACGTGACTCAGAGAACAGTATCAGTCACGGATAGTGATGTGTGCTGCCATGTAAGGTCGCTTTGACATGGTCCTTATTGTACCGGTGGTAGTAACTAAGCTCGGCTGCCTGGCTCTGTGGACCTGTCTGTCGTCCGTGTCGCTCGCTCGGGAGCCGACGTTCTGTTGTACTGGGTAAGCCCGGGGATGGGGGGTCCAACGCCGGCCGAAGCTGCAGCATCCCCCCCGCCCCCCAGCACACCCTTTCGCGGTCAGCCCCGGAGCTTGGTGGGCGCTCGCGGAGCGTGTTTCTCGTAACCCCCCCCCTTTCAGAAAATACAACTAACGGACGTCGCCAACAAGCCCGAGCGAGGGGAGGGACTACTCAGCTTCGCCTCCCGAAGCGTGTCCGAGTCAGTTGACGGGTACCGCGCTGCCCTTCGGATACGTGCCCCCGCGGGTGGGAGGTGGGTTCCACCGCAGTTAATAATAGCCTGTGTTTGTACACAGTGCTACCCACTTTCCCTTTTTGTTCGCCGCCACCGCGGCTGGCAGTACTGCTGCTTCAGAGTTGCCGTTTGATTCGCGGGTTTCGGTTAAAAAAGACTCCTTGTCGGCCGGGCTTTCACTGGCTGGCCTCTGAGAGAGAGGGAGGCCGGACTGTCACACGGACGCGCTCGCCTTCGCGTTGGTGCCTTAAAAATAAAACCACATGGAGCAGCATCCAGCACTCCCGGCCTCACCCCCACCACGGCTTTCTGTTTAATTAGGGCGAAAACACGACCAGCTCTTCAGTCTTTGTGAGACTTAAGTTCTGTAGGTGGATGGAAAAAAACAATAAATAAGATCTAAAATGAAATGTCTGGTTAGTGGAATCATTCTGGAGCTGAAGACTAAAAGAGTGGTTTAACATGTTGTGAGAATACTTTTATACATTTAACTTACCCTGTTGTTCTGAAAGATTTTGGCTCAATTTTTTATTGATGCCAAGTTTTATGATTTAATATTGTAGCTTGTGGCAACCAGGCTTTAAATGGCTTAATATTCCACATGTATCCTTTTTTGTTTGTTTGCTTGTTCCCAGTTGTGCTTCCACAGCTTTTGTTAATGCTTTCACGAGTTGGCACATTAAAATGGTGTATTTTGTAAAGTGTGAAATGAGGTGTTCAGATTCCCCCGGCGTGTATATTACTCAGAATCTCCTAGATTTATTTGATCCTGGATTTCAATGCCAGATCTTCCCAAGGCCTCGGAAATCTTGTGATTTCAGCAGTTCGTCCTAAGAGCATTGAGTACATCATGGCTTGTGGGTTCCTAATATATCAGCACCACAAGCAAGAGGATGTTGCCTTAGTATCATAAAATGAAAAATGGTGGACTTTGCGAGAGCATAGCGCTCCAGCTCGGTCTCTGTCACTCTGGACGCGGGGCTCAGTGTGTGTCACCCTGTCCTCAGACAATGGGGCTCAGCTCAATCCCCTGGCAGCCCCATTTTACACCGTTGGCCCCCCTTTTGTTAACTGAGTAGAAAGCCGCCCAGCTCAGAGGCCTGAGGTGGTCGGGGGAGATTCCGACCTTTTCAGGGGGCTGTGTGCCCAGCGAGGGATTAAATCGCATGGGATCATAAGGGAACTCTGTGTGTATTATGGCTAAGCTCCTGGGAGAAGTGCTTCCAAACTGCCTTGCGGAATACAGGAAAATCATTTTAAGATTCTCAGAAATGGAATTGGAAATTGCCCATGGCATAATTACACCCCTGCAGCGACATAGTGCTGTAATTTTCAGTTCTCAGAGAACCTCTTTGGTATTTGCTGCCATGAAACAACGTTTTTTTTAGAAAAAGTTTGATTCTCAAACATTGGTTTTTCCTTCTTTCTTAGATAAAATGACAACATTGATTTTTTCCCTCTCTTTCTCTTTCATAGATAAAATGCTGTGGGCGGGTCCTGTTTCACAGCTTTCCCCAGTTGCCATGGTGATCTGAAGCTGGAGTGGGCGGCAGGCACGCGATGGACCGGTGCAAGCATGTGGGCCGACTGCGGTTAGCCCAGGACCACTCTATTCTGAACCCGCAGAAGTGGCACTGCGTAGACTGCAACACCACAGAGTCTGTGTGGGCCTGCCTGAGCTGCTCACATGTGGCCTGCGGCCGCTACATCGAGGAACATGCGCTCCGTCACTTCTTGGAGAAGCACCACCCGGTGGCCTTGGAGGTCAATGAGCTGTATGTCTTCTGCTACCTGTGTGATGACTATGTGCTGAACGACAATGCCACGGGTGACCTTAAGCTACTGCGTGGCACGCTCAATGCCATCAAGAGCCAGCGCTACGAGTGCACAACACGCAGTGGACGCACCCTGCGGTCAGCGGCTGCTGCGGGAGACGATGTCCCCCAGGGCGGTGCTCAGGAGCTGCTGCTCAGAGACGAGGACCGCATGTTCACAGCTCTGTGGCACCGGCGCCGCGCACTTATGGGCCGGGTGTTCCGCTCCTGGTTTGAGCTGACGGAAGGAGGGCGGCAGCGGGCGGAAGAGGAGCGGCAGCAGGAGGAGGCAGAGGAGCGCAGGCGGGAGGCACAGGAACTGAAGCGACGGCGCAGGGAGGTCCTGCAGGGCGCTCCACCCCGGAAGAGCCGGCGCCTCCTTCAGCAGCAGCAGCAGCAGCAGCACAGTCGTAGGTCTGCAGGCAGGGTTGCAGCTCCCAGGGCTGTCCGCTCTGGAACCATCAAGACATCAAAGAGCCCCAGAGTGCTTAAATCCTCACCCAGGAGGGGGAGGACAACCATAAAGCCTATTCTGATCCCGGCCCATTCAGGCAAAACCAAAACTGGAAGCAGAGCTGCCAAAGCCCCACCCTCTGTTCGGTCGGTGAGCCCGCCCCCCAAGGTGGGCGACTCGCCCATCAAGCGGAGGCCCACAGTGACCCCAGGCGTGACGGGGCTGCGTAACCTCGGCAACACCTGCTACATGAACTCCATCCTGCAGGTGCTGAGCCACCTGCACATCTTCCGGGAATGTTTCCTGCAGCTGGATCTGAACCATGCGCTGGAGCTCCTGGCCAATGCCGTCAACGGGCGGCTGGTTGTGCGAGGGGGGGGCGGCGGCGCAAAGGACACCCACCTGTCGCTGGGGCCCGCTGAGATGGCGGTTTTGGCCCCCCGCAAGGGTTCGTTGGCTGGCTCGGGACTGAGCGGAGGTGCCTCGCGCTCCCACAGCATGGAGCTGATCCAGCCCAAGGAGCCTAGCTCTAAGCACATCTCCTTGTGCCACGAGCTGCACACCCTCTTCCAGGTGATGTGGTCGGGGAAGTGGGCACTAGTGTCGCCCTTCGCCATGCTGCACTCTGTGTGGCAGCTGATCCCCGCCTTTCGCGGCTACGCCCAGCAGGACGCGCAGGAGTTCCTGTGCGAGCTGCTGGACAAGGTGCAGCGCGAGCTTGAGAACACGGGCACCTTAACGCCCACCAACATGCCGGCCAATCAGAGTCGGCTCATCAAGCAGGTGCTCAGCGTGGTCAACACCATCTTCCACGGCCAGCTGCTCAGCCAGGTATGAGAAATGTTTCATGTTTCCTATCGCTCTATTTTCTCTTGATTTCCCCAACAACATTAAATGAAATTGCTACTACTCTAGGCTGTGCAATATACAGGGTGGGCCATTTATATGGATACACCTTAATAAAATGGGAATGGTTGGTGATATTAACTCCTTGTTTGTGGCACATTAGTATATGTGAGGGGGGAAACTTTTCAAGATGGGTGGTGACCATTTGGCCATTTTGAAGTCGCCCATTTTGAATCCAACTTTTGTTTTTTCAATAGGAAGATGGTCATGTGACATCAAATTTATTGGGAATTTTCACACTTGTAAAATGTGTTCAATGTGCTGCCCATTGTGTTGGATTATTAAGGTGTATCCATATAAATGGCCCACCCTGTACAAGGTAGAAGGATAATAAAATAAAAACATTATTTTTATTTTGTTGTCCTTTAAACTTATCATGGTCCATTGTGGTTTCCCATCCGTCTGAAGTCACCCCTGTGTCATGCTGTTCCTGCAGTGTCGGTTGGTGTGTTTGACTCTCGGAGTGGCCTGTGAGAGAGGGAGGTGAATGGATACAAACAGGCCCTTTGGCCCCCCTGCCAGGTGTGGCTGTTGAAAACTAAGGGGATTAAGAAGCCAGGGAATGGAAAAAGATTAAGCTCCACCACAGCTGACTTTGTAACAGGAGAGGCCGTGGACAGACCAATCCGGCAGAGTTTGTAAAATCAGGTCCAGAAATCCAGGCAGGGCGTTCGGTGTCTCGCCACTGCCTGTGCTGAACATTGTTGCCACACCTCAGTGTGGCCCTGATCTGAGTGGGGAGCTTTAAATGCCTCGGCCTGAGAGGATTACGAAAGTCACCTTCCGCGTTCAAATCCTGTTGAACGTTGTTTACATTTTTTTCTCCCCTCCATGTATCAACTATTTTTAGGGATTTAAATCAACCAGTGTTCCTGGAAAGACCTGAAGACTTGCCCGATCAGTTTCCATGAGTGTTTCGCCAGTGTTGCCACCGGCTTGTTAAGTCACCTTGACGGTGTTATTTCCATTTCCTCTGCATAAACTGACAGATTCGGTGGCCCGATCGTTTCCTGAGAAGCTGAACTAGTGGCGTGTTGGATGAATCATCATGGTGGTGAAGTTTCCACACCTGCCTTCTGTTATCAGGGCCTGTGCCGTCTCCTGTATCTGTAGAGGTTGCGTGGGCATATCTGATTGGTGCCCTTCCACCTTCCATACCGCTCCATCTGCATACAGGGGCCGTGCTGTTGATGGAGGAAGCCCTTTGATGTGAGGCTGTAAATAAGTGCACGTCGTCATGCAGTGTGCGGTTCTTTGATGCGTTTCGCATGCAGCCACTGATTCTCGAAAGGTGTGGCAAGGAGTGCGCTGTTTTGATTGCGCTCTGTGTTTCCTGCCCGCTTGTGATTGGGGGATTTCTGCAAGACTTAGCATGTCGATGGCTTAATAGGCCTATTTATGGCTGTGGTGCGGATGGGTAGTAAAAGCAGCCATAGTGAATTCACAGCATGTATGCAGACATTTGAGCCAGTGACTCTGACCACAGAGGTCTGCCCTTGGTGGTGGGAGTGCTCTTATGAGGAGTTTGCCCTCCGCCCTCATTTGACTCGGCTCCCAACCCACCCAGGGCCGCTTTCTGGTTTTCACAGGATGAGGGCTCTTATGAATCGCGTTTCCTTCATCTGTGTTAGACCCAGGAGGCGCTAGGGGGGGTGGGCGGTGCAGGTGGGCCCAGTGTTTGTCTTTCCCACTGAGTCGCTTGGTGACATGTGAAGCGTAAACCCCAGGAAGAGGGCCACCAAGCAGACACTGCCACCTGGTGCTGATGTTATTGTGGTACGGGAGGCACTGGGGGTTTTTGGGCCTAATCGCTTGCCGCCGTGGGCCCCTCCTCAGCCGTGTCCCAGCCTGTGTGTTTATTCACTTTGCTGGGTTTGCCGCCCCGCCAGGCTCCACTCACATTGTTATTCACCTCCCCCGTGTGGTGAACGCGGTCTTTCTGGGTTCCCTTCTTTTTCCCCTGAGTCATCACTCACTGCCTTATTTTCTTTTTTAACCTCAATCTTCTCTTCTGCTGTTGCCAGTATTTTTTTATTTTTTGCCACGACTCCCTTAGTATAAGAAAGTCAGCGTGTGCTTACAGAATGAAAGCTGTGCTTCACCGAACGCTCTCTGGCACCCCGCGCCTGGCTGAGTGCCTTCGGAGGCGCTCAACTCCCTGGCTGCCCCACGCGGCACGAAGCGCGAATCGGTGGGGCGTAATGGAACATCGGGTTTTCCTCTTGCCTCCAGGTAGTGGGAGGGGGGGCTTTCTCTGAACACTGCCATTCCTGACAGTCTGCACTGCGTAATAGCGATAAGGGGGTGGGAATCTCCTTAGTGCTTTATTTCACTGCATCCAGCCCTTGCCCCTGAGTGTAGGTATGTGGAACATGCTGGTGCTGTAACATAGGAGGTTGTATCACTTTATTGCAAGGACACACTCGGTGGTAATTGTAGGAAAACACTGAATATTTCATATTGTTGCATGTGTCTGCCCAAAGGGACATGCCCTATAGCTGTTTATCCAGCTGAATGCCTGAGGAATTCAGGATAAATACCTTAAAGGGTCTACCCCTGGACCCTTTTTGCACTGGCACCTAGCTGGCTGGTACCTGCCTCCTCCTGTCTGTTTAGAAACGTCAGTGCAGGCATGTTGACATGAGTTGGTCACAGACCTGCGTGACCCAGTTCTGGGTATGTGAGAGATGCACCTGCTAGACGAGAGCTGGGGGAGCCTTCAGCGGTTCTCCAGAGCAGAGGCCGCCTGATTCAGCAGCTTCAACAGAGGGCCCTCTGTCTCTGTGTGAACAGCCATGTCGCTCACGGGGAGGTGGGCGTAGCTTTGCGGCGACTGAGCCCCAGAAGAGAGGCACTCTTTACCCCCACCATGCGTCTTGAGCTGCAGGTGTTCCAATGTGAAAGTGTGTGTGTGTAAGAAGGGGGGGTGAGCTTGAGTGAGAGTTTGTTGTGGTGAAGGCTCCTTACAGGAAACCGCTGTCTCTCTTTTTTTTGCTCTTCATTTTTTTCTACTTGCTTTATTTCCAGTTTGAAATGCTCGCATCCTTTCTGGTCCAGATGAACCGGTTTGTCTCAGTCCTGGTCACAATCCATCTCGATTATCCTCCGCCCCCCTCCCAGGTGACCTGCCTGTCCTGTGACAACAGGTCCAACACCATCGAGCCCTTCTGGGACCTGTCGCTCGAGTTCCCCGAGCGCTACCACTGCAACGGCAAGGAGACCAGGGAGACAGCAGCTCAGTACTCCTGCCACCTGATGGAGATGCTGGCCAAGTTCACCGAGACTGAGGCTCTGGAAGGAAACATCTACGCATGTGAGCTGTGTAACAGTGAGTGTCAGGCCCCTGGGGTCCGGTGTGTCCTCCCTGCCAGCTGACCTCCTGCCCAGTCCTGTAAAGGTCTCTCCCAGTACTGAGCTCGTCATGTGATCTAGAAAGACCATAGACACTGGGGTTTTGTGGGACGTGGCACATTGTCTTCGGCCGCTAAAGTGTAAACAAGCGGAACAGCTTGTTTACGTTACATTGAAGATCAATTTACAGAACAATTGAGGACTGAAAGACCAGCGTCAGTAAGAGCACAGTTGGAAAGATTCAGTTTTATGGAGCTTTCTAGGTTTGTACCGGACCCAGGTTCTCTCAGCATGGGCCCTGATGTGCCGTCCCTCCTCCCTTTGCCTTTCAGACAAACGGCGGAAATTTTCCTCCAAGGCCATCATGCTTACAGAAGCTCGGAAGCGACTGATGGTGCACAAGCTACCTCAGGTGCTCCGGCTGCACTTGAAGCGCTTCAGGTAGGCGGCCAGCTCCGCGGCCATGCAACACCAAGCGTGAACGCATCGCCGGTCCTCACGCACCCCCATCGCTTTCTGTGCCCCTCCCTTGCACAGGTGGTCCGGCCGAAATCACCGGGAGAAGATCAGCGTCCATGTCTGCTTCGACCAGGAACTGAACATAGAGCAATACTGCTACAGGGACCCCTCACCCTACCCCCCCAAGCACAATGAGCACTTCCTGTACGATCTGTCTGCTGTAGTGATGCATCATGGGAAGGGGTTTGGTTCTGGCCATTATACTGCTTATTGCTACAACACAGAGGGAGGTAAATCTGGCTGCCCATTTGAGAGGATTAAATTGAATTTTTTTTTATACATTTATATAAATATTATTGTACAGACACTGCTCTACTCACGAATGAGACGCGTTCCGAATGGCCATTCGTAATTTGAAACATTCATAAGGGATTATTCCACACCATTTTAAGGGTATACGCAAGTGCAAAGATGCTGGGAGTACGCACGCTACGCTGCTGTTTGGCGGGAGTAGCGGCCAGAAGTCGTACTAGGCGGAACTGGCACGCAGAAATAAAAAAATTGGTGTTGCAGACAAGAAACGGGAGCCCAATGAACATAATTTGGACTTGCAGTCCTCTTCGTTCGTTTGTAAGTTGAAAGTTCGTAAGTAGAGGAGCGTCTGTATAGTATTTCTTGTGCTTAAATGTGGCTCTATTTGTCTATGTTGAATTTATGGCTGTGGAGCTGAAATGCCAAGTTTTTACTCCGTGCCCATGCAATACCCACAATGCAAAGCGGTTTACCTTTCCCTGCAGGTTTCTGGGTGCATTGTAACGACTCCAAGCTGAACGTATGCACCGTGGAGGAGGTGTGCCGTGCACAGGCCTACATCCTCTTCTACACGCAGAGGGTCTCTCAGGACAAAGGCAGGCCTCTGTAGGAGTGGGGGTTCAGTCTTCTCCTCCTCGTCGTGCTGCCTCTGGTGAAGGCCCCTTGGGTGGGGTGGGGGTTTGTTAAATCTTCATCCCCACCTGCCCACCATCACTCAGCAGCTGTGCACCAGCATCCTCTCTGGAATGTGTCCCCCCCCCCCCCCCACCACCGCCAAAGGAGGATAACATCTCCATGGCAACATCAGGACTCGTTCCTTGATTTTATTTTTTTTACATGAGCTGGATACTGAAAATGTTCTGTTCTTTTCATTTATCTTTGTGAATTCTTGTACATGATGTTTATAAGGTTTTGTATTAAATTTATAAACATTCTTATTGGTATAAATAATGTACAGTATTTTTTGTCCCCCGTCCCAAAAGACTAGAGTTGTTTGGTAAGCATTCTTTGTGGAAATTTGATATTGATGTTTTCACCATGGTTGAATGTTTATTTTCTCTGTCATTAATGTTGTTGGCTCTAGTAATGAGTACATCGACATATCGAGATCTTTGCCTTTCAACCCTACATCCGTGTTAACTGTGAACAGACTTGCCATAGGGCTTGGGTTGCAGCTCGGACCTGGGTGATGCTTTTTAACACCGCCCAACCTGCAGGTGGCGCTCCGTGTGTCAGCGCACTTCAGTTTCGAGGGGCGTGTGGACCTCTCTCTGACTCCTCATTTTGGTTAAATGTAACCTCCCATGCCCCACGTTAAAAAGAATGCAGGTTCCATTTAAATACGCCCGCCCTCTTTCTCTCCAAGTTAGAATATATTTGTGATTAGAAGAATGAGTTTTGTTTTTAATCATTAGATTATGTGAGCTGCCTATGTGAGAGAGAGGGTGAAATTGCGTCCCCTGGTTTTTCTTCAGGATGTTGAGTGTGTACAAACCCCCCAGCTGAATTTTCCTGAATGGTGCACAGCTTCAGGAACATGTTTACAGCCATTCTGGCAGGACAACACCGTCCACTATACAAGTATTTAGTACCGCGGCCGCTAGGAGAGGTTTCATCATCAACAATCAAGCCGCCTGCCTCCTCTTCGTCCCTCACGATGGGTAACTGGCTGGCTCTGAGGTTGGAGGTGCTGGTCCAGTACTGGACACTATTTTTTTTTTTTTTTTAAGTGCTCTTAAAGTGGTTTTGTTATAGAAGTAGCAATAACAGGAACCTGAATTGCCAAAAAAAAAAAACAATTTGTAAATATTGAAGTTAGAATTAAGATTCTGCTGGAGAGGTGATGCAGAGAGATGTTCTGTTAATTACAAATGTGATATTTGTGACTTGGATTGTTTTAGAAGTCATGTGCTCCTTATCTGGGAGCGAATATCAAAACCAGCCTTTGTTGACCAGATGGGGATGATACATGTCAGCCGCAGTGACGGTGTACGGGCAGGAGGGTGGGAACATCACTGTGGGAAGATGCCATCCCAGATGCCACGTCTATGTGTGAATACATAGAATGTATTGCTTAAGGATAATTTGCCAGCAAGCAAATGCCCTTCACTTGTCAAACTGCGTTTCATTTTTCTTATGGGCAGAATCAAAGCACAACATTGCTGCTTGTCTTTATCTTTGAGTGTTTTTTTCCCCCAGATGTAAAATTATGGCAGTAATACTATGCAAATTGTTACCTCAATTTTTAGAGATTTACCTCAATAAAATGAGAATATTTTTTCATTTTTTTTAACAAGGCTCCTGTTTTTTGTATTCAGAATGCTTGCTCATCATTCATCAACATTTTCTATTAAATTACAGAAACCTGGAAACCCATTCCTTCTACACTCACCTCAATATCTGGTCATAGCTAAACCCCCAAGCCTTCTGATTTGTTTACGCTCTATAGCTGTCACAGTATGCCCCTGAAGCTCACCGCTGGCTTTTTTCCTGACAGAGCTGCTGTCAACAAGAGTGAAGCCAAGTGACTCCAGCCCCTGCAATGATCTCCCTTCCTGCTCTTTGTTAAATGTCACTCTTGAGTCCTGTCTCCTTCGTATATCCTGAACTGATGTTGTGCTGTATTTGAAGGCATTTTGTGTGCAAAATCACATTCTTTATGAATGGTTTCATGGAGGCTGTGTAGCAAACCACATCCAAACCAAACAGACTACCCCAGAAGGCACTTTAAACACAAATATTCCTCCAGTTGTACATGAGCACAGTGATGTGTAAAACTGAATTTCAGAAAAGGGGGGGGGGGGGGGGGTCCAAAATTTTCCA
>JABFEB020000060.1:20302167-20319762 GCA_019775895.2 Stomatorhinus ivindoensis
CCGTGGGACTGACACCCCCCCCCCCCCCCCCGTCTTCATTTTCTATCTTTATACACACAGCATGCTACTTCTCTCTGTCTGCGTACCGTCCCAAACACTGCCGAAGAACGGAGCTCTGAAACCCACAAGGGATTAATCTGCTTCCCATTGGTCGCCTCATCAGATCCAACTCAGTTAAATCAACCAGTGACTGACTGGGAAATCCAGCCCCATCAAGTATGAAACGTTTTGCTCATTTGTTGTACTGCCACTGAGGGTGTGGTCAGACACAGCCAATGGGTGGTCAGGCTGGGCACGGCTTCCCAGGCAGGCCCCTCACCTGGGCAGTTGGTCGCACGGCACAGCATTCGCTCCACCTGTGCCACCGTCTCCTCCCAGCAGCTCGCGCTGGCCTGCATGTGGGGCTGCAGGAAGCGCAGCCTGTCCTGAAGTTCCTGGTAGCCAACCCGCGTCATCTCCATCGTCTCCCGGGAAACCATCAGTTTCTCCAATTCATCCTCCAGTATTATCACTCTAGAGGGTGTGAAGTGAAAGGAAAACCAAACACTGGCATTGTAAAAAAAAATGTCACCTGATAGCATTTCCGTGGCACATACCAGAAATGCTCCAGAATCCTCTTCAGTCAAGTGACAATCTCTATATTGTCACATAGCTGTCTGTTTAGTAACTGGCTTGTTACACGTCGGGCCTGTCTGTGTATCCCAAGTTTCAAAGTATGACAAGCTTCCCTGCGCTGGCTAGCAGACATGCAGGAACCCTAAGGGCCAGCCTGCAAACCCCCCCCCCCCCAAACTGTGTGTGTATTGTCTGTCAATGGTCAATGGTCAATGGTGAATGGTCAATGGTCGGCAGGCTGCGTACTCGTTGAGAAGGGCCTTGAGGTGGAGCTGCAGGCTCCGGACGGACGTGTGCAGACTGTTAAGCTCACAGCACTTCTGGCGGGCGCGGCCAACCCGATCGGAGCTCTGCGCCTGCAGCTGCATCTCAAAGTAGCGGTGGAAGTCGTAGCTGCGCTGTAGGTCGCCCAGGCTGCGGGACAGCACCCCATGCAGTGGCTCAGTCAGCCTGTCGATGGCCCGGTACGCCAGCCCCCTGCCGGCATGCCAGTGCGGCTCCTCCTCCCGGCCCGGCGACAGAAGCAGCGCTAGGCGACGGAAGAACTCGGAACTCTGGCTGACCCACAGCTGGAAGAGCACCTGCCGTCCACAGGGGACAGTCAGCACGTCATAGGGAGAGTGTCGACACGCCACGTGATGTTAATCCTCACTGGACCCGCATTGTGTGTCCCAGCCTGAACCAGCCCAGCTGGACCCCTGTAACCACGATTCGACCCAGTTCTGACAGGCCCAGTGTCAATAACCCCTGACACCAGTGACTGGTCTCCAACTGCAGCCCAGGCAGCTGTCACATGACCTGGTAGGCAGCTGTCACATGACCTGGTAGGCAGCTGTCACATGACCTGGTAGGCAGCTGTCACATGACCTGGCAGGCAGCCCGCTATTTAACACAGCTTATGGAGGTGCCCTGGGCCATAAGCACACATGGGACCAGTGTCAGAATCAGAGTTAAATTCATAATGACAAGGAAAAGAAAAGTAAGTGTCATTAAGGAATCCGGTTCCATGGAAAAACTTGGAGCCAACATTTGGGTTGAGATGTATACAGGAAGTCAAGGCTGCAGCCAGTAAACAGAACAGGAAATTTACCCACATCTGTGTGAAACCCTCACACAGATAATGTTGATGTAAACTTTCCCTAAAACTCACTGCAAAGACCGTCTCTGCTTATGCCGTATACTGTCTGCTGTTCTTGAGAAATGAATGTTTCTAGTGCCCACAAGATGGCAGAGTATACGGCAGAGCTGCAAAAGTAGTGAACGTCAGGGACTGAAGGCCCAGCAGAAAAGGAGAGAGGGATGAACAGAAGGAGTAAGGAAATGAGGAAAGAGGAAAATGGACCGAGGCAAGACGTCAAGAGGGAGGTCGGCTCAGAGTTCAGGGGTCGCTCACCTTGAGAGCGGGGAGGCTGTAGTCGTCAGTCAGTTCCTGTGCCTGTTCCTCAGACAGAGGCTCCTCCCCCAGGCCTAGGCCCAGCTCCCTCAGCGGCACCGTAGAAACGTAGTTTGTCACGTTGTCAATCTCCAGGGTCAAGGGGTACGTAGCAGACTGGGTTAAGGCAAGCGGACCTTGGCGTCGGACCCCCGAAGCCATCGATCACGAGTCAGGAAGTGCGAGACCCACATGCCATTTGTTTCCCTGGGTTCTGAACAACTGAGTCACTTGGAGAGGAAGTCGGATAGAGAGCTTGAGAGGGAGATGACACTCATCCAGGCTGTGACACAGTATGCATATCAGCGCAGTGCCACTCCATTTAACATAATCGCTCTGGTGAGGAGTGGAGCCGTCCCTCTTGGCAAGGCCTACATGGACACGCCGGCTTCACCACATGCCGCCATAGCAGTTATACCTTTATTAGAACTGTGGGGGAGAGGGGAGCGGGGTGGGTCTTTCTAGAGCTTGGGCTCGGTCCAGCTGAGCTGGCCTGGTTTTCCTGCCTGGGTTGCCATGCCGTCCAGTGAAGGGGGGGTCAGGGGGGCCGCAGAAGGATATGACTTGAGCATGTGGCAGGTGGCCAGGCGGGCAGCGCGGAAGGCGGCTCTCACGGCTTTGTAGAAGGCCTTCCTCAGGCCCAGCAGCTGCTGGCCGCGAGGCTGCCCGGCCTTCTTAAAGGGACAGGCCGCACTGACCCTGTCGAGCAAACTTGGAAGAGTGAAACGTGATACAGACTGTGCAGACATCCCACGGTGGCTCTGTCGCAACACACAGCAGCGCGCTCCCCCGGCGGCACGGGGCTAAGACACGCTAACGCGGGGCGGGAGGCACACGGGACGCCGCCGATGGCCTTCGCTGTCCTGCACATGCAGCTGTACCTCACGCGCACGGGCAGGCGGGCGGACGGACAGACTGTCTTAATTATCAGTCAGAGCTGGTAACACAAACAGAGACGGGGGTGGTACACAGGATATGATGTCATAGATGGAAGGAAGACGACGCGATATCAGGAAGCTGGAGGGACAGAAGGCCAAGAGAATGTAAACATGTCTGGAAGAGTAGACATGGAACACGCACTCATTAATTTGACACTACATTACCCAGAATACCCTTGCAAAACACACATATTATAAGTAGAGATCCTGTACATTCTCACAGATGTACTGTGCTATATAACTCTGACAAAACTATTCTGGTTACTGTATATCTATGGCTAATGCGCACGAGATTCCAGTCACGTCCAGTCAAAAGGAATCAAGTCTCCTCCTGCATGGATCCAAAGTGCCCCTCTCCTCCACAGAACCAGTTCCCCTTAATCCTGATGCAGTGAGAGACAGAGTCTTATCCAAGAACATACTAGGTATGCGGGGAGACTGGTATAGGCCAATAGGAATGGGGCACTATGGGAGAATCCTACAGGACGTCGCAAGGTGCAGATGGCTTTGTGGGAACTGTATTCATAGTGAAATATATGACAGAGAAAGGGACAGCACATGCCATGGACACAACAGCTGTGATAGGGACAAGGGGAAGGCACCAGTGAGACAGGGACAGAACAGGTGAGACGGGGACAGAGACAGGCCTGGTGTGACAGGGAGGGACAATGGGACAGAGCAGATGTGACAGAAACACAGGGACCAGTAAGACAGGGACAGTGCAGATGTGACACAGACAAAGGAACAGAGCAGGTGTGACGGGGACAGAGGGACCACGGAACAGGACAGGCATTGGACACTTACAGCGTGAATCCGCGGGAGATGACCTCCGTCTCCTGGATGAGTCGCAGCGACTTGCGTGCCAGGCTACTCAGGCTACGGCTGCTGATGGCCAGCTGTTCCAGCTTCTCCTGCTGGAGACACATGGTCTTCTGCAGACATGTTGCTCGCCACAGGCTCCAACCCCGCAGCACAGCCAGGGCCCCCAGAAGCATCAGCAGGGACAGCGACGCCGCCAGGCCCAGCCCGTTATCCAGCACCAGTAGGCCCATCAGCACAGCTACGAAGCCCACAAGCACGGAAACGTCCCTGGGCAGAGACAAGTCGACACACGAGTTCCCTACACAGCCCCGCCTTGTCGACAAAAACGTCGGCAATTATGCAAGGTCGCGACACATATCAATCACTGAACTGGAGTTTAAAAAGGCGCAGTTTGTTTCTGAAACACCTCAGATCGCTGGGGCCAAACTGCCAGGCAGCAACACAAAGGTGTAATATCCTTCACAAGGAACAGGGCAGGAAAAACAGAGAATCCCCAGCTGCAAAATGGATGGGAAGCGACTTCGGGAAGGTGTGCACAAATGCAGATTGGGGTCTGACACAAAACATTTGGGGTAAAAGAGAGAATGAGTCAGAAAACAGGACAGAAAAATCCATCCACCCACCCATCTTTCAAATGCCTATCCAGTGCGGGGACCTTAGGGCCGGGGGGGGAACCTGGTCCATGGGGAGCCGGTTTTTGGGATGACCTCTCAATCCGTCAGTAATAAAACAGTGGTTCACAACTCCAGTCCTGGGGACCTGCTGTTATTGGCTGACTGAGACCATAACAAAAACTGCATCCACACCAGCCCTGCATGGATCAGGTTCCCCTCAAAGACCTAGAGCCTACAGAGGATATAAACAGCAATCACATGCCTGTTAAAATCCAAGGCTTTGTGATGAGGTGTGCACACTTATGCAACCAATTTATTGGATTAAAAAAAAAATGTTTTTAATAATGCTAGTCCAAGAAAGATGGGACAGAGACAAAAAAGGCAAGAGGAGACAGTTAGTAAAAAGACAGAAGTGTTTTTAAAAGAAAAATGAGATTAACCTCAAGGACGAGCTGCTTCGTTAACTGGTAAGAGGTAGGAAGGTGACACCACAGGAAAGACGTGCGTGTGCGGACGCATCTGTGAGTATATATCATATTGTGGGGACACTGATAAAAACCTGTTATTTTGACGTTGTAGGGACATTCTGTCCATCTCCACATGGATAACCTTAATTTTATAAAAATCTGTGAAAGCAATAAAAAAAAACTGAGAAAGTCTTGTATTCTGTTTGGTTACTTATGGTTCAGGTTAGGGTTGGATAGGGGTTCGGGCTGTCATTGCTGGGATTAGAGTAACGCCAACAGAAATTAATGCAGAGTCCCCATAAAGATATGACTATAACTGTGCGTGTCTGTGCGTTTCCAATCGTTGGAGTCCGACAGACAGGAGAAACCAGGTAGTGGCTTATTAAGGTCTGGCTTTCACGCCTATTGATTCCTGGGAGTGTACAGCTATGGATACGAGCAAGGTGTTCACCTGAGAGAGGAAGACAGCAAGATAAGAGGATGGAGAAAAGGACATCGAACAAGACAAAGGAAGGGGCAGTGAGAGAGATAGACAGAGAAGATGTTCTCCAAGCCGTACCAGAGGGAAGGTGTGGCGACTGTATAAGGACGGCGGGGGGAGGGGGACGACGAGCCCGTGGAAAGGATGCTGGGGTCCAGCAGCTCGATGAGCTCCAAATCCTCCTGGAGGAGCACGTCCTGTTCCAGAATGGTGCGCAGCGAGTACTGCTGAAAAGCTGCATCCTGGAGAGGAGGACGATGGTCAGCGAGCAGGTGGACGTATGTGCACACACGCACGCACACGCACGCACGCACGCACGCACACTCAAGAACTCTTGCTCACCGATCACCACGGAGACAGACAGATGCTCACCAATCACCATACTGAGAGAGACGTTCACCGAGCATTACAGAAACAGACACGTACTCACCCATCGAGAGAGAGAGAGAGAGAGAGAGATGCTCACTGACAACCACACTCATACACACGGACCATCATACACACTTTGTCTTTCACTGCATGTTTCCATATGTGCTGCTCAGATACAGCAAACCCATTCCTAACAATTAGGGTGAAACATGATAGCTGTAAAGTAAATACATATTTTAAAAATTGCTTAAATTTATAATCCCCCTTTCCCCAGAAACTGACTTTGATTTTATCCATTAATAAGAAAAATACCAGCACTCAAAAATTAGCCATTTCCTAATCGTACACTAACTTGCTGAAATGCTATAATTCTGTGTGATGACAACACAGAAACATGCCAGATTCAAGCACGGCTGCTAATTGGCCGTTGGCCCGTCGTATCCGTGACGACTCTTACCAGCTGTTGCTCCAGACTGTCAGACATGACACCTTGGTGGAAGGGGTTCAGCTTTCTCACAGCATCACCCAGTCTCCAGAATAGGCTTTTCTGAAAGTTGGGGTGAGGGGGTGGGGGGAGAAACCCAGAGGGTAATGATCTTCAGAGCTCTTCCAAATCCCTGCGAGGTCAGGAGACCTTAAGCAACCAGTGGCAGGACTGGCTCCTCAGAAAATAAGCTCTCTATGTCACCAGACCCACAAAATCCTAAGTCAGCCTGCTAAACTTCCAGCAGACCCCTGTAACCCACACACTGCCCCCTGTCAACCCCCCCCCAGCGGCCAGGCATGCACCTACTTCACCAGGTCACAAACGAAGGCTTCATCCGCTCAACATCGCCCGCGGCCTTCAGACACCGTCAAACCACCAGAGCAGTGTTACCGCTGCGTTACCATGGTCACAGGGGCCACACATATGGGGTTCCGTGTTCCTGGCCGGCACTCCGTCTCCACACAGTGCGGGTTTAGGATTCCACCGGGGGCCCCGGTGTACCGCCGTGAGGAACAGCCGCTTTCTGGAGCCAACAAAGGGCCTCTTTTCATCTGCTGCTCCATCCATTTACTCTCTCACTCCATGCCTCCCCCTCCAACAACCCCCCCCCCCAGACTTTCCACAGTACACACACACACACCTTCACAAAGCCCTTAACTTGGCAGGCTCAGAGTCTACACATAACCCCATAGAGTAGCGCACGCACACACGCACACACGCACACACACACACACACACACACACACGGCTTCACTGATACCATCGTGGACTAGGCAGTTTATTTGATTGGTCTGGCAGCCAATCACACTGACCTGGATGTGAGGACACAAAGTTATTGATTATCAATTCCAGCCTGATATAGGAGCAGAAATGCATATTGACTAAAAACAGAAAAAGCACTTTAATATTTAATACATTTCATCCATAAAGTCTGCAGAGTGATGAATTAGTCTGGAAGCCCCATTCTGACTCATTATACCACAGTCAGGGCCCTTATAGGAAAGAAGGTCTTGTAACTCAGATGTGTGCGACCTAAATGCATACCAACCAGTACGACATAAGCCTGTCCAGAATCAAGGGTTCAAGCTGCCCACCTACTGGCACAGTTAATCTCTCACATACTTTAGGGATCACTCTGCGTGTGGGATGACTTACAGCGATGGGGGTGTGAGGACTGGGGTGTGTGTGTCTGTGAAAGCACACTGTCGGGTGGGTGGGGAGTGGTGTGGAAACAGACTTCTTGAGAAAGACTAGTGGGGGTGGGGGGGGGATTTTTTGGCAGTGATGACAATATGGGGCGATGCTGAGACAAACGGTCTGAAGGCTGTGGAGTGAGGCGTGTTTAGACTATCCAACTATCTGCTGAGCTTCCACCAGGAACTCATGTGTTTCACACACATATGCGCACACCAAGCAGAGTGCGTCCCAGACAGCCAGTCAACGTGCGATTCTCACGTTTATCTTGTCATAACAATAGACAGGTTCTGGTACCATGCGAGTACGGGTCCGGTTTCACAAACTAGAACTGAAGACAACCACAGCTCAGACGGTAAATGCCTTAGATCAAATTTATGGGTGTGGCAGTTTTCGTTCAACCTTTTTCCATTATATCTTATCTTAAACTCTTCCTTTTCTTATACTTCAGCAATGCATATGTGTAAAAAAGGAATTTCCCAGTCGGTCATTAATAAAGTACATCAATCCATCTATCCATCATGATCTGAACATTGCTCTATTTCCCTAAGCTAGGGCTAGGGAACCTGATCCATGGAGGGCCGATGTGGGTGTGGCTTTTTGGGATGATCTCTCTTTCAGCCAATTATAAAGCAGTAGTTCTCAAACCCTCTGTTATTGGCTGACTGAGAGGCCATCCCAAAAATCCTCACCGGCTCTCCATGGATCAGGTTCCCCCCCCCTGCCGTAACCGACTGACAGTGGACCTTCATGAACAGCATCGATCGCTTGTGTAAGCGTGTCTGAAGGAGTATATCTAGTGGGTATTGCCGGTAATGTGATCCTGGCAGAGGCCAAAGAACCTGATTCCCCCCCCCCGTACAGCCACCTGAAGCAAATTTGTGGAAAAAGAACAGATTCCCTCCAAGCCAGCTCCACCAGCTGTCGATCTGACCCTGAGGCCTGGGTGTATGGGGGTGTATGTGGGTGGGTTTAAGATCTCCCATTTCAGCAAGAATTTATGCAAACACACACAGGTGGATACAAAAAAAATACACACACACCCCGTTTCACCACTTCCTGAAAAAGGATTTGGATTCTGCAAGGCAGTACTAAAAACACGAAGATCCGGTCCATGGAAGAATGGCCCTGCTGGGTCACAGCTACTAACCAGCAGCCAACAGCAGGTGCTCCATCTTGCCCTCCGCTGCTCCCACACCACTCTCCGCCTCATTGCCCGTCTGTGGCACCGAGAAGCTGCACCCCCATTGGGGCTACTGTTCGGCCACTTAACTTAATCAGTCACCTGGTGCTTGGGACCTGGGTAGCCAAACCCCACCCCCGACTCACTATGAGAAATGGGTAATCCGTGCTGCCATCTCACTCTCTCTCTCTCTCTCTCTCTCTCTCTCTCACACACACACGCACACACACACACCGCTACACACACACAGATACGCCGTGAGTACAAATGTGCTGCATAACAAACATCCCCTCCAGGATTTGATTTAGACCCAGTGAACAGGTGACAGAGCGATCTATGGTAGCACTAAGCACCAATGCTGATTATCATCGCCTCTCTACCCTCTCACCTCATCAGCACTCTTTGTCCACCGGCAACATACAGTGCACCTCGCAATCCACGCTTTATAACATGAAACCATTCTTCCACCTGCACGCTGGCCTTCTCAAAATAAAATAATAAGACTTATATGAAAATGTATCTGCCTCCCCCGATCCTACCCACATCAGAAGCCACGTACAAAACGTCACAAATAGGTCACACCGGGAGATGACTGCAACGGCCTGGCGAGGAAGAGAAGGGGAGAGAGCACAGGAGACTGGATGGGGCGGGAAGAGGGAGAAAGAGGGAGGGAGAGAGTGAGAGACAGGGGAAGAGGAGGGTGGGAGTGAGTGAGTAAGTCAGGCCTCACAAAGTTTTTTGGACAGGAAAGCGATGACAGGATTTAGGAAGACTGGAGGGGAAACAGCAGGGGGCGTGAGTCAGGGGCAGCGGGGGCACTCACTCTGGATGGGGGGGGGGCATCCTGCTGGGGGTGCCCCTCCTCCCCTTCGGGGCACCACTCTTCCTCCTGTGAAAGCGACGGACATGCCTCGAAGTCTGTGTGGCCTAGATCCTGCAAGTACTGGAACAACGGAGAATTCTGGGGGAAGGTGGGGATAGAGAGTGAGTGAGTGAGTGAGCGAGAGGGAGAGAGAGAGAGTCTTTAATTTAACACACATCTCCAAAATGTGCTGTCCTGTCAGAGCTTACATTCAACACACAGGCAACCGGAGGGGCAACAAAAAGAATTCAACATGCAATACAAAATATTTCTGTTGATTCAGAACAGACACAAACACTCACAACCCTCACCATATACAATCTATCCCAGGCATTTAAAAAAATTGTGCTTGACATAGAATGAACTGCTCAGAATAGCTAAACACTCCCAATTCACAAATGGACTCAAGCCTTCGGAATACAGAGTATCCTCTGTAAGGAATCTGGTCCAGATTGCAGTTCCCTGTGGGTTTCTACTGCTACAAAGTCTCAGGCTTTATTTTTGCAGCTTGTGAAACCCACATTTAAGAGAAGGTGAACTGAACTTGAGATCATAACAAAGTATACGATCATCAAAATGCTTCAGCTCAATTTGACTTCATGCATCCTGGCTCTGTCAACAGAGTCACATCAGATCATCAAATGATTCCAGACAGCACGGTTGTAGCCACAACATTACACAGATTGTACAGATGAATGGTGCAGTGTAACTGAGGAAGCGCATGCGAGCAGGAACGGGCCATCAGCGTAACACAGCAATCCATGTATAATCAACTGCTCTGCGGATGTAACGTGGATCCCAAAAATCATCACTTCTCATAACAGAAACTACTTTTTATTTCAAATCCATATTTTCTCCCACAGATGTAACATCATTTTTATTATGATCCTTCAAAGAATCAGTCAAAATGGCAGCATAAGAACGTAAATATTAGCTCCTGCAACTAACATCTATTTAAGTGGAAGAATGCTTCAAATCACAACAAAGTGTCTGCTGACACAAAATACATCACCGCTTCTGTTTTATCGAACAACAAAACCAGAATGGCAGGCAAATGAACGTGATCAGAATGACTACTAACATGTCCTATAAAATGGTACAGCTTAGTTAACTCTGCCTTTCAAAAATGAGTGCTATTATCCTGCGGTGAGCAACACAAACTTAAGCTGCTGGCGGAGGGTTTTATCCGGGCTGCGAGGCAACAGCACCACTTAAAACCGCTCCTGTAGCTGCAGCAAGAATCCAATGCTCTGTTTCACTCAGTTAAAAGAAGCACAGAAACACTGACCCATTTTCAGCCCAATGGAATTCATCTGAATGCGATGCGCATGGTTTGTGCACGGTTTAGGGCTGGTGAAGATGCTGAGCAGCCAACCTACCGGCCGGTGCAGTCACACATTATTCCTGATCATTGTCTGTCTCCGCTCAATAACAAGCTAGTGACCCGAGCGCAGAAGCGGATCAGGCGCTATGCACAGATGCATGATAGCAATTCAGAAATTAGCGCAAAGAAAACGCAAGTTTACATATAATTGCACAGCCAGTCAGGCAGCCGCCAATCTGACAGTCAGATTACCACGCGTGGGACTAACGGGGACTAAATGGGCAGCGACGGCTAGTCGGCTACCACATCCAGCAAAACTACCACGATGCAATGACAACCCCGAGTCGCCCCTCTCTGTCAGGCCAAAATGCACGATTATTTTCGTGCGGTGACTGCCCCGCAACCTGCACAAAACGCGCACGGCGACTTCACGTAAATCGCGATCGCCAAACACAAAACGCCGCACGAACCTCGAACACCACTTCTTCATCAAACTCCTCAGTCATCGCTCCTCGCCATGGGCATCCCGACCCAAAAGGATTGTGGGATTGTAGTCCGAGAATGCCGAAGGGTAACAGCGAAAAGTCATGCAACCTCCGACTGCGCAAAGCGTCGACGCTGTGAAACTCGATTTCCCATCATGCAAAGCGTAGCTCTTTTGGTTACGTGGTTAGCGTGGGATGCCCCTAGTGGACATTCTTTGCAATTAAGACTCAATCAGTAGCTAGTCAAAGGACTGCCGTGCTGTGAATCTGAGCGGGCTGAGATGAGTGGCAAAGGAAAACTCGGAAAAGTCGCTAAAGCTATTTAATTCTCAGAAAAAAACAATATTATTACTCAGAAAGTCGTATGGAGTGTTTTGGACGATTGGCTATTTTATGGATGTGGAACTGACAATGCGTTCTGGAAAAGAAAACCCAAGAATTTACAAGGCATCGAGTTCACCCAGCGAGTTATTCATGGAGTGAGAAGTTCTGGGAATCATGAGCACAGGTTTGTTCCACAAACTGCTTTAATCGATTAAAAAACTCGCACTTTTTGGATTAGGAAAGGGGTCTAAAAGTTCCATTCGAAATACAATCGATTTCCTCGGCGATGCTTGCAGTTTAACAGCCAACTCAAGTAATGGGTGCATGGCATTGTTAGCTCGGAGGCTAAAACGCTTTGTATTGCTTTGATAGTGGGGAAGCAAGTCTACATTTTCTTTACTCGCATTTATTCGCAGTCTTATTTTTTATGTGTCCATTTTCTGACATTTCAAGCAACTCGCCTCCCTCGCTGTCACACTCACAACTTTTATCTGTAATACCCGTGCATGTGATTTTAATGGACGGAAATAGTCAATTCCATGTAAATGTAAGTAGCCTATGCTAAGCAGTTGAAACTGCCCGGTTTGAGATACAAATACGTTTTGATCGTTTTTTTTAAAGACCTATCCTGTTGTGGGGCATTGTCTCTCAAACGCGGTGATTTGCGTGGGTTCAGAGGGAATGTGTGCCTGCGGGTTGTTTTTTCTTTATTAACTCTTAATCGTCGGCAATTTGCATATGTACCTCCGTGTCGGTAAAGTAAACAATGTGATTTAATTGATCTTACCAGTGTTTCTCCGGATTTCGTCGCGATGTTTCTATTCTTTGCGTTTATACTGTAATTTCATATTCCTCCCCTCTTGATAGAAATTTTAAGTATTTTGCAAAACTTGATATCTGCGTTTTAACGCTTCAAATAGAAGGAAACGCGTCTGATAAAGATGCTTTTGTATGCGTCGTTTAATCAAGCACGTTAGCTGACTGCGCAGTGTTTATTTTTATATTTTGTCAGCGTTTGGTAATTAGTAATGCAGAGTTTTAATAGCACATCCGCTCGATGAGCGTGTGCTGTGGGTGCCGAGTCTGGATCAACAAGCGTAACATTATGCCCCATGGCGGTGTATAGGACACCGCACCTCCGCCACCTCTTTCGTTCTTATTCCGGTCCCTCAAAGCTGACATGCATGCATCAAATTAATGTGTTTGAGCTGTAAGTTTTGGAGGGTGATCAAAGTCCATGCTGTTATCAATTAGAGTCTATCTAATCTGATGCAAGGTAGGTTATCCCTGTACAGTCATTGAGTTTAGTCAGCATTTTGCAAACAGTAAACTGTGTAGATCATAATTAGAAAGAATAAGATGGTATTTCTGTAGTACAGGTTCTTATAAAGCTAGTTTGGCTGTGATCAGCAATTTTATGACTGTGGGGGAAAATATAAGCAATTTGATTTTTTTCTACTGAAGGCTGTAAATTCAAAAGAAACTGTAACTGAGTGTCAGGGTTTCCAGAATACGCCTTGTAAATTTGATAATTATAAAGCATATTCAAGAAAGTAATTATTATCCTAAAGTAATTCGTGAGTGGGACCCAAAATCGCGAGTGATGTGAAGTAAATACAGAGGTGTCCACAGTTTCTACACACCCTGTTTAATCCGCCTTGCCAAATGCAGCCCTCCGCTGTGGGATTAATAAATCATCAAAGAATAAACACCGGCGACTGCAAACTGGCGACCGGCGCGGCTCTGAAACACTTTCTGCCGAGTCCGGACGGTCGATCGCCAGCAGCCCAGTCCGATGGACCAAATTTGGTAACCTGGTGCTAAGTGCCTTAAATAGAGACTCCTGGCATTGGCTTCCGGGTAATTGTTATTTTTTCCCCTTTGTGGCTTTGCTGCTGGTGGTTTTGAGGGTGTTTAGTGGTGTGTTCTGATTCTGGTAGTGGTGTCGTAGTTTTGCATTTGGGTGAATTACTGTCTCTTAATTGTGTGTGTAAACCGACGTGGACTGACATTCCATCCAGAGTACCGCGTGCTTCTCGTGGATAGGATTCAGGCTCATGGGACTGTACCCGATAACAGGGCAAGCAGAGTTTATTTTGGTGCCGAAACTATCTAGCTCTGTTGGTCTGCAGATGAGAGAGACGTGCGATAACCTCCGCACTGCTGACAGGCATCAGAAATCCTAATCTCGCCAAGTAATTCAGTCACGACAATGTAATTAAATTAATGCTTTGCATTGTTTTTCATAGTATTGTGGTTTAGGGAAGAGACAACACTCGTGATTTAAGACTTTTGCTTCTGACTCAATTGGTTTTGAAAGTTTTCTAAGGACACAACATAAAATGCCTTGATATATGCTGATAAATGTTTTGTCGGGAGACTTTCCGGTTCCTTTAAATAACAAAGGTTTTATTTTGGGCTTGTTCTGAATGCCGGGAGCGTTGCGGTTCTTTAAAGGGGGCGGGGCACGCGCGGTTCCATTTGCGTGCCCGTTACCAGCAAAGCGTTTATTTCAAGGATCAATGCGGGGAGGGTGTGCTGTCTCCGTTGAACTTGCTAATTTGCGTCCTCCCACTTTACAGATGATTTCCTGCTGTTTTCCTTGGTGTATGTATTTCTTTATGGGCTTTTTGTCTTAAAATGTGGCTCTGGAGTTTTGTACAAACGAAATTGTTTCTCCAAACGCGCTTTAAAGCCTGCGCTATAACACGCAAAATGTGGAGTTTGTCATCAAAGCACTCCGTCGTTCTGAGGCAGCGTCTGACTTCAGTAACGGTTATTTTTAGACGACTGGACAGACTGCACTCTGGTTTCAGACTTTTTAGTTTTAAGTCGAACTAAAAAGGGTTTAATGAAACGTGTCATAAAAGAACCCCAATGCCGGCTGGGTTTGTCCGAATAAACAAACAAATCCCTTTCCCTTCTTGATATTTCTTTTACAATTTCGACCAGCTGTCATCCAATAACTCTAACTATATTGTTTTTTGGAAGGCTCTCTGTCGTGAATGACCCCGTAATATCATCTCTTCGAAGGCACACGCCTTGCGCCTCGGTGTACAGTCAGGAAAATGGAAACTGGACACTGCTGCTTTGGCACATGGGGCACCAGATGGTTTGTGGTACTCAGCGGTTAGATTGCTATAGTTGACCACGTGGTTTTTTCAATTGATATCTTAACCTGCAGGTCTTCTTTTCTCCATAGATTTTACTGATATTACAGTAATAATATTGTAATTATTACAATTGTTAATATTCTACAGACTGCCCCCAATATACCACTGGGTTCCATTCTGAAAAACAGGTTACGCGTTGAAATTACCATATGTCGGAATAGGACAGGGGTGGGCAGTCTTATGCAGAAAGGGCCATTGTGTATACGTGTGTTTGCTACAACTCCCTAAGTAGATTACTAATTACGGGACTGATTGAATGAAGAGTCCTCACACCTGGGTTAACCCACAATCTCTAAATTCTGCCATCTCTGTCACCTCAGGTGTGAAGAAGCCGCCCGTGGCCCCCAAACCCAAGGTTATCCAGCAGCAGAAGCCAAAACCGCCTCCAATCGCCCCGAAACCAGACATCGTCCTCTCACACTCTTCTCCAGCAGTAACGAAGAAGGCAAAGCCAGCAGTTGCACCTAAGCCATGCCTTCCCAAAACCACCGTTTCTCCAGAATTGGGACCTCTTACCCTAAAAGGCATAGTTCTAAGCTGCGCACAAGAGAGCACAGACACTTCGGAGAACCTGGGCCTTCTGAACTCGAAAAATGGGATGAAGAATCAGCTGAAATCGGACTCGGATTACATCATTCGGACTTGCTCTTGTGGCCAGGATGGCTGTGTACAATGTGAACGCGTGGGGAACTGCAAGTCAACCGGAACGGCGATAGACCAACTTGAAAAGCAGTGGGAAACGTGTCAGAATGGCGAGATGGAAGGGTACATCGCACCGTCATCCACCGTTCCCAGGATTCAGAATAAACCCGAGAATGGCCAAGATAAAGTAGTGAATAAGAGTCAGGTGCTCAATGCCAGTTTTTTGGAGCAGAAATTAAAGGATGTTTGGGTCCAGGCAGTATCTCCCAACACCTACCATCTTAAGCATAAACCTCAGGGAAAGCCCATAGTGCCAGCTAAGGCTGGGCTACCGGACCAGAACCTGAATGTCACTGTAGAACCCAGTGTAAATCCGACGTTCTCCGAAAAATCTTGGAGTGATGAAATTAATTGCAACGTCGAGCCTTCCATCGATAAAGTCGAAGACTTATCTGGACATGTAGAGAATGCATCAGAGAGGAATGCTGATTCTGAGCAGATGCATCATAGACTCTTGGTTCCTGCGGCTCCTCAGAAGCCTCTGCCGATCCCTATGCCGCGAAAGCCAAGAAAATCTGCGTTACTTAGGCAGGCTGGTGTTGATTTAAGCTCCCTGGAGATCAAGGAGCCAACTGAAATGGTTCAAGGAGTGACTAATGAAAAGTCAGCCCCCTGTGATAGTCCATGTCTTTCTTCCAAAGTTCTGGTTCACACACAGTGCGTCTCCTACTCCAAGAACTCAGGTGATGATCACAAACATTCTTCACCTTCTCTAGAATCTGCCATGTTAGAGGATTTGAAGCGACCAATACCTCCTCCACGTAGGGCATCACTTACACCTGAACTCGACAGGGCACCTGGCTACTTTCTGCGTGGGAACTATACCCAGGATGAGGGTGGTGATCATCACTGGGGGGGTGGTTTTATGGATGAAGTTGGCGACTGCGGTGACTTTCCTCCATATCCCATAACCAGGAGTCTCCCCAAGAAGCTCAAGTTAAGCTGCAATCTGCCTTCCTCTGTGGCAGCTAAGGCGTCCTCCTCCACGGAAGAGGAGAGCTCACCAAAGGTTGCCCCGAAAAAGCCACAGAGGCACAGCTTGCCGGCTTCTGTGTTGCTGAAGAAGGAGTTGTCAGACGAGGCAGAGGAGAGCGGCACAAACTACGAAGATAGGATCTACGAAGAAGCTCCTAGGGAGGAGGAGGAGGAGGAGGAGGAGGAGTCTGATGACACGCCGAAAGCGGATGAGGGGGAGATGAGAGAGCTTCCAGCACCTCCTACTGAAAAAACGATATGGCGGTTCCCCCGGCATATGGTCCCATTCTTCATAAAACAAGCATCTCGGGGTTCGAGCACGGAGCCACAGCGCAAAGCACTTGCCTTCCGCTTGGGGAAGCAGAGGGCCAAGTCCTTCTCGTCTGCAGATCTGGACCGATCTGACGGACAGAAGAGGAGCTCATTCAGAAAGATCCTGGAGCTGAAGCTCTCCGTGAAGATGCTTCCCAAGCTTCTGGCGAAGGGGAGCCATTCTCTGGACTGCACTTCTATCGAGACGGAGCAGTCTATGGACGAGGACTGCAACGGGGCACCTCAGGACCAGGACAGGACCCGGCCCAGAGAACGCAAGCTGTCGTGCCCGCAGATCGCCACTGAGCCTGATGTGCACCGGGACGAATGCCACTCGGGAGCGGAGTATGAGAACCTGCCATTCTATGAGGAGATACCCGAGTACATGAACCTGCCATTTCTGAGTGCGGCGGGGGCACTTAGTGGCTCGCATGCCTGCTTCATGTGGCAGAACTCATCCAGCATGGAGGGCGACGAGGAGGACGGTGACATTTATGAGATTCAGGAGCCGTATGAACCTCGAGAGAAGTTTGCAGCTTGCAAGAGGTAATGGGACAAATGGGCTCATCAGTTCCAATTCCCATGTCTTTTGATCTCGGAGTGCATCTTGTGCATGTGAATCTGTTTGTGTCTATATATGAAAACTCTTGGTAAATAGATTTGCGGATGCTGCATATTCTTAACCCGTCTGCAGTGGCTTTTTTGAAGTAGGCCTTGTGATTTTGGTGGTGGTAATGCTGATGAATGATTCCGTTCCCACGCCCACCCGGGTTCCCTCCC
The DNA here is from genome assembly GCA_019775895.2 of Stomatorhinus ivindoensis. Classification (NCBI taxonomy): domain Eukaryota; kingdom Metazoa; phylum Chordata; class Actinopteri; order Osteoglossiformes; family Mormyridae; genus Stomatorhinus; species Stomatorhinus ivindoensis. The sequence goes on from JABFEB020000060.1 coordinate 20,319,707, forward strand.
CCTCTAGGCCCAGTATGGGGAACGGGGGGGGGGGGATTGTCTCTGTGCCTGAAAAA
>JABFEB020000060.1:20319862-20332360 GCA_019775895.2 Stomatorhinus ivindoensis
GTGGATTATCTGGGGGGTTGGGGTGGGGGTGGTTTGCTGTTTGTCAATGTGAAGTGTTGACTGGAGGAAGACGTGAAGAACAATGTATTTTATTCTCTCGTAGTGTGATGGGCAGCTCTGGAATTCAAAAACATGTTGGTCGTTTTTTTTTTCTTATTTAGAGTCTGAGTTTCTGTTTCCTTCTGGGCTTCAAGCTTACGGACTGCCGGTGCTGGTCTTCCGTAGATGTCTCCCTTATCTGTTTTTCTGCTCTCTCACGTCTCTGCAATGAATCGACAAGGAGGAGCGCGGGAACTTGCTCTCGCAATGTAGCGATACGTGGTGGACGCCTGTCCCTCATCACAGCTCAGGCCGTTTCTAAAAGTAAGCCAAAATTAAGTGCTGGAATCCCTGGATTGCGTGGAGAGAGTACGCACCTCAAGGGCCTGTGATTGCTGTGTTACAGAAAAGTGTGTTTTCACTGTGCTGCATGTCAGCAACTCCTGTGTTGTTTTTTTTTTTTTTGGCAAAACGGCCGGACACCCTGCTGCCCCTCCCCCGCCAGACCACCTCTGCGAGTTACCGCCACGTCCCCTCCCCTCGTGCTGCTGGACCCGTCTTTCCTGTGCGTTATTCTTGGCCCCATGAAGCAGGAAGCTTTTCGAGTGACGTGCAGCCCATGAATTTTAGCTTGGAAAGAAAACGTTCCCCGTGCTCCTGCTCTGGGGGTTTTTCTCCAGCTACCTCTCGCTTCCTCTTCCCGCCCTGTTCTGTCCTGGCCGACTCCTCCCCGCTCGCATCTTCTGGAAGTCTGAGAGCTCGGTCACCTGTGGGCGTGATGGAAGAGGCTGTTTTCCAGCAGCTTGGTTGGTGTCTGTCTGTCTGTCTGTCTCTGTCTCTGTCTGTCTCTGTCTGTCTGTCTGTCTCTGTCTGTCTGTCTGTCTCTCTCTCTCTCTCTCTCTCTCTCTCATTCCCCCTCTGCAGACACCTGGCCCATGTGGGCCACCGTTCAGATGAATGGAGAAAGCTGCTCTAGACTCTCAGTATCTTGACCCTGCAGGCCATGCCTGCCTTTCCATAATGCACTGCAGTGTCCAGTGTGGCACTGAAATGTGCTGCTTTCTGTCAGTTTGTGAAGTGAAGCTAGTCGCCCTGAATCAGTGACATTAACTCTAAAGCTACCATGTCAGCCTCATGATTGTTCCGATAATCTGTCACAAAAACATTTAACGATGGCTTTACGTCAAGTATTTAAAGGAGACTAAGCTAGCTGGCAATAACCTGCCAGATAATGTCTTGGAATACTGTTTCTCAGTCATTCTTGGCTCCATCTATTAAGTGCCTCGTATGTTTGAGAAGGAACCCTAACACTTGGCTTTGTTAAACGTGTTCTCCTGGTGGGTCTGATTCCTGTCATGTCTTCATATGACCTTCAGTAGCGTATCAGGTCTCTGAGGGTCCCGAGATGTGTGTGTGTGTGTGGGGGAGGGAGAGAGGAGAGATTTTGTACTTGTATTGTGGTGACCAGAAAGGAAAACGGTTTTATAAAAAAAATCTGTGATTGCTATCAAAAAAGTAAAAATGCCAAAAGTCTGGTATGTTGTTTGGTTATTTATGGTTAGGGTTAGGGTTGGGTGGGGGTTAAGGTTGTCATGTTTGGTGTTGGGGGGGTCGGCCTCAGGCCTGGTCACTTGTTGGTTTGCCCCATGTCCTCTCGTGCTGAAGGGGGAACTCCAGGTAACCAGAAACAATAGCAAGTCAAAGTACATGATGTTTTGTCTCAAATAGCCAAATGTTTTTTTTTTTTTTTTTTTGAGCGCCGTGAAGGAGCTGAAATCCGCATCTGTGTTTCAATGGTCATGTTTGTATTGACTAGTTAGTCTGATGAGGTCAGCTGTGGAGGTCTGTGTAATAAAGCGTATCGCTCCTCATCTTCTTATCTGAGGGCATTAAGCCTGCAGAGATGATGGGATGAGGGACATCTGAGAAGTCTGAGATGCTCCTGAAACGCTTGCTCAGAATGTTCTCTCTCTTTCTGTGTGTGTGTCTGTGTCTCTCTCTGATTGGGGGGGGGGGGGGGGGTTTGTAAGGTGTTTTGTTTTCTTTCACTGGAGTTTTTCTCTGAAGCATTTAGCGGGTGCCAGTTTATGTAACGGCGACCAGGCGGTAAACAAGAGGGGGTTTGTCCTTGTCCCCACAGTGTGGGATGCTTGTTGGGGGGGGGGTTGGGTAGCAGCCACACAGCGAGCTTCCAGTAAAGGTGAAGCGGCAGACCCTCATGGCTGTCCATCCGACTGCTAACGACCAGAAAGGAGCTCCGTGGGTGAAGCATACATGTCGCGAGATGGGTCGTTTCCTTGGTGATCCTGATTCCCGCCTCACAGTTCTGTGAAGCGGTCCGAGGATGACCGGAGCTGTCCTGACAGGAATACGGCGCTAATGAGCCGGGGACCAAGACCGTGAGTGCGCCGTGTGCGCTATCTGCCTATGGCGGATTACAAACCCGCTCCGTGTGGTTAGTGAGCACAGGACGCTTTTGTTTTAAGTTCAGCTCTTGTCTGACTGGTTTAGTTTGCCGTCTTTCACGATAGCCTGGGTTCACTCTAGTGGCATATGTGAGATTGTGGGGACTGAAGTGGAAGTGCGAAAGAAAGTTGTGTGAAGGTGAAGCATTCAAACCCGAGATCCGGCCATTTGTGGGAATGGAGCGCTGTTACCTTTTATGTTTTACATCGCAGAACTGACTATGAGCGCGATGCTTCCCCCTTTCGGTGACTGCTAACAAGCGGCCTTTGTGACGGACCCCAGGGCCTCTCACTGGGACCTGGTTCCCCCCTCATCTGCTCCCTGCCCGAGGTGGAGAGCGTCGCGGAGCGTCCGGCAGCTTCCTGCCCGAGGGGTCGCCAGGGGCCACGTTCTGTCCCGGGGGGGGGGGGGCTTTCACCGAATGTCCTGCCTTCTCTGGTAGGGTCTTCTCAGCTTTTTGGAAACTGTCCAGGAGTTTTTGTTTGCAAGGAATCATCATTTCCTTCTCCTCCCTGCGCTTGATACAGCGCCAGTGCTGAGCCGTACCCCGCCCCCACCCCCTCTTATGTTTTCCATCGCTTTGGCTGGGCCTTCCCTCCTCCTCGAGGGTGCTCTTCATGGCCGCTTGAGTTGGAATTGCTGTTCTGTGCCTCTCGCTCCGGCAAGACGCTTGCTAAGGCTGATATTACACGGCTGGGGGAGGGGTGGCGTCAGCTCTCACAAGGTGTGGCTCTTGGATGTGTCGCCAGCGCTGGCGGGATGACCCGTCTTGGTCCTGCTCGCCCCAGCATGCTCAGCTGCTGCTGCCCAAACACGCCTGGCTGGTTACTGGGACCTCATTTGCTTTCCCAGTCAGATCAGGTTATTTTGCACTATTTCTGACCCCTTTTGTTTGCCATCAGTGTCACCAAGCACTTCAGCGCCTCTCCTCAAGATGTTTTTGTGTACTCTACCTTTTTAAGGTTACTTTAGATACATACTGTGCATATAATGCCTTTACCCATAATGCATTTCCTCAGCGATGATGCTGAAGTAGCCATCGTGGAGTCTCTTGCTGTGTAGATCCGCGAATGGTGGCGCCGCGCGTTTCGGAGGGGCCTGCCCGCCATGGAAGGTATGAGCGTTCCGTGAGAATAACTAAAACTTCAGAGAAGGTCGGGAAATTCCGCTCGCTTGTGCCGGAGGCAAAGGGAGCATCGTGTTCTCGTTCTGCAGAGACGTCGTCAATCTGCCAGCGTCATAAAAATGGGATATTGTGCAAAGAGATTGCCTTGTTAGTGTCAGGTAGGATTGAAGAGTTTGAGTGTTGATCTCCTTTTTCTGGTTGTGTCTTTGAAGGTACGCCCATCAGCAGGAGGGGTGGGGGGTTACCTTTCCCTTCCTTCCCTCAGCATCAATGAGCTTTTTCCCGTTTGTCTCTCCATGAGTGTTTGTGCTGTGTTTTCGTTCGCTCCTCTTCCGTTCGTGGTCACCTCGTTATTTCCTCTCTCTAGTCTGTGGCCGGTCCGCGTGTCTGTTTCCGTGACGCTCACCGGCATTTTCCTGTTTTTCCCCCATCAGGGCATCTCTGGAGGAGGACGATGGACGCTCCGAGGAAGAGGAAGTCCCCGGCAGCTCAGACGACGACGACGACGACAGCTCCGCCTCCAGCAAAGGGGAAGCGGAGCCACCTGGGGATCAGCAGGTGCGACTGCCTCTGTGTTCCTGTGGTCGACGTGACATTAGTCTTTGTGGAAGGTCTACTTCCCTCAGTGCAGCGTATAGGAGGGGCCCTGCAGACGTGATCCTCTACAGGCAAAAGTGACCTGGGCCGGCACTGTAAAGATGACCGTGCAGACGTGCAAAAACGTGTACAAGAGTGAGGAGCAAGATTCCTGATTAGCAGTGGGTTAGGTGTTTAAAACTGTGTGTGTGTGTGTCACTAGATTCTCATTAGCTTTGTGGTGAGACTTGACCCAGTTCAATGCACACTTCCATTTATCAGTCTTACCGCCTCCCTGCTTCTCCTTTCTTCAGCCTCCGTCTCCATAACAGCTCCCCCTTTGATCTTCAGTAGGTAAAACCTTCTGAGCGTTTCACGGGAGACTTAGTATTACACTCCCCGCACCAACACCCCCCCCCCCCCCCCAGAATTAACCGTGCTCTGTTGGCTGGAAAGCGTCTTTAAAAAGTGGCTGGGTGATGCCCGGCTGGCAGGGACGTTTGGGTTGGCAGCGGGGGGGGAGTTTAATCCCTTTCCCTGTTGGATGTGCTTTGACAGGTTGAGACCGATATCAGATGGAGAGGGGCATGTGGGTGGTGTAGACACCTTGCCGGGGGGGGGGGGGGGTGCAACCCACAGAACACCAGTGCCCCTCTTACACCGCAGCACCGTGTCCCAGGTCCACTTCTGTGAGACTGGGGGTGGGGGGTCAGTGATAGCATTACTGTTAGATGATAAAAGGGCAAGGCCGTGCTCCTCCCCAGCTGAGGCAAAAATAACCCAGGAATGTGTTCTGGTTGGCCCACACTGGCACGCTAATCCGTGTGCTGACCTTTGGTCTACAAATGGCAGAGAAACTGTGAAATTCCACTCACTCAATGCCTGAGCTTTTAGTTTTTGTAAGAAACTTTCTAGCCTTTTTATGCTTGGAAATTGACTCTCAGTGGCGGATCCCCATCAGATGTAGAAAGACGTAAACGCAGCTTATTGATGCCGGTTTTGAATTTCCCCATAATGCATTTTCCTTTCCAGTCTACCCTGCATCCCCTGTAACTATATTACCCGCCCGCCCCCCCAGTGTCACACACGCAGCATATGATAGATTTTATACCAAATTAGCTTGGATCTCAGTGCGTGAAATTCGATATTCCTCAACAGAGAGATAAGTCTTTGGGCCAATTGTGGAACAGCAGGGAGACGGGCATCTGTGGAAGGGGTAGGGCACCTCGCTGCACCCCCTAGTGGTCATCAGTCGCGTTTACACAGCCACTTCTCATCTGGACAACTCAACCGGACAGGCCCAAGCACTGCTGTCTCTGTGGGTTCGTCCCTGTGATTGGAAGGCTGATTGTTCAAATACTGTCCCACACCTCTGTTGGGCCTTCCAGCAAAGCCCATAACCCCCTAAAATGCACCGGGGGGCAGATAAATCACTGGCCCCGTGTTCAGACCCCAGGCTTTGCATTGAAATGTATATGTGTGTCAGCATCCCAATGTATGGTACTGTGCAAAAGTCATATGGCGTCAAAGAAAATGTGTAAATTATGTAAAAATGTAAAACTATATTACGTCTGTAAAGGTATTTTGGCTTAGCCAGTTCAAAAGCTCTCCTATAGTCACCTTAGTATTTCTGGAAACCATCCAGTATATCCATGAATTATTCCCCTCAATCACTAGCACACCCCAAAAGGGTAATCGATACCTCATTAACATAATTAGCTAAATAAGTCAAATGCCCGAGCTAGAGGTGAAATTTGCGAAATGCATGGAATGGCTCAGGTACCTCTGAGGGGAGCTTTGGGACCTTTAGCCATCCTACAATATATCTAACATTTTGGAGAACACAATTTTTTCAGTTTTTAGTATTATTATTAATTGTCATATTTTCTAACGTCAATTTGTTTTTTTTTCCTACTCCGATAAACTGCCTTTAGCATTTTCTAAGACTGCCTAAGACATTTGCGCGGTACTATGGCTGTCCTCATATTTGTGCAAAAGCATGTTTCATTTTGTTGCCTTTGGTCTTTCCTACCAGAATGAAATCGGAGCCAAGAAGATGAAGGTGGCCTTCATCGCCAAGGAGATCATGAGCTCCGAGAAAGTGTGAGTGTCTGCCGCCGGTGGCCGAGCGTGGCGGTCGGTCCCTGTGCGAGATCCCCGAGCTCACGTTACCTGTCTCCCCCCTCCACAGGTTTGTGGACGTGCTGAAGCTGCTTCACATTGTGAGTATAGTGAGTGAGTGTGAGTGTGCGTGCGCGCGGCTCCTTTGCCTTGAATCCCCCGTCTGTTTGGGTTTGCTGTGCCCTCTTGTTCTTTCACTCATCCATCCAGCCATCTTGTGTAGCCACTTCTGTGTCACGGGTCCCTGTCCTGCAAAGCATGGAGCCCCAGCCAGGGGGCGCCTTCTGGGGGTCTCTCTTGTTCTTACTTTATTAGTGATTGTAGAAAGCAAAGCACAAGCAGTTGCGTGGACACTGTAACCTTTTAGTTATGGAGACAGCAGGAGGTCATTGTGACCCCATTTCTGCCTGTGATTGCCCTTTTCTGTTTAAGCAATGAAGTGATTGGGGGGGGTCGTTTTGCCTGCCCTCCCCCACAAAATCCATAGCTGGTGAGGTGGAGAGGTATCTGTGGCAATGGGACACACCACCCCCACCCCCCAGCCCAAGCGGGGTGTGACAGGTGTGCGGGGGAGTTGTGTGAGTGTAGGGTTGCCCGCAGATGAATGATAGGGATAGGGGGGGTTTCTAGGGGTCTGGTTTAAACATACAGCTTTGGAAACTTAAGAATAGCTTCATTGGGACCTGTGTACCCCGGGGTACCTGTGTTAACAGCGCATACCGGCTTCAAAGGGTACCTGTGTTAACAGCGCATACCGGCTTCAAAGGGGTTCTTGTTTTGTTTCAGATTGTTGAGATTTGGGGTGGGGTCTTCTCCGGCTCTGTTTGTGCGGCAAGTCACACCCCCCTCCCAGCCCCCATACATGAAAAGCCTGGCCGGGGGTCAGCTGGGGAGGTTAATTTGCACGAGGCTGCTCACGTGCCTGAGTTTAGGTGGAGGGGATTGCTGATCACGCACCTGTCCGGTACAGTCTCCCTCTAGCTTGATGGACGTGACCGGCTGGGCCACTGCTCTGGGCCTCAGTGGCTGTTGGGGTGGGGGTGGGGGGGTGGGAACCCTTTTGTTTGTTTGCCATTCAGGGTGACAGCCCCCCTCCCCAGTGGCTGTTGGGGTGGGAACCCTTTTGTTTGTTTGCCATTCAGGGTGACAGCCCCCCTCCCCAGTGGCTCCTCTGCGGACCTCGCTGACCTTCCGCCTGTATTTTCTGTTTTCATCATTATCATTATTTGTTTGTTTCCCAGCCGCTGTGGTCAGTATCGGCTCGGTGCCGACTGGCACGTCTCGCCCTGTGAAATTCCCCTGCCATTTCATTGCCTTACATTATATCGATTTAGAAGACTTTAATCCAAAGCGGCATGCAGCTCACGGTCAGACAGTCCCTGGAGCGACAACCCGCTGGCCCACCCCCATCTTGACTTGGCTCTGACGGGCCTGGGGTTAATTCTAACTGCAAATTACACAGTCCGGCCCCAGGGACTGCGGTCACGACGTCCCTTTAACCCCGCTTCTGAGGGATTCTTGGAGCCTGCCCCCGCGTAACTGGAGTGACCTGTGATGCGTGAGTCGTCTGGGGCTGGTGTCAGCAAACGAGGCCCCGCATGTGTGTCGTATTAGGCTACCAGCTGGACGCCTCGCCTCCCCGCCTCACGCCTCCTTTAGCCTCCGTGGTTCCCGCGGTCACTTGACTGTTTCCGGATGCTGAGCATTCCTGCCGCTTTTACGCATTTCGGCGGTGAGGCTTGAACAATAGCCGCACTACAGACTCTGCTTTGTTCGGAGCAGTGAATCCCCAGACTCATTTTCCGCCAATTGGGGAAGATGCTGTTGGCCACAGTCTCAGTTGCTGTCCTTCTGCACAGATCTGCACCAGTGTTTTCATGTTTGTTGTCTACGTACAGCAGAGGTTCTCAAAGTCCAGACCAGACCCAGCCGGTTATGCTGCTTCTGAATCTACATGGTTAATGTAAAAAGACTTTTAAAATACAAAAATACAATGTGGAACCACCAAGCAATTGCACATACAACTCATCATAACCCACCATGACAGAGAGTTGAAACAATCAGTAAGATAACAAATGTTATGGTTCTTGTTCATGAAATGCTATTTTGTTATTGAAAATTCTTCCAGACCGCTGACTTTGAACAGAAACCTGATGCGGACCTTGAGCTTGAGAAGCGCTGATGTACAGTTTGTCTCGTTGGTGGCGTGGGCCTGGGATCTGGTCACTCCCACGAGGATGTGGCATTACTGAGGGCACTGTCTCTGAGTCACACCTCGTGAGCATGCTTGGCACATTCTCACAGTCACGGCACAGAAACTATTTTCACCAGTCTGGCGTTACAACACAGAGGAAGTACACGCACCCTACAGCTATGCCTGTAACCATTGAAACCATTGAATTTTAGATCGCATGCCAAAAGACTGAAACGTACAACACCAGAGGCGTGAGTGACTGCAGCCTTTCAATACCCAGCCATAGTGATAGATGCTTATTCCCTATTGGATCAACCAATCAGGATCCGGCTTGGTCCGACGAGACCACAGCTTGCTCTGCATAGCCTATGGCCATTGGTTTCCCCCTTGCCATCTGACTGTCATCCGTGTCTCATGGCAGGACTTCAGAGACGCCGTGGCCAAGGCGTCCCGGCAGAGCAGCAAGCCAGTTATCGAGGAACGCATCCTGAACCAGATCCTCTACTACCTTCCCCAGCTGTATGAGCTCAACCGGGACCTACTGAGAGAGTTGGAGGAGAGGGTGGCCCACTGGTACTGGAACGTTCTGCTGAAGCTGTCCCTTCAGTTTCACATGTGCCTCAACACACTACACCAGTGTTTCCCAGTCTGGTCCTCGGGAACCTGGGAAGGAGCAAAAATGTGGACTGGCTTTGGGTCCCCAGGAACCGGATTGGGAAACAGTGCACTCTATACACTTGTCCTGTGAATTTGCAACTTGGACTGTCTGGCCCATTAATTCCGGGACGCTCCTTCAGTCAGCGCCCCCCGTTTTTGTCCCCCCAGGAACGACCAGCAGCAACTGGCTGACATCTTTGTGAAGAAGGGGCCCTATCTGAAGATGTACTCCACCTACATCCGTGAGTTTGACAAGAACGTGGCGCTTCTGGACGAGCAGTGCCGGAAGAACCCGGGGTTCGGCGCCGTGGTGCGCGAGTTCGAGGTACGGGCGCCTTACGGCATGCGGGCATTGCTGTGATGCTGGCGAGAAGCTTCCCCTTCTGGTTCAGACATAATCCTCCAGCGTGAATAAGTTTGCTTCCTGCGAAGATCTCGTGCACGTTCGCCCACGTTTCCCCCCAAAGCACCAGGCCGCTGATGAAGCCCCTTCTGTATGAGTAAGGTTTAAGGAACAAGAAGAAACCAAGTTTGTGCTCTTAAATTTATAATCGCGTCAACCTTCCTGACTGCGTCACGGAATGAATACGCCGAGCACGTGTGTGTGTGTGTGTGTGTGTGTGTGTGTGTGTGCGCTGGTACACAGCCCACCCAGGGGATGGTGACTTATGATGACTTCATGGGTTTCTCCCCCCTCCAGATGAGCCCCCGGTGTGCCAGCCTGGCTCTGAAGCACTACCTGTTGAAACCTGTGCAGAGGATTCCTCAGTACCAGCTGCTGTTAACAGGTAGGGGGCGCTGTTGCAGTCAGTAGGGTACAGCGTGTGGGTATGTTGTGTGGTCAAGGCTGAAGTTGGTGCGGCTCAGCTGTGATTAGGAAATTGCAGCAGTTGGTGGGGGGGGGGGATTAGTGAGTCGCTGGGGAATTAGTGAGTCGCTGGGGAATTAGTAACCAGAGAAACTGAGATGGGCTGAGCAGCAGCCTAGAGAGACCCGCACCGTCTCAGTCCCTCCTTTCACCTGCGTCGCTGACCTCAGCCGCCCCGCCCTCCACATCCTCCCCATGCTGCCTAGGTGCAGGAAGTGGGTGTCCAGCTCCACGGAGGGAGGGAGCACGTGCTGTTCCTCCGCCCCTGGGTCAGATTACACAGCCCCTCACGAAAGCCGTGTTTTAGGGAACCGAGGTTCGCAAGGAACCCGAGCCGCCGTTTGAGCCGATCTGGTCTGCGGGGGCGGGGGGCGGTCACGCCGTTCAGCCCGTTTTGAAAGGCCAGGACTTGCTGGAGTTTCTGTACACCGTCCCTCGTTGTGTATCCACATAATGGCCGCCAGACATTTGTTAATGTGTAAAACAAGTGGGTCCATTACAAAAAAAAAATCAGAATGTGTGTCAGCACCGCAGTCCTTCTTCCCATGTCACCAGGTATCAGCTCTAGTCAGATGACAAAATCTGTTTCAGCTGCATGTCAGAGGTATCAGAAATGCAGGGAAATGCATTTGCTGTGAGTTCTTGCTTAGTTTGGGGATTTTTTTCCTGCTGATGAGGTATTCAGCAGTGGCCAGAAGCGTTAAGGTAGGTTTGCTTAATCCTCAGTGCTAATGCATAAAGTGTGCGTGGGTGTGAAATGGTGAAATAGTTTTAGGCTGTGGTCAACGCAGTGGTTATCTACTACCACCTAGTGGTCCACTATTGAATTACACGGCGGCTAGTGGCCACATATGCTGCATGTAGGTCAGCATGTGAAAGTTCTTTAATAGTTTTTCATTTTTAAAGCGGCTGTTTTTTTCCAGATTATTTGAAGAACCTCCCTGAGGATTCATCGGACTACAAAGACACTAAAGGTAATGCGTTCATCACATCACTGTGGGAACCATCCCCACGTCTGCCAGCTGCCGTCAGGAATAATCACACCTCTCTGCATCTCTGTCCATACAGCCGCCCTGGGCATTGTGAAGGAGGTGGCGAACCATGCCAACGACATCATGAAGCAGGGGGTAAGAGAACATTTACCTGCCATCCCCACCCATGATCATGTGACTACGCCGTGCCACATGGAGGGAGACTGAGCCGATTCTGACTCTCCTTACCTCAGGACAACTTCCAGAAGCTGATGCAGGTCCAGTACAGTCTGAACGGTCATCAGGAGATTGTGCAGCCGGGAAGGGTGAGTCCCGGTCCGACCTGTTCCGCACCGTGACTCGTGGCCGTCACCATAGCGACAGGCCGCAGCTAACAAGGCAGCTGTGTGACCCCCACCCCCTATGTCGACGTCCCCCTGTGACAGGTGTTCCTGAAAGAGGGCACCTTGATGAAGCTCTCTCGCAAAGTGATGCAGCCCCGCATGTTTTTCCTGGTGAGATCCCGCCTGTGGGTGGAGTCAGAAGCACCGCTGCGTTGTGGTTGGCTGTTCAAATACATATAATGCATATACAAGGAAGAGAGAGATGTCATTCAATGTATAGTTGATAAGGCAGTGTATGCAAACTTTTATACATACCGACGTTAATGATCGCATTGTCTGATAACAGGACTCGATCATCAGTAAATAATTATGCTTGTGTAAAGTTTAAGGTTTACTCTTTATCTATGGTCAAACAGCCGTTGTGCTGATCTTAACTTATGTCATCATACCTGTTTAATTTACATTCCCCTTTGCCTCCAGTTCAATGATACCCTTCTGTACACCACACCTGTCCAGTCTGCCCAGTACAAACTGAACTGCATGCTGTCCTTGGCAGGGATGAAGGTGAGGCTGAACTACCCCCCCCCCCCCTCAAAAAAAAAATCCAGTAGGTTATATAATAAGACGTAGAATATGTTTAAATGTTGGGTGTTTGATGGTGAGTAGGTTAGTCCGCCCCCCACCTTGTGTGATCTGTTGTATTCCTGGCATGGCTGCATGTGAGTCACTGAGCTGCAGCGCCCCCCTGCAGGTGAGCAAGCCCAGCCAGGAGGCCTATCAGAACGAGCTGAACATCGAGAGTGTGGAGCGCTCTTTCATCCTGTCTGCCAGGTACCCACCCCCCTGCTCGCCCCATCCTGAGCCCTGCACTCCCCTGACGCAGGAAGTGTGTGGGGCTCTGATAGCATCTGACCCGCTTGGCACATGGAAGGGGGGGGGGTTTCGCAGCTGTGCGTGTGTGTGCGTGCGTGAATGTGTGTCTGCCTGCCTGTCTCTGCTGTTCTTGTGGAATTTTAAGTCTGGAGTTTGTAGATCTTTCCGGAAGTTTCTGAGTGGTCCCGAGCTCTCCATGCTGTAAATCTATAACTTCCTGCTTCATTCTGTGTGTTCAGTGGGGGTGGGGGGGGTGGGGGGGT
>JABFEB020000060.1:20402285-20414021 GCA_019775895.2 Stomatorhinus ivindoensis
GAATAAGATGATTTAGCCCAACTGCTACTGGAGTTCAGGTGGGGGATATGTCACGTGGAAAACCAAGCATGTGATTAGGTTCTGCTTTCTAAATGTCATTCAGAGATGGGTCCTTCCTGGAGCCTCTTCTGCAAACTTAACCAAACTAGAAACCTGGGCTAGCAGCCTGTGTCGGCCGGGCGGGTGCTGGGCACTGTAGCGTCAGCATGATGAGAGGTGGCCAAGGCCTGACTGCATCACAAAAACACCCTACTATACCGCAGCCTTTGAAATATACCAGCGAATATGTGCATGAAATGTACACAGCCTTGCAGTGTCTGAGCCCAAATGTCACATCTCCTCCTGCATGACATGCACTGGTGCAGGTACTTCATTATCAACATGGCCGGTTACAAGAATCTTTTGCAATAAGGCACTTTTTGTTTCTGTGTGTTGTGATACGCTTCTTCCCCCAGCTTCGCAGAGCTGTCACATTTGCTGCTTACCTGACAGAAGTAACGCTTGACATATTTATAGAGGTCCCGGAGTGCAGCTGGTTCGTTGAACTCGTTTTCATGTTTCTGAAAATAAACACAGACATGATTGTTTCTGAGGAGAACGTCATAATGATTATTGAAATATTGAGCTAATGGTATCAAACCTTTTCTGAAAATCTTGTCTTTAATTAAAAAGGAGAGTGCAATAATACAAAGTTAAAATCAAATTGTTTTGCACCCCACGAAATAGTACGCAAAGGAAATAACTTTTTACCTTTCTGTTCATTTTTAAGCTTTTTACGAATTTCTAAAATTCTCCTTGTAGACGTTTGAATATATCAGTAACCTAGCTCCTTTAGGTTTATATGCCTTATGATTTACATAATTATTATGCTGTTAATATGAAACAAGCAGGAGCGGCACATAACGCTTCCTTGGTAGCAAGAATTGATTTCTGTAATTGTGGCTATCAACCTAGAACAGAGTAGCTGTTTGGATCATAAATGTTGTTTAATTTATAAAATGTTGGTAACTTGGTACTTGTTCTATTTGTACAGGTAGTGAAAAACAAAAAACAATGAATTTTTGCAAGTGTAAGACTGTCATAAAGCAATCGTCTTCGGGTCATGTAACTCCAAATACATGTCGTAATAATAGTCTGGAGTATATTTGCTGAAAACAGGATAACTCATGCAAAATATTTACATCTGCATTAGAAATATTTGTATAATTTACATGAATGTTGTGACTTGCTAGTTCTCTAATCGTTCAAAAACGGTCACTTTATTTTCCAATGAGTACCATTTACCCAATTAGCTACTTTTGGCACATATTACCTGCACACCACTAAACACATTAAATGTATCTTTCATTTGGCTATGTGCGTTGCCCTATCCTTTCTTATACAAACACGAAATAAAAAAAAATGAAAGCAGCACAGTTCAACAGTAAAATATTCATATATTTTGCAAATGTTATATTTTCAGAAAATACATTTGTTTCCATCCAACAGCAAGGGGGGGTCCTCCTGCCCCTGTGCTGTGCATTCCAGTAGTCCAGACCATGAATTTCACTGAGGGGGATGGGGATTGAATCTAATTTATTTGTTTTAGTCTGATTGTGGACTGTAGTCCACCTCCTGGTGACCACTGAAATAGACTAAAGGTTCCCTGGGACCCAGCACTGGCTAAGTGGTTATGGAAGAAGGACGATTGATCAGAGGGACTTTGAAGATGACAGTATGTTGTCCTCCTGCATGGCTACCTCAGAATGAACATGTGGCCAAGAGGACTTTCATAGCTGTGCAGTCATATGTTAGAATACTACACGGCCTACTTTTATCTTGAGGTGGTATGTCTAACCACAGCGAACACTTCTGAATTTCTTATTTGCATCTACGAAATACTTTGATATGTGGATTTTTCTGTACTTCATGCTGCTGGGTGTGGTTTCTATGTTGTGTCTAGATCTAAACCCACACATGATAGCGCCCCAACAAATGGCAGAAACTATCTATGTTCCGTGCTGTGATGCCCTTGAGGTTGAGGTCTGTATGCACCTTACTTGGCGTGAGCCGTACCTTTGCGGTCTCATTCAGGAATTCCCTGAATTCCTGCTCTGTAATCTGTGGCAAGTCCTTCACCAGTTTGTAGAAGGTCTTCACCTCCTCCTTGTACTGGGGGATGTCTTTCACGTACAGGAGCTTGTTGGTGGGTGCATGCTGGGGGGGGGGTTACGAGATTAGTAAATGGATCCGGGTTGCTGCTAAGTAGCTTTGGAACACATTGATCCTATAGTAGGTCTCGCCAACAGTGAAGAAACCTATGCCTTGTAATCCTACATTCTTTTGAGATAAAAGCGTGATAGTCACCTTTCCCAGCTGTTGGTCGAGCAAGGAGAAGGAGTCCATAAAGGTCTGAGCGATTACAGAGAGGCAGCCGTCGAGCAGTGGCGTCTTGTCGATGTCAAACACAAATTGGGGGTTTTTAAGAATGTTCACCCAGAAGCGCAGGGGGAGGCTGGGATTGCAGAAGGTACAACAGAGACACACTGAGAAGATCAGGTCCATCACTGAATCTCTTCCTCCATTCAGATGTTTGTAAACATGCATAGGTCCTTCATGAGCTTTATTGGTGGGAGTTGCATTAAAATTGAGGAATATTGGTACCTGTTGGTCTTCCAGATGTGTGGCACGTCCGGGTCTGTAATTTTTTTTCTTTCCACTTCAGAGTCCAGAAAGTCGAAGAAGAACTTTATGGCTGGTGAAACCTTGTTGTTTGTCATCCCCCATATGGTTCTAAAAAGGTTTTCAACGGACGAGTGCACTGCAACCTGCAGGGGAAGTTTGGTAGCCATGGTCACAGAACGATTCCCAATTACCCCCTACTAAGCTACTATGTATTTTTGTCTACAAAGAGGAACTGCGACCCTCTACTGGATAAGTGTTTTTGAAGACACATAGCCAAGCAAAAAAATTGAGACCACAGCATTTTTTGTTTCACTCATTTTTCTATTTATGGGTGTCGTCTCTGTATAATATATTTTTGCAAAATGCAGCCTGGTTCTTCTCAGTTTCTCATCAATGAAGGGCTTCTTCCTTGCTTTATGGGACTTCAGTCCTGCTTCTAGGAGCCTAATACTAACTCTCCTAGCAGTACACTTCACCTGCACTTAATGTTTCCCATTCCTTTTGAAAGTCGCTTGATGTGATCCCACAATTCATGAAAAACTGTCGGATAAGATAATGGTCGTCTCTGGAATTATAAAGTCGCTTCTGCCCTATACCTGGCTGGTTTCTGGTCATTCCCAGTGTCTCCTGCTTCACCTTATTCTTGTGCCTTAGACATTTTGGACCTGGAAGCAACCTGCTGCTCAGTGTAGCCTTCTGCCAACAGAGCCACAATTAAACCAGGATTTTAGAATGCAGATTTGTTTAAAAATATAAAGTGGTCTCTTGTTTTTTTCTTTTCTGGACCTGATATGGTTTGGTGGCAGTTTTTTTTTTTGTTTTTTTTTTTTAAAACATACCTTTGTCGAAAGCAGTTTTGTTAAGTTGATTTCTTTGAGCTTGAGTTTCTTCCTTTCTGGGTTTTTCCTTTGGCTTGTGTCAATGTCGGGGTCAATCTGCAAGACAGTGTGTTATCAAACAAGCAAGGTGGCTCATTAAATAATGGGCTGAATGGAGTGGCTTGTAAAGCGAAACTTACCAAATGGCAGTACTTTGTGGTGAAGTTCTGATCGTCTATAAGTGCACGCAGGAGAGAGAGAGGCAGTCACACCTAATTTCAAACGCAAGACCAATGATGCATTTGCAAGGGTCTACATTAACGCCATCTCTCTCTGTTGAGGCTAACTTCGGGATTTATGTTTATTGCTATGTTCAATACTCTTGACGTTGGTTCATTCGCTATTGCTGCTCTATTGTATCTGTAGAGCCCTTTCGGGTTGCAAAGTTAATTAACCAGAATAATGAGGCGCAATGCAGGAAATGGTGCTTACCCTTCACACTGACTTGTGTGAGGAGAACGGCCCGGTTCCTCACAGTTATGACCTTAATCAAGGCACCATCAGGAACCTATCAAGAAGGAAAATGAAACTTGCCACATTTGTGCCATAGCTTTTACCTGTTAAATGCACGCTGTGCTTTGCAAATTCTGTGGGTTCTTGTGTATGAGGAAGGAAAAATTGTATCGATGTGCATTGACATATACAAATATGACTTTCTGGTCAAACCTCGTCTTGGTGCTCTGCTTATCAATATGCCACTGAAATCCCAAATCAGCACAAGATTGGCTTACCCCCCCCCCCCATTAATATTTTTACCTTTGGTTAGCCCTAAATAATTCTGAGTGGAAACGAACTAGGTAAAAATTGGATGAAGGAACTGAAAATGTAAAGTAAGTGCTAACTGCCATTATGTGACGCAATGTCGTGGTCACCTTGTAATGCTTCAGCGTGTTGAGCAATGTCACCTCACCCACGACCTTCGACGTGCTGTCCACTTCCAGGAGCAAGACGGTGGAACCATCCTTCTCGTAATCTAAAATCAGACCTTCATGTAGCCAGGACTACGCTGAGACTATCAAGGAGGGAAGATGCAGTAGAGTTTATACTCACAAATGTCGATCTCTGCAAGCTGCTTGTAGTAAGGGAAGCCAAACTTGCTCTTGAATGCTGCAAGGATTTTCTCCTTGACCTGTTCCACGGTGTCACAGTCCAGCGCACTCACCTCCAGACACTCAGACTCCTCCCCGGAGCTCACTGAAAATGACACCTTCAGTTTCTGTTGGGGAAATTTTAAAGATGTTTTAAAGTCAGCTAGTTTTGTAGACAAGAATATTGTTAATGCCAATCTTAGTAACTCAACCTTTTATGCTTGTGTTAAATGGTTTGTGGTTGTTATGCATACAAATATGCAAATGAGGGAGAAAGTTATTTGAAGTTAGCAATGGTCAGCTTTGTTTTCAACACAATATGAAAGATTACAAAGTAATCTAACCTACCATAACTTCAATGTTAAAGATAACCTTGGCTTTAGCTCTAACTATTATACTAGCTAATAATAACCCTAACCTTAGTTTACATTCTAATAGCAACCTTAACCATAGGTCTAACCCTTAAGGCAAGAATAACCCAATCTCAAATCCTAGTGACACCCTAAACTTAACACTAACGCTAACCCTAATACCTGCATACCAAGGTTTGGAAGTCCTCAGCCAGCCAGAGCAACCAGTCTTCATTGAGTGTGTACAAAGCCTTCCCTGTCACACAGTCCACTGGACCTTTCAGGGTTTTCTCAACCAGTGCTGACACCAACAAATACAGAGGTTTCCCCACAGACTCCTGAAAAAGCAGACACACATAGATCCAATTAATATGCCTTAATGTAAATCGATAGTCATGCATTCATTGCATGTCGGGAATAAAACAATTAATAGGCCATTGACATATTGACATTAACGTTTTGGACGTGAATCATGCAGCCCATTTAATTCATACGCCACCTATACTTCAGTGTTTCATGTCCACTACAGCTTAACAAAATATATTATTCAATTGTCCATGCAAAAACCAGAAGCAGTCAGAGGGAGATGGCGAGTCCAGCTGACCCGCAAGAATCCATAGAGGCAGATGGACATCCAGTTGCTCAACAGCTTCTCCACGATGGACTCTGTACGCCGCAGCAGCAGTTTTGGTTGGACATTGCTGGACTGGTCCATCAGAGCTCTGAGCAGGTCCTGCATCACCTCTGTCAGGTAGAAGAGGTCGGTGTGCAGGGCCAGGGACAGCAAGGAGGCCACCGTGCACCTGAGAGCATGAGGTAGGATTGCATGCGTGATGCGCTCACACACTCGACACACTCCTGTTAGTCACCCGTGACTCACCACAGTTGGTCCACCAAGCATCACACACAGCCCTTGTTATTTCGCCCAAACTCAGAAATCCCAGTTCACCCACGTACTCCTCCCAGAGACGCACCATTCATTCCCAGCACATCTTGGGTACTGTTGAATGGCCTCACTTGTGCCCAATATGACTAATTTGACAGGCTCAAAAAGATCAGAAAACCATGTCCTGAACATTCTGTGCCATCATAGACTGCAGCAACCACAGTTCATTGGTCTGAAGGGCAGAAGACTTCAGTTAATGACGTACTTATCCTTAACAGTGAAGTCCTTCTGTGCCTCTAATGCATGGATGAAGGATGTGAGGAAGGTCTTGTTCCGGATGAGCTTAGAGAAGGCCAGGCAGCTCTGCGTTGCCTCTGTTCTCACTGGGCTCTGTCAGACAAACTGGCACAGTCAACAAAACACAAACACATCTGACATCCATAAGTCTACAGTTTATTGTACAGATGCACCTTCCTTTAAAACTTTACCCATTTTTCAGAACATGCCCCTCGCCGTACGATGGTTTTGAGTTATAATGTTTTGAGTTTAGGATGGTGCGATAGTGATGCCTGTTCAGTAGTCAACTTTGAATTATGATCTGTTCCTGGGTTCGCAATATGCCATATGATAATATCAGGGTAACACGATAGTATCATGGTAATATGATATCAAGGTAACACCATAGGATCAGGGTAATATGATAATGTCAGGGTAACACGATAGTATCATGGTAATATGATATCAAGGTAACACCATAGGATCAGGGTAATATGATAATATCAGGGTAACACGATAGTATCATGGTAATATGATATCAAGGTAACACCATAGGATCAGGGTAATATGATAATGTCAGGGTAACACGATAGTATCATGGTAATATGATAATGTCAGGGTAACACGATAGTATCATGGTAATATGATAATATCTACTGATGCTGGGTGATGGCAGCATCCATGCAGCCACATTTCCTGTCTAGTGATCATCTCATACTGTTTAGCATCATATCCTCTGCGCTTTTCCCCCTGTATTTACTAGTATTTAGTTACTCTAATTACACTATGTAACACAAATTTTATTCCATAATAATATGTGTTATTTCTTAATTGCTTATGTTGTAAAAGTATAGAAATGGCCATTATTCCCTTCAAACTTCGCTTTTGTGACCTGGATAATGAAATTAACCCACTTTCTTTGTAAAAACTGGCAAATTTGCACATTTTCATTTACATAAGGTCTAAATAAAACATTTGAGTCAAGATTTACATGTATGTATAGTAAAGTTATACAAAAAAGAACAAAACTATTCAGAAGTAAGTAGTTTTTAGAAATTTGCCCTGTGCTCAGACTGCAAACTTCACTCTCAAATGTAAATGCAGTAACCAGTCAAACGTCTGGACACACCTACTGAAAATCCATTTTTGTCAAGATAATGAGCCTAAGCACAGCCCACAGTTGCAGTCTGTAGTAAGTGTTACCTTGTGAACAAAAAAAGACAGCTGACCTGGCCCCCACAACCCCCCAGCCTAAGTCCTCTAAAGCTGGTTTGGGATGAGCTGGATTGAAGAATAAGAGCAAGGTGGCCAGCTTGTGCCCAGAATTTGTGGAAACTCCTTTAGGACTGTTAGAGAAGCATCCGGGTGGCTACATGTGGGAGCTGGTTGGGAGAACGGCAAGAGTCTGCTATGTCGTCATCGAAACAAAAGGGGGTTGCTTTGGAGTCTGTCCTCTCAGAAAATTTCGAGATGTTGGATACTTCTCTTGGTCATTGCAATAATTGATGAGAATTACTTCATTACCTCGGGGTCTACTATTAATTCACTATAAGGTGAATAGCAGCTAAAATAGATACAAATGCATTAAGAGCAGGTGTGGCAAGACCTTTGACTGGTACTGTTTATGAACGTCTCATTGGAAAGCAAGAAGGAACCTGTGAAAAGAAGTTCTCTAATGTACCTGTACGTATATAAGCAAAAATATAAAGTATATGACTTCAAATGTATGCAGCCCACCTGGTCAATATCCTTCATATAATTACTCACAGATGTGGCCTGCAAAGAGAAACGGGGAGATCAGAGCCACATCGTTGCTGTTCAGGTTTCGGTACGTCTCAGTCAAAGTCTTACTTCAGGAAAAAAGATCCTGGAGGCAAATTGCTTGTAATCCAGGAAGGGGATCGTGCCAACATTTTCGATAAATTGTGATGTCTCAGTTATCTGCATGTCAACAAAGCCTGAGTAAAAGTCAGAGGGAACATGGTAAACGCAGAGCTCCGCAGGTGTGTCGCTGAAATGAAAGGTAGCTTAATGGGAGTATGTGGACATTTATCACACAATAACACACTGAAGAGCCTCTGTGGGACTACTGGGGAGATACGGTCCTGACTGGAAGCAGCCTTGCAGTCTGACCTTGTCTGATCTCTTTTCTTATCTCACATTCCAGAGTATCTAGATACTTGTCCATCTCTGCAGACAGCTTCTTCTTTTTGAAATGGTAAACCCACAGTAAAATGCCTGCCCCATGCAAACACAAAAAACAGTTAGCAAATGAATTAACTTCCTCTATTCAGGACCATATGTGGTCTCGTTAGGAACACACAGAAAAAGCTATGAAATACCCAGCTTGGTTAACCCAACAATCCGGCAGTATGGCAGTATGTTGTACTCTGCTGTTAGAGGCAGCCACTAATATACAGGCCCAGCTTTCTGCATCTGACATAAGTGACTGGCACTGGTATGTGTGGCCTTTTGTACATTCAACTCACCTGTGATGATAAGAGCGATGAAAGTAAATAAAACCAGGAGGATCCAGTAATATTTATTAGTATTTTGCTCTTCGAGCAGCTTTGAGAAATTCCCCAGCACTATCTGAACCAAAAAGATATAAACCAAAATAATAATTCTCATCCAATAGATGACATGTCAATTGAAGAAGTACAACTGGAAAGAGGAATAACAGAAAACGCCTTACCCTGACTGACTGAACGCTACCCTTTGCCTGGTTGCTTATTGTGCAAGTCACAGAATCCTCTGCCGTATCGTTACCCAATATGATTGATTCCACTTTGCACTGATGCTGCTGATCGTCCACCTTGGCAGTTATATTCAGCTCCAGCTCATCTAAGTTTAGCTTGTCCACCGTTTTCTGAAACACAGAGACGTTCACTCAGAAGCTCAGTGTTTCAGCACCTGCACTGAGAACCTAAAAATCTGAGCTCTAGCAGAAGCCCGACCAGTAATCCTGAGTATTGGTGTAAGAAGTAAGTTGTTCAGGATGAAAGTGATTTCAGAGTGATTCAATAAATACATAACAGCATAATGTATCAAATTGAAGTTTAGATGGCATGTTATTCTGTGTTATCAAACCTTTAATTTATCAGGTATTATAAGCTATACTGCAGAAGAACGGTTCTGCTTCAGAGCAGAGGAGCCTACAGGGTCTTTACCGCAATGACGATCCGCAGGTCATCTCCCATAGCTGTGGCTTTGAAGCTGGTGAATTCGGGATTTGGGAGGTATGTTAGCTGCACACATTCCCTTGTTTCGTTTGCCAGGCACAGGAGGATTGACTCTCCTTGAAGCTTCCCGCTGTGTGCTGACTCCAGGTTCGGTGGAGTGAGGAACTCAAACCTCTGAAAATATCGGTTTAAAGCATGAAGCATCATATGTAAGGTAGGACTGGTGTTGACCTGGGCAGGCTGAGTCACTGAGAGCAACCAATGCGGTCATTGTTTAAAGTGCTGAGAAGACTGGACGCTGAGGATGAGCAGGCCACTAACCTTGAAGCTAGATTTCCCAATGTGCGTTTTTCCGCACAGCTGTATCCTATCCACCAAATCCAGCTTTTCACCAGAGATTGTGACGTTTCTTCCTCCGCTGGTTTTGACAGAGAAAAATTCACTTCAGCCATCTATATGGCTATTGCCAGAATGATTGAAAGTGCCTCACTTTTTGAAGTCCTGAGTGACTTTCAATCACCAATGATCAGCAACTTAAACCACAGTGAAATTCCTTTTAACCCTGGATAAGTCATTTGTTTTGATTTGCTGAGGGAATCCCACTCTCCACAGAATTTCCACATGTACAGAATCAATATGATAACCAATTTTTTGCCCAAACGAGGACTGAGGTTAGAAATTTAGTTTGCTGCATGTTTGTTTGAATACAGAAAGAATGAATGTGACTTTAATGCTGCCAGTTGCATAGTTTTTTTCTGAGAGATGTACATGGCTAGAGCTGAAGGGCTGTCGGATTTTCATACAGTATACAGCCATGTCTCAGTGGGTTAGTGTACTGTGGATGAGGGGAGTGTTCAAACCATCCATCTGAGGGAGTTCATTGGGAGTTTCTGGCAGAAAGTGAGTATTGGCACGCAAACCCACTAATCAAATTGTTGGCTTCTGTGGAGGAGGGACTGACTAGTTTTCAGCCTATCACATCTGAACTTAGCAGGCCCATGTGGTCACAAAGGAAACTCACCTGGCCCAGGTGTTGCTGGGAGAAATGGCAGTACAGTGTGGCAGGTGTCTATACATGACTGACTGTGAGCCAACACACCGTCCATCGGGCAACAATGCGCAAATGGTCATCATATCAACCTTCCAGCTGGGAAGGTTAAACCGCAGGCTGTGTGCCGTCTGTGCCAATACCTGCAATCTTCACAAACACAGCTCCAAGGTCACAGAGAAAGGTCACCCAAACCATGGGCAAGAGGGCAATGATCATCTGTGACTATGGTAACGAGACGTCACACACACTGAGCAGATTCTGGAAAACTCTAGGGACTAAGGGATGGACTATGTTCCATTGTGCTCTGATGGTCACTAGTATGACAATAAAAGCGATAAGTAACTCATGTAAATCATTATAAATGGGCTTTACTGAGAAAATCAGCCAGAAATCCACAGGAATTTCTGCAGGATGACAAACTCACTCCTCTGAGTAGCATTCCACTGTCCCCTGAAGACGTATCTTTGTCACATGATCAAGGTTCTTCCCCAACATCTTAACATTGTTTTTGCCATGAAAGGAAACGACACTCGGAATAACAGAGTGAACGTCTGGCTCCTGGAAAAAATCAAATATATACAGACCTGATTCAGTGGAGAATGTAATCTGTCCCTAGTGCCGGTATAACAGCATGCATTGCTTGCAGTTCAGGAACACACTTCACAGGTGGCATTTAATAACAGCATTCCAAAAACCAGTGACAAAGTCACTATGCAATGAACCATTTTGGAGTTACCACTTGAAAGCTAAAGCTTAAAAATTTAGATTTTATTTTTTTAGATGTTTAATTATCTTTTTTTTCTTTTCCATAAAACATACAGTAGACATAAATGTATAGGTACTTCTATAATATTTTCAGCAAAAGACTTTGGGTGAATCTTATGATTCACTGAAGGACCAGTGTTAGAGGGTCTGAAATCCATTTGTTCGGGTCATTTAACTAGTTCTTCCGTTTAAATTGGTTAATTTTGAGTTAACTGCAGCCTCATGTTCCATTTCAACCATGATCCTACTCATGCAAAGAGCAGAGAATGAACGATGGACAGACATCAAATTTACTGACAGACAAGGAGAATAACTGACTTACTGAATAATTCGAAGGAGGGGCAACGTCTTTACAGACATCCTGCAAAAGCAAAAAAAAACCCAACTAATTTGATGCTGTCACGTCCGGGCATGGTGTCGACGGCGCGGGGCAGGCAGACACACGAGCGGGCAGGAGTTCGGGGGAAATTACGGGGTTTATTCGGGGAGACACAGGACATCCACAGCTTACTGAGCACATGACACTACAATGACTGATCTGGGGAGACGGACTCAGACGCGGACTAAATACACAGGACAGGCAAGAACTGATAGAC
>JABFEB020000060.1:20436445-20464934 GCA_019775895.2 Stomatorhinus ivindoensis
GAACTGTATATATACATATGTATGCATGTATAGTTTGTATTCAAGTAATGACGTTTATGAAAACACCACAGGGAATCATCAGTTGCTGCAAACTGCAATGTTGACTGAGTGGTAAGTCTTATAAAGTCACAAATAATCCTGACGTTGGTCCCAGCCAAAAGTATACCAATGTCCTGGTAAACGGACCCGTTCTATTCTGTCACTGGTTGGTCTCCTTAGTGTAGCTGCTGGTTTAAAGATCTCCAACACAACAGGCTCAAACTCCCATACAAGTGTCCATTTGCATGTTTTAAAACATCTGCTTGGTAAAATGTCAAATCTGATTGACAGTGGTGGAATTATAACGAGGGCAACAAAACGTCGCCACTGTATGTCTGTAAAAAATTGCCCGGTCACTGGAACACATCGTCCAGGGTGGAGGGGTGGATGTCAGCGGCCTGCAGAGCCTGAAAGAGGTGCTGTACCGTGGCCTTGCGACCTGAGCGCTGTCTCCAGCGCACCAGGCCTGCCAACACCTGGCCGTGTAGGCTGAGCGGATGGTTCGCCCGGCACCTCTCTACCTCCCACAGGGGCAGGCCCAGGTCCAGCACCACCGATTCCCACTCCGGCCCGAGCCGATCCGCCAGCCGGTTCAGATCCTGGTCCGTCGGAACCTTCTGCAATGTTGGCTCAGGAATAGCACACTGTTCTGGGAAAGGAAGAGACAAAGGAAGGAAAAACAACATTAATTTAAAAAATAAAAAAAAGACGTCTACTTATCAGGTTACAAGCACATAGAGGATAGCATACAAACCACAAATAGAAGGTACTGTATGCTTCTTCCTGAAAGCTTCATGTTCTGACTTTGGTGGTTTTTCAGTAGGGGTTACACTGAGGTGAAAGCTCAAGTGAGACTGAAGAGGAGGCAGTTACAGGGTTAAAGCACAGCCGTGGTGCCAAGCACTACTGAGAGGAGTGCAAATCATCAGCGACACCATGCACGTCCTTCCTGGGAACGTTCTGTCTCACGCCGTACCCGTGATCAGGCAGGATAAAGTGCGGTGTAGAGAGACCTTTGGGACCATGTGCACCTGTCCAGCCTGCATTACAGTCGTCTTCAGTAGATGGGAGGTGTTTCCAGAAAAGAAAACACTAAGATTGTCCCAGCATCCTCCTTCATAACCATGGAGACCAACTGACCTCGAACAAGGAGACAAGGACAGATTATGGTCTGCCCTAATGTTGTGGTCCAGGCAGGAGCAGGACGGTCTGACCGTAAATAAAGTTAATGAGCCATTTGGAGATAATCAGCTTTGGAGAAAGTTTTCGTGAAAACCTAGTCAGAAACACCAAAAACGTCAAAAGGGAATTTACTGCTATTCCTTAGTTGATATTTGATGCCTTATTAGCCAAAACACAAAGCAGATGTGCCTGGTAACAATTTGGTAAAGTAAGACATGTAAGTATACAGAAATAAAACCAACTTTCTGCCTTATTTCTTATCTGGCCTGCCATCGGAAATGAAATTTTGCACAGCAATGCACGACAAAAGTATATTAACTTTTCCATTCAGCCCAAAGAATAGGAATCAGAATCACTTACTTTCAGACTCAATAAGACTGATTTATGTGATATTTCATCTTACGTTTCGGTCTAGTTTTAAATCCAATCTGCACATGTCTTTGGTTCTCGTATGAGTACTTCTGCAGATCGCCAGAGTGTGTCATGCAGTTTTAATGCGGATCATAACATCATGACGGGTGTTAATGCTATGAACTGGAAGGAAAACAAACCCTGTGAGGATATCTGTGCGCTAAGGGCCCATGTGCACAAACACCTCTGCACGTCACAGAGGCAGCGGCTGTATGGCTCGTCATCTACCGCGGTACCAAGTCTCATACTCTGCTGGTCAGTGGCTGTTCCCCAAGTTTACCCTGAAGTACAGTGGCAGCGATGTGCGAAACAGGGGCTACAATCGACTCACTGAACTGTCACCTCCCTCCATAAGCACAACATCACAACATGCTATATCCTCTTTCAATTTCAAAAAATGACAACAGCACATGGATTCCCAGCATGCCTTGCTTTACCGCACAAATCACAAAAGCCTCTGAACACCTAGATATTTTTTTTTACAATGTTAGGTGTGTTTTGATGAAAAAGGTACTGCAAAATGCATCATATTGGCTTCTCTTCTGGTGGTAATAATGAATGTGTAAAAGTCCACAGCGAAAACTAACATTTTAGTTTATGCACGTCATACACCCAGCTTTACACAGACAGAAAGTACAAAAGAAAACCTGATGTGGTTCAACTAACTTACTGAAAGTTACTAATACTAACTTACTAACAAAAGCTAGACCTACGCATAGCTTTACTTCAGAAGTCTGTTTTCTATTTTGGTGTTCCGAAGCCAAAATGATCATTCAGTTACTCATGCAAATAGATCTTTAATACTTAGAAAGCTGCACTTAGGAGACCATTCCCTTATAGCTGCTAGTGCTGTAGTTACGGCTCCGTTTCTGCTTGTTCTGTCCTCCACTAGCTGATGTTCCCTGAGAGACGAGACACCTGAGAGCGAAATGAAAGGGCCACTGATCAGGAAAGTGAGAAAAAATGGTATGGAGGGGGGCTGGGACGAGGCGAGTGCCGAGAGCAGGGCCCGCGGCGTGTTTTACAGCCCTGGCGGACGGCCTCTTCCTTTGCCAAGGTTCCTGGAAAGCAGGCCGAGCGGGAGAGGAGCCTGCAGGCGCGGTGCGCCAGCGAAAACAAACACTCCTCACTTTTACAGCCAATTATCATTACATCAGCTCATTCATCCAGAAGGGGAAGCCCGACTTCAAACGGCACCCTGCTGGACTCTCCCTCACTTCAAAGGCAACTGAGCTGTCCGTGCCAAGGCTAGCTGCGTCCCTCATGTTACCAAACGTGAACGGAGCCTTCTCTCTTCTGACAAGCGGCTAGTATGTATATACAAACACACACACAGGCGCACACACACACACGCGCGCACACACTCATACACACACACACGCACACACACACACAGGCGCACACACACACATGCACACACACACATGCACACACACACACACACTCCTACACACGCGCGCACACACACTCATACACACACACAAACACGCACCTCTAATGAAGATGAGCGACCAAAAACAAGGCTGCAATCCCAACACAAGGCTATATTGAAATTTTCCATTAAATCATTAATTATCATTAATAAAGGATAACGAGTTCCATATGTTGAAATTGATCAAAATTACACATTTCCGAAAGAATTATTGGCAGGTCCAGGATTCACTACTTCATATCCCTCCAATTTCAAAGACGACACTATGATGTTTGGGGGCATTTTAGATGGGAACTTTCACAGAATCTTAAACGGAACTTAATAGATTCTGTGTATCAGACTACCCTGTACAATTGAAACCACAGATTTCCAACAGGATTCACATTTGTAGACATATGGTCATCACAAATGGTTCATCCTGCGGTTAATTACCTTTTTGGGGGTGATCTTCGCATGTGCTGGGACACATTTGCTTCTGGATGGCTGCCTTACAGTCAATTCTTAGCCCCCTGGCAGAGGTTATGAATCTTTTTGGCTAAAATATCCTAGTATTTAAAGGAGCTCAAGATGCTTATGATCTTAAGGATGACGCCAGCAGGCCAGGAAGCAAGACATCATGATATCGAAGATCCGCCACCATACTTCGCGACGGGTCACCAGAGGTCTTCATCAAAGCTGATGGCGGGTGAGTCCAAAACACATTATTCCAACCTCAGGGCCAACAGAATGCAGCTGGTAGCAAAGTCTCCGTCTCAGGAAACCTTTCCAGATTGGCCACTGGCTCGGAGAATCAGGCTTAATGGCAGGTTTGGAGAGCAGGGAACTCCAAGGCGAAACCGATTTCTCTAACCCTGCCGCTGTGGCTGCCGAGGCCCTTGGCCTTTTCTCTGCCTTGCAAATCATCCTCTTCGCTGGGCATGCGAACCAAAATGGCTTCCGCCGGCTCCTAGGCAAGAAGCCCACCCATCCAGTGATTTTAATTATAATAATGGAATGAAGTATGTCTTAATATAAAAGTCCTTTGTTTTATCTGTTTATAGCCACTGCTTGATTTACAACCATTAAAAATTTTTTAACTTCTCAGTTCACCCCCCCCACCAAGTGATAATGAAAGATGAATGAATTTAAATGTATATTACTTCATTTTTATATCTTGATTAAACAAGATGCTGGAAAACAACAACAGGCCTTAAATAACCTTCTTTCCTCTGCAAAAAAAAAAAAAAAAAATTAGTGTAATGCACTGGTGTAAAAAACTGCCTTTTTAAAAACAATCTTCACAGCTCAGCAGGCGGCCAATATCACACCTTCTCCGCAAGGCCCCCTTCACCGTGTTCACCTTGCTTCACTCCGTTGACCTTTTGACCCTCCCCAGACTGGCTCAGACCCGATCTAGACAGGTCAGAAAAGCAGCATGGCTGGTATGATGCAAAGACTAGTCTTTTGCCATCTCGCGATTCTCGCCTCTCTGCTGCAACTCCTTTCGGAATGTTGTGGCACCAGTCCGTCATCTCAGCAGCGTTTGGGTCTGCTAACCCTCTGCTTATGTACCTTTGTCGTATGTTACCGTACGGCCTGACTGGTGACACTCATTAGCGTCTCAAAGCTTGTCTACACTTGAAAGCAGTGGATGAGACCCTAGTCCAACCTGCTGTCAGTTCAAAGATGGCCTAATTACAGCAGAGCAGATAATTCATCTCTGTTTTCCTTTGGGGTCAGCATGGTGGTGCTGTCACCTCCTACCTCTGGGACCTGGGTTGAAGTCTCCACCACAGCTCCATGTGTGGAGTTTGCATGATCTCCCCATGTCATCGTGGAGTTTCCCCCACAGTCCAAAAACATGCTGAGGTTAATTGGCGTTACCAATATTGTTCATAGATGTGCATATGTACGTGAGTGGTGTGTGAGTGCGCCCTGTGATGGGTTGGCACCCGATCCTGGGTTGTTCTATGCTCTGCCCCCATAGCCTCTGGGATAGGTTCCAAACCCCCCACAACCATGAATAGGATAAGTGGTTTCAGAAAATGGATGGATGCTTCCCTATGCTAAAGTGAGTTCTAAGCAATTTCTACATAAGAACTGACCTTACATTACCCATGCATACAGACATAGTCTAGACTAATCTAATACTCGTGGTCTCTCAGAAAACATTGGCTGCCTTGATAATGATTTAGCTTTAAGCATATGAAAATAAACTGAGTTTTTTTTTGTTAAGACATGAAACTTTGGGAAATATACTTGAAAAAAAATCTTCATTGTACTATAAATATGATTAGTAGAACAAGTACAAAGTTGCTTATTTCAGTTGTTAAATTATCCCATCCATCCTCTCTGGTTTCCTAGAAAAGTGACCCCACAAAAGCGGAATTATTTTCTCCTCTCTTTTTATTCCTGCTGTCCACCTCGAAACACAGAAAGGGAGCGGGAACGGCTGAGGCGGGCAGAGAGGGAGACCAGCCAACAAATGGATTTAATTACATTTTTCCTAGAAAGGAGGATGCAGAGCGAGCGCTTGCCCTCAATATAGGAGGAAATAAAAGCCGTCGGAGAAACCACACACATGCTGGGGGGGGGGGGGGGTGGAGGGCTTAAAATGTGCCCTGCAAAGCTTCTATTTTATCCACTTTCATGAGAGATTATTAACATATTCTTTTGTTGTTTAAAACACGTTTTAAAGCTGTGTTTTTTAACACGAACCACATGTAAGGTTCAGTACGACATGGTAAAACCACACAGCCATTTATATATGTGCTGTTTTCTTAAGATGTCAGCTGTATGCAGTACAGATAAAACAAGAGTTTGATTTAATACCAAAGGGTTAATACCAGGGGTAATACCATTTAATACCCTAACCCTAACCCCTAACCTTAACCCTAGCCTTAACATTAAATATCTCCAACAATATCCTGAACGTCTAATTCTGCAAATGACTGTTAATTCTGTCATGTCTTACGTTATCGAAATTACTGGTTCTCAACCCTTTTTGCGCTGCAACCAATTTTTTTACTATGCCAGTTTAGTCTCAACCCTATATCAAGTAGGCCTATGGGTTTAAATTAAAGCTATGACAGTGCATTCTGCAATTTATACCAATGAATACCTATCGCACAAATCTGGTTGGATGTGCCAGTGAATTTTAAGTTAAGCATCTGTGGTTTGGGTTCATAGATGAGTTGTGTGTTCACTAGTTCTGTGCTAAGTATTGGCAAATCCAAGTCCTGTTTTTATTGGTTAATTCTAGAACTGGGGCTGCATGGTAAATCTGATCGTGGATCAGCGTAGGAGCTTGCTGATTTTAAAAATGCTTACATTTCCAATTCTGCCTCGCGACCCTTTCTGAGCTTGCCGTGACCCAAATGTGGGTCACGACCCATGGGTTGAGAATTGCCGATTTTAAATTACTTACAGGGTACACTGAGGCATGAATTTCAGCTTCTTTGAGCAGAATCTCACATACAATATAATATCTACTGAAAATAACACAAATGGAAACGCAAGCAGCTCAATTTATCACACATGTACTAGAATGGATATACATTGTGTTTAAAAATTACAATACAAAAATACAATCAAAATATTTTGAACAATTCAGTTTGCGTGACATTTCTATTCTCTAGAATAATTTATTTTATATAAATTATAACTATTCTTGTAATTTCACTGGGTGAACAAGGACTTGGCAGTCCTACCTGCTAAGGCTTGCTCGTTCACTGCCCGATCTTTCGGATCCTTCGCTTTCTGCTCTAGCTTTTCCTTCACCCACCAGAACTCCTCCTCCAAGGACTTCAGAAACGCCTCAAAGGCCAGCGGACCCCGGGTGGGGAGGATATCCAGGAGCTTCAGTGTCTTCTTTTTGTTCGTTACCTGAGACTGAATTTCTTCTACCTGACTTTCGGTTAAAATATCTTCCTGGTAAAGATACTGAACAATTGTATCGTCAATTAAAATTTGTTCAGAGAGATACAAACGATGCTTCCTAATGACTTCCTTGTGTCTCGGATCCATGTCCAGTAAACATAATAGTAACTACAACTTGCGATATACATCTAATATCATACAAATTTGTTGGATTTAGCCTTTTAGCAGTGCCTGTTCTTACGGTTAGTTAACCCGTCATTTCAACATTAAATCGCAAAGATACATCGGCATTCATTCCATAATCATTATGAATACATCACGTACACTTAACGACACTTCAGATCACTATATTTGTCAACATACAATGTTACTTCCTGGTGTCACACTAATAGTCATCCGGTTAAAACATAGGTGTGTACGGAACTAATAATGCTTTTTGTAAACCTTATTTTTTACGTTACTATTGGTGCCTTATGTCTATGCTTCCTAATCATGGTTAAAACGGGCCTGAGAGGAACGATCGATCGAACTGTAATGTCTGTATTTCTTACTTCCAAAAGAAGTACAACATTTCAAGCCATCAAAAAAAGGCTAATACGGTCTTACCTATGGTTCCATGCAGGGTGGCCACCCTAGTAAGCAGGCTGGAGTAAGATTTTCGATTCGCATAAAGTCTGCACACACATGCACATGCATTTACATGTATGTAACGGTTTCATTACCTTGCAACTAGTATGTAAGACTTGCACACTACCCCAACGCTTTTAATGGAGCTAATTTTAGGCTTGTAATGGAATAATATAGATTTTCCGTATGATTTCTTGCGTGAGCGTGAGAATCAGAAAGCGTGAGTGTCACGCCAGATGCGTGCAGAGTTTACTACCTTGTCCATTGTCGAAACTCCAAAACATATAATCAGTTGAATTTAATCTAAATTGTTAAATGATTTAAAATTAAACTTTGGGCAGGTAAATGAATACACACTACTCAGTATAGTAGGTTATTGTTTTCTGTTTAATTAACTACTACCGCTGTGCCTAGTAAATAATGCAGATTAATTCTGCTGAGAATCCCTTTAAACCCGTTGAGATATACCAGTCTTACTTCATTTGAGTCATCACAAAACTTGAAAAAGAGACCTCTATTTGGCCAAATCCAGAGCAATTCTCAACAATGTAAATGTGAACTCTCGGAAGCTTACTGTTCGTACTACAATCGTCGTTGGTGCCAGTCTGAAAACATCGAAATTATTGAAAACGGAACATTTTGAAACGGCAGCTTATCTTATGCAGCCCTGCATCATAAATACATAGATTTAAGTATGTTATAATTACCCGTGTTTTCGCGTTCTAGAGTTACATATTTTACAGTTAATCATGGGGGATGAACCACACCCTTCTGGAGCTCGTTTAACTCTAACAATTCCCAGTATATGCTGGTTTTTACGCGTATCCACTAGGACGTACTAATGCTCTGGATAATTAACCTGCATCGATTTCTAATGACATTAAACGCCATTCCCTGTTAATCCCACACACGTCCTCGTACCATGTGGTCTCCTTGGAACGTACTAGTACTGAAAGCTTAGAAAGTTTCAATAATCTTCTAATGTCAACTTGCTTTACTGACAGGGCTACTTTTTAATATATAACTTTGTTCATCTTGCAGATAATCTTCCTCAGAGGCAAGAGACATGCACTAATTAATTACAGAATTATAGTCTCATAAATGACAACAAAAGAGTCACTCCCGACAACTATGTGTCTGCCCTCGGGGAGGAAGCTGATCTACATCCCAGATCACTGGGACTGGTAATTCAGTCTTTATTTAGGTTTATGTCACCATACTTGACTGTACTTGTGGCCAAATACCAAATATTTAATATTCAAGCCGATTGACTACTGAACACAATAAAATTGCGGATTTCAGGACACCCACACTGGCCATCAGCGACTAGTAGGCCTACTGAGTACGAGCATATCTGGTAAACAAATCATCTTTTTCATTGGCGAGGCTGAGGGGCGGAGGGAGATAATCAAAATACTTATTATTTAGTTTATTTAATACATCCGTGGAATAACTATCTGAATGTCTTGCTCTCTCAATCACATGCACGCACAAACACAATACGTTTGCATTTCTTTTGCACGCTGTAAGAGGGCTGTTTGGAGTCGGTGTTTCCGCTGACACAAAAACCGCAAGAATACAGAGCTAAATAATAGGACAGTACTTACCATTACAGAAATCCGTAATTTTAGAAACGAGACGCCGTGCTTAGTCTCTGTCTGCAACATATGCGTTGATGTTGTTTAAAAATAATCATTAATAAACAATCTTGCCTTAACTTGTCTGTGACACACGGGATACCGAAACAGAAAATAAGACTGTTAATGATGGCACTGAAAGTAATTTTATTTCTCACATTTTTTTTCGTAAACGATTGCTTTCAGGATTACAAACGGTGTTACCGGCTGCGCACTTCTGTGCCTGGATTCACTTGTTTTTGCAGTGTGCAAACGTTAAGAATTACGAATCCATGGACGGCATTAAAAAAAGTTTAAATTAAAAAAGAATATTCACAAACCAAAATTAGAAAGAAATTATATACATCAACAATAGGATTACCTTATTAAAACATGCATTACTCTACTCTTTAAAATGTTTTTAATAAATACACCCAATCGCGGATTGAAATAAATTCAAGTTGGTGCTTATAATTAATGACTTTAATATCCAGTACTTGGACAAGGAACACAAGTTGATCTGTAGTATCGTCCACCGTGTGATATGATTCAGTTTAAAACACAGATCTATTCATATTCAAGTTAGACACTTCAACTTATTTTCAGGAAAATTGAGATAAATGTAAGGTTTGCTGGATATATATTCAGAAAGGCAGTAGAAAAAGGTGCAAGTGTAATGTATCCCAGATCAGTGACAGTATGGGACACACATTGGTCTGGAAATAGCTTTCAAGATGAACAGTATAACAGACACAGATATTGAGCTGTGACTTCTCAATATTGCTTCTGGTTCATATACACTTGCATCACATAAAATCAATTATTTAGATTTTTTTCCTTATTTGATCACAGTACAAAAAAAAACCTACAAAATAAGACATAAAACTGTCATATACACAAAGTTACATATAGCCACATGTCAGAAGACGCCACCGGTCATGTGACAGTAATCTCTCCAATCACACGTGATAGACGTAGTCCCTCAAATAGTCTTTCAGCCGATTGGGCAGGGGAAGTTCCTGGACCTGCCTGGTGGCTTTGTTGATGGAGATGCGACAGAGGTGCTGTAGTGAGGGCAAGGTCGCATAGACAGGTTGGGTCAGGAGTAGCTGCACCGTGCCATTGGGCGGAACCAGAGGCTCGCCACTGCACCCCTTCCAGGAAGTCCTGGACAGGAGAACATAGTGTTCCACCAGGTGCACCACACTGTCAAACTGCTTCAGCTTTGGTTTCACCAGCACGACTGAGTCCAACTTGAACTTTCCATCCTTGTACTCTATGCGTAGGTTGGTGGGTCCCGCGGAGGTCATGGCAGAGATGGTGAACAGGTAGTCCTGCTGGGAGCTGTCACGCACCAGGAAGGTACCTTCTGATGCGTCCTGAAGGATCTTTTTGGCTTCGTTGGCAGTGAGGCTACCCCAGTACCAGCCTGGAGAGGAAGCAAACCAGAGAGATAAACATGCCAGTGTCCAACTACAAAACAAAAAGGCTTCCCTGTCCATTTTACTGGGGTTGCATTACAAAAAAAAAAAAAAGTCTTTTTTTTAAGTTGGTGCAGAGTGTGGCTCTGTGGGACAGGACCCTGTGCTCATGATTACCAGGTCGCTGACTCAAATCCTGCGGAAGGCAGAGCAATCTCACTGTTGGGCCCTCGAGCAAGACTCATAACCCCACCTGCTCCGGACACCGGCTATCCCAGAGACCAGCTATCCTGACTATATGTCGCTGGATAAACGAGTCTGGCAAATAAATACATGTAAATGTTAACCGCCTTTTTTTTAATTATAATTTTTATATGAGCCACACTCATTAGACCACTAAGGAATTCTTTGCAGTAATACTCAGGGGTTTTTATTTCTCTGACAGACAGCTCCGAGGAGACGAAACCTGGAAATAAAGTATTTCACTGATGGGATGTACTCGTGCTCAGGCACTCTCTCGTGGTGTTTAATGTAAAAAAAAAAAAAAAGTGAAAAAAAGGTCAAGTCCAGCCGTGGTAAATTTTATTCTTGTCTGCACATGAAGAAAGGAATGCAGAGCTGAACAAAAAACCGCGACGCTGCACCGGAGGTTCGGGCTGCTCAGCTAGCGGTTAACAGGAATGACAAGGCAGCGTTTAGCACTGAGAAAGCAGAACACAGATAAATAAGAAGGTGCACTATGTTGGCATACTAAGATGATGCAATTTAGATGGTCAGTCACAAAATGACCCCCAGCCCCTATTTTTTAATAACAGTAGCCTTTGTACAAGGTAAGGGCATGTAAGGGCAGCTGCACCTGCTTTCCTCCAAGATTCACACCTTGTCCTGAACACGTCCTGCGCTATTCAGCAGCATAATTTTATCTTTATCCCGTCCATTTGCTAATTTTCCTCCAGCAAAAAAATACAGTTAATATACTTTTGATATGCTGCTTGATCATAATGTCTCAGCTACCCTGGATGGAATAGCACTTTGAAACATGCATGGTTGTGTGAAAACGATGAAATGGTGTCTTACATCTACAAAATCCAGGTTCACAGTGGGGTGCTATCCATCCTCTAATTATTTAACCTGGTAAGAGCTGAGTTCTTGGAAATAAAGTCATAGTTTAAAACTAGTGCCAATGTATTAGTATAATATTAATATAAACCGTAATATTTAGTGGAATGCTTTCCATTCTTTGTAAATAGCTGTCTTGATTAAAAAGCTATAGGGGAGATTACACTTAAAATATAGTACTGTAAAATCTTTACTTACACTAGTAGCCAAAATTGTGGAAACACAGTTATTAGAGATTGTACAACTTTATTCCAGATACTCTAGTTAAATCGTCCAATGTATTATATTTGTAAATAACACTAGAATATATGTAAAGGACATCGTTCAGAGTAGGAGTACAGCAATAAATCATGTATAATGCTTAATACATACATGTGTCTGGATTTGTTTCCAATGTAATTAACCTTTTTCTTTGCCCGTTAAAATTTTATGACCTGTTTATTATTTAGAAGAAATGAAATGAAAGTTTGCAGGTCCTACTCAAGTAGGAACAGGGGGCTGCGGGCCAGATCTGGCCTTACCGTAGCTCCGTCTTATTTATCGTGCCCTCCAGCACGCAGGTCAATACATGCTTAACGTTCACAGAGATAAGCAGAGCCAGCACCTTTATTTGAGATTAGCCACCATTCAAGCCCTGATATGCTTCTTGCAGGTGGATTGTTTACCCGTTTAATTGAACGTACCCACCAGATTAGCGAAAAGGACTTTTAAAAACGCAACTGATTTTCAATAAAATAAAAAGCACACGCTGAATTACAAAAAGATGAATTTATGCATAAGTATTGTCTCAGTTGCTTTTTACTGCGCCCTCTCCCCTATCTATTATTCATCTGCGGTTGGTGTATCAGAAAAAGATTCTAAGAGATTTGTAGTCAAGAACCGCATTTCGTTTGACCTGGAGTATCACCACATGCGAGATAAATTCCAAGAAAAATTCCGCGGAACTGGTTAAAAGTTAGAAGATATTTTACTCTTTTATTTTCCCCACCATCTTAAACTCCAAGAAAAGAAGATATACGAAGACTTTTAAAAACCCACACACAATACGCCTAAACCTCAATATTATAATTTAAGAAAGAAATGCAAGAACGTGAGTTTTTGGTTTAAAATTACGTCCGTTCCTCAGAAACAATAAGCAAACGTTAATAGGGAAAGAACAGCATAGAAATAACTTAATACTCCGGTGGAAGTAGGAAATGTTCTCAGCACATGCATGCATTTCTTCGGCGTCGCGTTAAGCCCATCACGAAAGGAGAAAAACAAGCAGATCACATATTTTGTGACGCCGTTTCATTGGTATTCGTTAATATTATATTTGTGGGGAAAAACGAATACATGGGTAGTGATCAATTGAATGGCAATATTCGTAGACGGGGAGATATACTTTTAACTGAAATATATAAATAAATTTCACATAAGAAGCATACTACTGTAAGATATACAACGTGTGCACGAGAGTGCAGGAGAACACTTTCCATACAGGCAATGACTCCATGATTAAAACTGAACCGTTGTGTCTGAACCGTTATTATAAGACCGAAGTAGATAGAAGTACCTGTTTTTTTCAGCTCCCTCATAGCTGCGGCGACGCGGTTCTGATCGGAATCTAGCGCCCGGGATCCGGTCTCAGATCTCCTTGGATTCTCGATGGATTCCGTGGAGTCAGAGGAATGGTAGGTCATTGGAAAACTCCGGGAAGAAAGCCGAAATACATCCAACGAATCCAACAGCTCGCCAACAAAGTATATGCACCCGTATTGTCCATTCAATTTGATATCAGTCTGAGAGGCGTAGGTTCCACCTATAACAAAAGCGGGATTTATGTATTAGTATATTAGAAAATTCCCTATACAGGTATGTGTCAGGACACTATTTATAGACACTGACGCAAAAATGCAGTAGATACGACATACTTTGGACCACACACGTCTCAACTAGGCTGGAGGGCGCATCTGGCGGACAAGTTCGATAGTAAAAAATCAAAACCCAAATATAAAATCAGATATGAGACAGGGTACATACAACTGTTGTACTTCAGTTCCTATTTTAAAGATGTGTTTCTGTTTGCGCAAATGCTTGTAATACCTGCAGCATTAGGCTATTGAAATAAAATAACTTTGTTTCTGGGAACCCGTTTAATTTGCATTCTAATACAATTCTATATGTATACCGACACCGCAGAGCCCCAACACCTAAACGCCACGTCTAGTCAACGCATTCTGTCCTGCTGTGCCTGTCGTGTTTCAGTCGTGACAGAATTTGTTTCGTATAACTAGCCTAGGAATAACCGCAGCAATAACAATAAATAAATAAATAACCCTAGGTTTAATGTCCAAGAAGAGTTATCATGCAAGGTGTTATAAATATATAATTACCTCTTATCAGAGTGGTCGAGGCTTTGTACTACTGCTCGAGACAGTAATAAAAATTGTTTTTTTGCCCCAGGAGAATAAAAAGCAACCTTACCTCAGATATCACGATCACTATAATGGTACAGATTTCATTAGACCAAGTCCAAGACATATAATTCAAAGTCCGGGCGAAAAAAAAATCACAATCCTCACCTTAAGCAGCCTTTGCACGGACATGTCGGCAGGCGCGCTTATTCTCTTATGGAGACGCCTGGTGCGAATTATGCAGCCTGTCTAAATAACGCGCACAATGCAAATTAACCCCAACATTTCCTTTTTTGTCAGCCGGATTGGGTTTCGGGGGAACAATGACAAGTGTCTGGACGGGACGGTCGTGTCTGCGCTGTCCCCAGTAACGTTTGCAATAATGTCAATAATAATAATAAAAAAGCACCATGCAGACTAACAGCGTAAAAAGGGGCCCCAGCGCCCCGCGCTCCGCCGCGTTTTCAGCACCATCGTCCCCTTCGCTTTGGTGTCTTTTTTTCTACCCGTAATCCGTTTTGAACACAAGAGGCCGATTTCCAAGAACTTTCCAGGAATCGCGTCACGTGACGGAGAGCGAGATATTTTTAAGGTGGTTCCATATCATGCAGTCCAGGAAAACGTCCCATCCGACTGCATGTCGAGTACTGATACTCAAATATGAAAAAAATAGTGAAAATCAATTGACAAATAACGTATGGAATAGATGTCTGGCCACATTCTTTGAAGTACAACTCCCTTATGATCGGCGCTACCCAAAAACTAACATCTGAAGTATAATGTAACTATTCACGACATTCCAATGTATTATTTATTCCAATTTACGTCCCAAATCAGCATTGCATTAAAATGAATGCCTTAATCTGTTACTATTTGACAAATGGAGACAAACATTTCCGTTTTGATTTCTAATTTAAAAATATATTTAATGTACAAAGCCAGAGGACGCTATCTCGGGTTTGTTTATGTTTAAGTACACAAATAAGCCTAAAATATACACAAAGCAACATCAAACCGACGTGCATTTACGCATTTAAGATTTATATTTTATATTTTTACCAGGTCTTAAATTAATTTGTTGTTCTTGTAGCGCAGCTTGTGCCGTTTAAAAAGCCGCTGCGATAATTACATTAGCATCAGTTTATTTTTCAGGAATCACCGATTTGTATAACAGTGCAAAACAAAATTTATATTCCAGTGTCAAAACTTTTTACAAAAACCTACAAGATTTTATTCCAGAATACGTCCTTAAAACTCTTTTACTTTTAAATTGGCTATAAGAAACCAAGAAAAACGGCTTGTTATCTAAATTAAATACATGTTTTTGTGTCTCATTTGCTGTTTATAATACAGTTGAATTCGTCAGTTCAAAATATCGTATAAGAAATATAACGTAAACGAAAAGTGCAACATCAAAGGCAATAGCAGTGCCGTAAACTTAGGGTAATAATTTAATATTTTTAAGGTATAAAATCCTACACACCATATATATTTTTGCCGTATCCAAACGTACAGAACATTCAGTCCTATTTATCACCAAGGACTCGTTATGCTTTAAAAATGCGACATGAATTTTAAAATTTCACACGTCATAGATATGGAATATTGGTAAGTCATATTACAATATAATAGCTTTTTTAAGCATTAATCCATCAGTTGAACATATGTTACACAGGCCCGCGTCTGCGCGTTATATAAGCATTAAAGAAACGTAAATCTGTCTCTCATACAGTTGTAATCTGCAGTGAACACCGCTATATACCGCGCACGTCTGTTAAGGCTGAATTTTGGGGATGAGCAGTTTTGTTGTTGTCATATCTCACATTTTCTCGTTTTGTACTATTGCCCAGTAATATTAATTCACTTATTTCCAAATTTTGAAGAAATCCACTCCATGGAAAACAGACGTATTTCAGTTTTATTTTTAAATATAGCCGACTTGCCAAACAAAATTTAAGTGTACAGTTTTCACCAAATTCGTCACGTCGGATACCGTCCTCTGGAAAAGAATATCCCCATCTAACTTAAGTTTTTGGTATATATTGATGCTGTTAAATCGTAACATGCAATTTCGGAGTTCCACGCCGAATTTTTGGGCCGTTATAAAACCCTGCGTTGAGCTTCTTGTTTTATACTTTATTCACCCCCCCCCCCTTGTTCAGCTGTAACATTTCGAAAATGTGCGGCGTTTGATGAGCCGTGACAAACTAATTGCATATAATCCAGCAAGCTCATACATGAACGTCAGTCATTTCATCGTGTTCGTAGTCAGGACAATATTAACTATTTGCACAATGAAAGAACACGTCAAAGTGGAAAAAACAATGAAAGCAGACTAATATTAGAACTACAAGAAAATTCATATATTGATCCACACTGGTACTTCTTCAAAATAATACGCTTCATAGGTTTACGTTGAAATGTAGGTCTATTAGCAATCAATATGTGATCGAAATGGTTTTAAAGTGAAATAAAACTAAAACAGATTCAGAAGGTGAAACACATGCTGGCTTGAATCTAAACTCAAAATTAACATTCATTTACAATGCAACATAAATCAGTTTAATAATGCCTTAAAGCGTAACGTATATCAAGGCTGCTTTGAATGACAGCCTCTAGACTCTTCCACTCATCCTATACTTGTAATCCCTCCAGTTTTTTTTCAAGATTCCTAGAAAATTTGTTTTGGGAAAACAGGAGTTTCCGTAGGGTCTTTCGTGGAAATGTATGAGTGTTGGACGCTCTCCCATCGCAGCCCAGTAAAACGTCGCTATTTCGCGAGCATGGTTTTAATCAAAAGAATGCATTATTTAATGGATGGAAAGGAGAAAGACTTCATTTCTTTCGACGATTTTATGTCTGTTTGTGGGATGATGCACAAAGGCATTTCATCTTGAGGCTGGGTGGAGGAGCTGTGGACTTCAATTTTCTAAACATACGAGAATAAACAAAATAATACCAGATTCATATTTATCATTTTAATAAAAGACTTAATGGGCTACTTCATGATAACGATCTAGTTTTCGGTAGATCGGTAGTGAATACAAGGATCAAATTCCACAGATCAAAGTCGGTGCGTATAACGTATTAAGGATAGAAATATTCTCATGCTGATCCGTTTTTATGAAAATGGTTAATCCTAACACATTGCAGTTATTTGAAAATCTGACAGCTCACTCACACCTTAAGTATATACCCGGTTTTCCGCATTCCGCACTGACACAGAATACGCAGCACTGCTTCCTTTACCGGTCTCACTTGTGGGCAGCTTCTCTTCACTGTACCACCAGTTTGTTCATTACCCGACTTCTAAATATTGCTTCTACGTCCACTTATATTTTTACTGGCATTTGGCCCTATTATAGCGTTGTATATTTGCTTTTTTGCGCCGTCTTGAAAACAAAAAGTCAGACAATTTCCCTGAATCCCCCGTCAGTAGTTCTAATAGAGAAATGTAAGATGCCCCCCAACAAAAATGGGTTGCTGTCACCACAACCGTGTGTTGGATAAGCAGAAAGATGGTTAAATGGATGGACTTTAATACATGGCCCAGGAAAAAGGTTCAGTTCAGAACATAAACGTGTATTCAATAATTGGTTTAAAACTTATAAAAATTACTCTTCTTTTCTTCTAATGATTCCCGATATGTTAATACTGCCAGTAACTGTAGGCCTTAAATTGGTCAGTGGACATTGCAAATAACGGCTCACTACCGCCACCCTGTGGCGAAAAAGCAGAGCGCACATTCCGTAGATGCGCCTGGAGCACGAAGCAGTGTTTGAGACGTCCTCATACTTTACCAAACATTTTAACTCACCGCGTGCTGTGCCTCTGTATAACCCGTAAAAAACGTATTAGGCTTCTTGTGATTGGAACAAATTAATAAGCAGGTGCAGTTGAATTGAAAGTACACTACTCGTGTATGCTAACGTTTCTGCTAAGACATTAAATGATGTACAATTAGACTACTTTAAAGGGGAATGTGAGCATCCATATTACACTATCTACTCACTTCGGCGTCAGGATTAATGCAACTTCAAATAATTTCTTGAAGGTGGAGGGAGTCTGATCATCATCTCCACCTTCAAGAAAGACCTTAATACCCATCTTTTCCATGATTTTGTGTAGCCTGAAGCCTCCTTACATTACCTTAATGATATTATAGTGTACATTTGGGGATTTAATAGTCTTATTAGGTTCTTGCTTAGTTTGAATTTTTGTAGCCCCAATACTGCTTACTGTACCTGGACATTCACTGGAAACTCAGTCTAGCTACTCTTTTGCTTAGTGGACTCCTGACAGTGTTCGTTTGCAATGTGCTATTTCTCTCACTAGTACATTGATTGACTCAAAAGTGTCTGCTAAATGTGCAAAGTAGACATTTAAATGCAAATAAAGTTTCACTTTTGT
This sequence comes from Stomatorhinus ivindoensis, assembly GCA_019775895.2. Taxonomy (NCBI): domain Eukaryota; kingdom Metazoa; phylum Chordata; class Actinopteri; order Osteoglossiformes; family Mormyridae; genus Stomatorhinus; species Stomatorhinus ivindoensis. The sequence goes on from JABFEB020000060.1 coordinate 20,454,957, forward strand.
TGCTACATTAAGTTCTCCATGTGGGCATGTGGCCAGTCAGCTAATAGATGAGGTGGAGATGCCCTTCCACCCTAAAGAGTTTCGGGTTTGAGTCTGGTCTGAAGCTCCTTTCATTTTCCAAATCTATGCACTGGCTTCCACTCATAGTCAAAACCGACGTCCTGATCAGGATGCTTTCTGTCATCATTCAGAAATGAGTGCAGATCACATGTGGCAGGACCCATCGTCTAAGACGCCATTAGATCAGTGGGCAGAAACCCTGTAATTGATGAGCATTCTATTAAGGCCCCTTGCCATGGGCTAAGGCCCAGCCTCGAACGTGTACCAGGTGAGTGTTTAAGCAGTGGTAAATACCAGCAAGAAGTATAGCTCATCAAAAGCCGGGCAGAATAGAAACCCTACTGGACGGTTGGTCTCTAGGACCAGAGTTGGAGATCCCTGAATATGAGGATCAATAGATTATTTCTCCAGAAAACGTTAATAAATAAGTCGATCAAAACTTAAAATAAGGCCAGCCAGTGCATTTAATATAGCTGGCTTTCTGTTGTTTTGGCCAGGCATCATCTCCGTTATACTCCAGGTCAGGCTAAGGCATCGAATCAGACACATGCTGAATTCCAGAGATGAATGAATTGCCCTTTACATCTACACATAAGAACAAAACCTCATCTAACAGCACGTTTCTCCTGCATCCTTGAACTCCATGTGCTGCTGCCCTCTCTTTGATCCTGAGAAATTTTGTAAAGCAAAAAGTAATTTTAATCACACCGGTATGCATTCTTCTTAGAATTACCATAATGGGTTGTAAATAAAGAAATTAAAACACAACAATAAACAGAATAATCATACACAGGTCAGCCCATTAGAGAATGATACCCTACAGCAGATTGGACACAACCATCTGATACGACATGCTGTCACCTTCCTGGATAAGTCCAGAAATGTAGGTTTGAGGTTTGGGCCACAAGGTCAGTTCAGTTTTGGGACATCTCCACATGGGCTTTCATGTGGTTTCTGATGCTCTCAGCTATCTGCTGGTCATCCTTGGTTGAGGTGTAATAGTCCAGAAAGAGGCCATCGGGATTGATTAGGTACATGAGAACAGTGTGGTCCACAATGTAATCATTGTCCTCGTCCTTGGGACCCTGGCTGTAGTACACCCTGAATTCCTGTCCCGCCTCCTTCACTTCCTCTGGTGTGCCGGTCAATCCAATCAAGCGAGGATGGAAATCTTTTATATACTTCTCCACTGCGGCCACGTCGTCTCTTTCCGGGTCCACGCTGATGAAGAGGGGCTGGATGCGTGGCAACGACAACTCCTGGTCCAGTGTGTGCACCACGCTGGTCATCTTCTCCAGCTCCTCAGGGCAAATGTCTGGGCAGTGGGTGAAACCAAAATACAGGAGGACCCATCTGCCCAGGAAGTCGCTCTTGGTCCTCCGCCGTCCTGTGTGGTCCAGGAGGCTGAAGTTTCCTTTGCCCAAGGCCACCTGCCTCAGCTGCTCAATCCGCTGCAACCTGATCTTCTGCTGTTTCTCGTGTCGCACAAACCACCAAGCGGCCAGGATCCCCCCACCGAACAGCAGCGTCACCACCAGGCGGGTGCGCAGCGTCACCCTGGGGGGGGGCTTCCCTGACCCCTGTGATAGGGTACGTTGACTCTGAGAAGGGTGGAATACACAGGCTGGGCCTCTGGGCCACTTCAAGTGAAGATCTGGCTTAAAGGAGCCAAGTCTGCAGGTGGAAGCCAGCTGGGAGAAGAAAGTCTTCTCAGCACCAAGTCTCCATGGGCAGCTTCGATGCGTGAATCCTGATCTAACTGTGTCGTTAGACACAGTTTCCAAGACTCTTCCACACACCATCTGGCGATGTTGTCTTCCGCTATTCTTAATAATATGCAGCATTCTGCACAAAATCTAATCTTAAAAAAAGTTTTGCAATATCATTAAACATCTAGTTCATTCACGCATAACTATTCTTGCGAACTCAGTATGATCCTCTTTGCTGCCATGCTAGCTACTTAAATATTATGTCATATATAGAACGGAAAGTAATCTGTGTTAGCTGGACCCACGGAAACAAATATATTAATACAACAGCAAAATAACTGACTAAAGATAACTAAATCTAGGTTTTTACAATTTGGATAGTAACGTTAACATCGAGCCAATTCTTACGCATGCTTTTTGACTGCTAATCAAGGTAGCTATCATTAAATCTGTGAGTAAATTACGTATTACGACCTTAACTTAGTTATATTTTGTCATCAGATATAAATCACAACACATGTAAACGCAACAAACCCACATTACATACCCGAAATAACTCTACACTGACATCTACCAGTTAGCGCCACGTGATTGGCTGGGGAGCCGTTGAAGTAAATCTATTTCACTATTTAAAATGTTAGATTCAGTTGTTCCGTAGGTTACACCTTTCATAATAAAAAAACTGTAAAGCCAAATAGGTCTTACACTTAGAATATGATAAGAATTTTAATACACCTCTTAAATAAAAACGAGCAGATTTTTTTTTCTAAACAGAAACTACGTCGCCCACAGTGACACGCATACGTCACGTTACCGGAAGTCTGAGGATATCGGTGTCATATAATGAATGTAATTTGTCGTTCAATTATTAAAATTAAAAAAAGAAAAAGTAATATATAAATTGGTCGAACGTAAAGTAATTAGTTGCTACAGTAAATCATATAATGATTGCATGTTAATGTACAAGAGAAGTAGCTTTGCTTGCACGTGTTTTATTCATTAAACTGATGAGGAAAAAATCCACATATTTTAATATTATGCTAGAAATCAAAACAAAACGTCAGCTGAATTAAATTGGGAAATAGAGAAGAAATAACATCGGCAAAATATCTTTATATTTCTTTATTCATCTTTTTAAATCCTTTCATCTACGGTCTACTATATATTAGCTGTCATCCGGCAGAAATAAATCATCTGTCACAAATTTGAAATCTTAAAGTTATTCTATTTAGTATTTAATAAGTATTCATTTTATGGCCTGTAAATATATTTACGGTACTCGTGAGACTATGTACTGCTATACTAGTAGTCGTCAGAATATACAGTGTTCACAACAATATGCCATTGTATCAATGAACGTTTCTATGGAAGTAAATCTGTGTCATCACAATAGTTTCTCGATTTCCAGCACTATTCCCATCCAAGACATGCATGTATAATCAGCTCAACATGCTTTTCCTCATTTTAACTCGACAGGGAAAATACTTAAGAGTTACAATAGTTGGCCATTAGATGGCACTATTGTACTCCTCAGCGAAAAGAGATTACATGTATCAGCGCTGTTTAAACAAATTACCACCTGCCTCTGCTTCTCCATGGGATTTATTGGAGATGACATTGCGATAATTAAACAGCAAGAATACCGAGGTTATCGTATTTCTAAATCTTTTTAAAGATTACTTATCAATATTGTTGTACTTCGTTTCTTGTTACGCGGTATATTCACTTGGCATGCATTTGGACACATATTTATTCAAAGAGAATTATCAACATAAACATTTGAATGTTTATTTGGGTGAAATTGTAGCTACTGAAACAAACTGAGCTAAGTACCTTAAACAAGGTAGCACGCTGTTAAAGTACGAGATGCTTTGCTGGTTTGCGGTGACGTTTTTACGGACGTGAGGTTATAACTCGAGGGGCTGCAGTAATATTCTTATGCAAGATACCTGTCATGCCCTAGGAAAATATCTCACGCCTTAGGAAAACGGCTAAATATGTGGAATTTTAAACTCAAGAATGTTCATTTCCATTTTCATACCCTTTTTCTTATCGAACTGGTACTCACTGTACTCCACTTAATCAGCTCGGTTAACGCATCGGTTACTTTGCTCGGTTAACGCATCTTCTTCAGGATCGAGGAGATTCAAGCTCTTAAATATGCCACCAATGTATTATACACAAACATACACTTTGGCGCAACCTCACGCTCTCAGAGACAAGCGATTTGAACGTAAAACTTGGTTATCAATTTATGAGCCGAACAGCAATAACGGTAATTAGGCGGCCCACATCCACAGTGCTCCCCGCAATCAAAGTAAAGAGGGAATAATAATTACTTTTACTCATTTTCCCGACTCTGACTCTCTCTCTCATGCAAATTCAACAGGCTTTAATTGCACGACAAAGAATTCCCATTGCCAAAGCACTCTACGGAGGATGCAACCCTCTTTCATGCTGGGTTTTGCATCCCTTTGTCACACCTGTGATGCATCACGCCACCCTTGCACTTAACTTCGTCTAATTTGCTCTCCTGGCCGTAAACTGCCCGACGCAGGAGACCCAAAGCGCCGGGGGTCTCAGTGTGACCAGATGAAGAGCGAATTCGCCCTTGAAGCAGGTCATGGTTATTCTCCCTGGGACAGGCTTACCTGCAGTGGATTCAAGACCTGAGATTATAGCTTTCACACCTCTTGCATGCGCCTGGTTGTCATCCGTATAATAATGCAACCTTTCAATGAGACTGAACAGGAATATTGGACGTGTGAAAAAATGGTGAGGATGAGTGAGATATTATCTTAAATAGTAAATTAACATCTTAATACAGCACCCCCAACACACAAATGCCGCAAACCCGTACAGTTCGAGGCTTTACGCAAATTTATTTAGCAGACGCGTTTCTCCAAAGGATGTTAATGAAACGCATAAAGGCATGGTTTCAATTTACGCTGTCGAAATGGAAAACCTATTAAAGTCTTCAGCGGCAATCAATGTGATCTGCAACTGATGCTGCCGTTTCCTGCGTTTGTATTGTCCGCCTGTCGTCTTTAGGGAGGCGTCGCCCTCACTATGATCGGTATTGAAGTCACGTGGTCACTGCGGTGTCACAATCACTGCCTCTGAATCTGTCTCGGGTGTGTGTGTCGGGGGCCATGCTTGGTTTCCCAGATGAGTGGCTGTCTGCAGAGATGTGCAGAGGCAGCACTAGCGAGTAACCGGGTGACTTTCTGACTGCAAGGCGACCACCCACGTAGCACGCGTGTGTGTGAGAGAGTGTAGGTGTTACAGATATAACCCAGCTATGTGAACAATCCGACATGCAGAGCGATTACAGCGGCCACAGCCAAGAAATGTACCAATGTACCACCAGGCACGTAGACACGTAGTAAAATTATTCATTTGAACCTACCTAGAATTTTGCCAGACCTTCCTCCCCTCCCCTCCCCCTTCATAAATTCATTTCTGGCTGTTGACCCATGAACCACTAATATGACTTTAAGGAGGATTTATATGTCTCTGTGACATTACTCCCCATACTGACCTGTAGGGGGTGCTGCTGCATATATGTGAAATATGGCGTGACTTGCACATTTCCCAAAAGTACGCCAGAAAGCAGGTGTGAGGGATTGATTATGCACACCTTGGGGTCCGGAGAGGTGTCTCAGCTGTTTCCATTTCTCCTCCGACAGCCCCATGGGCTCTACAGCAGGCTGGGTGTTTCATCTCCGGTTCACCTTTTCCAGGACAGACCAGTCCCCTTGCCTCTGGACGTCACTGGAGGAGCAGGTGATCAGAATCCGGGTGACCACTGTTCCCCTAGCCATCACGTGCCACTCTGCTGTGCTGGAGTGGCACCCCGAACCACAGCAATCCCTGGGCAAATCCCCCATCCGAGTCACACCGACGTCGCCATAGGCTGTCGCCGGGCACCTCTGGGTGTCCGTGGCCTTCCAGAATGCAGTGCATTAAGTAACACCACTATCTGAATGGGAAATCTGGTGCGCCAGCTTCTGCTGTCGTGGGTAATGGGGTGAGCAGACCCTCCTCTCCTGTGCTGTTTGTCACTCACTCTGAAGGGAGGCGGTGTGGGGGGGGGGGATGAGTTGCCGTGGTAATGCTAAGCGACTCCAAAAGCGGATAATCTGCCCTTTGCAGAGACGTAACTCCGCAGTCCTCATGCCCCCTCCCTACTCCCCCCCCTGGTGAGATGTTAGTTTTGACAGTGCAATGCCTTGCAGCTGTCGACGCAACGAACAAGAGGGACCAGCCCCCCCCCTCCCCTTCCTGGCTGGCACTGAATAACCCAGTCCAATTTTATGTACGAAATACCAGTTTAATCTAGTAACTCTGCTGTTCCTCCACTGTTTTTTACATTTGAGGTATTCAGTCTGTACACTTTCAGCAGGCTGCATTCATATCCCTAGTTCCAGTCATTTGGCCAGTTCCCACCTTAGAATATTCCAGAAGTCTGTTTACCATACTCCCCTTACCATTCAGCAGAAAACATTATGTGTGAAGGAAAACTCTGCTGTGCATCCAAGGAAAAGACGAATTGGGTCAAATTGCATAACGGCTCGAACCTGCTGATGTAAAGAGGAAGTGCCTTGATGGCCGCTGCTTGGTGCTGCGTGGCACCTTCTCGGGGTACTCTCCGCGCGCGTCGTGAGTCACTGTGCCGCGTGTTACATCATCGTGATGGCGGCTTTATATAACTGCAGGGCCCCTTTTTCCCACCGTGGCTCCTTGGGTGGGGGGGGGGTATGGTGGATCACAGGGACGCTGCTTCAGCCTAATGCATTCTGTACATTTTTTTACACTAGCCTGGAACGAGGTGCCTGTTCGTACTGTTAACATTTTTCCTAACGGTAACTGGCAGGAATGCTAAAGTCTGGCTGTCCCTCCTCAGCAGGCCGGGGCAAACACATCTGGATGTGTGTGTCAGTTTTACTATGGGTCAGTGCTGGTGGGCTGGTAGATTTCAGCAAAAATGGTCCTGGTTCTACGCAGGACACATTGACTTCCAAATAACAGCCGAGGGTGCTTCTCTGCTGACCAAATGTTCCCAAAATGTAATAAAAACCTGTTTTGTTTTTTTGACGTCGTGGGGACCATTTTTCAGGTCCCCACAAAGATCTGTGAATGTAATCGAAAAAGTAAAAATGTCAAAAGTGTCGTATTTTGTTTGGTTACTTATGAATAAGGTTAGGGCTGGGTAGGGGTTAAGGTCGTCATGATGGGATTAGAGTTTTCCTCATAGAAATGAATGGAGGGTTCCCACAAAGATATAATTACAGACCGGTGTGTGTGTGTCTGCACGGGCTGACTGTGTGATGCCTTAAGCTGCAGCTTCTGGTCGTCTTCCTCACTGCCCCTGCCTTTTCGATTCCTCTCCAGCCTCAGTTAAGAGTGGCTTCCTCTAGCAGGGGGGGTGGGGGGTCAGTGTCATGCTTGGTGCCATGTACACTGAAGCTTTCGGATAAAACAATAAATCAAACAGATCCTGTCAGCATTTCCTGGGTGGGCTGCGAACTTGTGGTCCTGCGTGGTGGTGGTAGGCTGGACACTTGGTCTCCTTGGATGGCTTGACTCACTGTTGTTACTTCCTCTGGGCAGGCTAGACCACCATCGATCTGGGCTTCAGTCCTGGGGGGGCTGAGGGCCAGCCGTTTGGCTCTGATGGAGGGGTGATGTCAGCCGGTGGGGGTGGGGTGGCAGTTAAAGTGCTACTCAGGCCCTTGGTAATAATAATCACTCACTGTCATTCTCTTAGCCCCCCCCAGTCAGTCAAAAAAGATGATAATTACTCTCATCTCCCTCTTCTGGTCTCACAGGCAGTTTTCCTTCTCAAACACATCGCTGAAATAATTTCTAGATTGAATTATTTGAATGCCTTTCTCCCCGTGGTCATCGGCATACAGTGGTGTTCATACCTGCACATTTTTCTGCGCACACTTTACTTGGGCTGGTTGTTTCTGCTTTATTGACTGCAGAACAGAGTTTATTCTGGCTGAGATACCTGTCACCTTTCGGAAACTGGGCTGCCAGGTTGTAATCTGATCTTTGTACCATAGATTCATCTTGGTTGTTGTTAGGGAACGATGCTCTTCAGTCTCTACATTTACACTAAGAAAATCCAATTATTGTGTTAGTCCGACGAAAATCAGACTTTTAAAGTGTCAGTCTAACTGAAATTTCTTGAAGTTGGACTAAGACACCCAGATAATGTGAATTTGAGTTGATTTACTCCTGCATGTAAACATTCATTCGGACTCAGACTGGCCTAGGAACTCCGCAATTATCTTATATATGTTTAAAATCAGTTTAAGGTTTACCTCTGCTGCTTTTGCGTGAGTGCTGCATGCGTTCTCTGAGAAAATCATAGTCATTCTCATCCTTGCTGTTTAAATTACTCCTAGATGGGTTTGTGCAAAATTTATGTTGAACTCCTTCTTTGTTTTGTGGCATTGAATGATCAGAGATGAAGCAGGACCCTGTAATGCAGGGGAATGATTTATGGGTAATAAAGCCAGGGGCATCAAAATCCAAAGGGACAAGACAGGAGGACGGTCAGGATGGTCACGGGAGATCAGAAGCCGGGCAGGTCAATCCTACAAATGGAGTCGAGACGAGGAGACGATGGGACAGGAAGGTAGACGAAGACAGACCAGGACGGCAGGGCAGGCAGGATCGGGCAGGCAGGGATGACCAGGGAAGCGGGGCAGGCAGGATCGGGCAGGCAGGGATGACCAGGGAAGCAGGGCAGGCACGACAGCAGGATATGAGGAGGCAGGCAGGGCAGGAGGGTGAGACACGAGACAGAAAAGTGCTTGGTATGGGTATGGCAACAATACTTCGCAACCTTTGGGAGTTGGCTTTGGGGTTAAGTAGCTCGGTTAGATTGCGATGATTGCCCGTCGTTGCGTGGCCCCGCCCCTGTGGGCATAACATGTTTCATAAATACCCCAATATTTATTACAACAAAATCACATCGCAATATTTGGAAAAACTGACAGTACTGGCATGTCATAGTATATTATACATAAAACTTGATTTCTTGTCATGCATCTGGATCGTGTTGCATCTGTTCTTCCAACTAAACCACCATTAAAGCTCGTGCCACTACATTTGTCCACACACCCATTATTATTAATTTTATTATTTTTTTATATCTGTGACCCAATAGGTGAACGGGAAAAGTCCAATACTAACAAGCTGAAGGAGGCATATCGCCACCTATCATATCACCTAGACATACTTTGTTTAATAAATCAATTCCCCTCCAGTGCATGTATACTGAGACAAGGACAGTAGTCAGATAAAATGGCATAGTCGAGCTGTAATCGTAGCTCAACTTAGCCGTGCATGTAAATGTACTGACACAGCTTTGTGAAGCACTGTCATCAGCCTGACACGGTTTCACGACGGCTTCGAGGTTGACAGAGATCCTGGGGTTCTGCTGTGTCCCACGTCACCTGCAGACAGAGCTTGTGTCGGGCTGCTCACAGAGTGCCTCTTGGAGTTCGCTAGGTGACCATTGCCGGGTTTCCACTCATCGAAGTGCTTCCAGAAGGTTCTGATCCGAATGACCATGTGGTTCTAAACCTGTCACCTGCCTACAGTAGGTTTGCTGGTGGCCGTCGGCCTGCGTGTTCAATGAGCGTGTTTTGTGAGGATGTGTGGGAAGAGCGTGTCCTTGGACAGGGGCTGGAGGCCGGAGAGCTGAGCTTTATGGGAGCAGCTGGGTGCCTCGTAACATATAGAAGAACAGCCCCCTTAGGCTGCATGCAAGCACATGTGTGTAGTGTGTGGAGCCCCCGCACAGCCGCGTATGATAATGCACACAGATTCATTGGCATGGACAAGCACAGTCACTCATATCTATATGCGACACACACACACACACACACAGTTCATGTATTCATTTCTTTGTAGGGATTTCCATCCATTTCTGTGGGCCTAACCCTAACCCTAACCCTAATCCTAACCCTAACCCTAACCCTAATCCTAATCCCACCATGATGACTTTAACTCTTAAAGCTTTTGGGATTCTTTATTTTCCGATTTTTTATACAAACACACACATGCATGCACAAATTTGCTGGTAAACTGAGAAATTTGGACTGCACTCGGTCAGACCCAGCCGAGCGGCTCACCTGCCAATCATCCGCCCCCCCAGCCCCACCCACCCACTTCACTGCTAATCCTCAGA
>JABFEB020000060.1:20529304-20568190 GCA_019775895.2 Stomatorhinus ivindoensis
TAGCAGTCACCGATTTTTATAAAATAGAGTTTTCCCTTATGGGGACCTGCAAACCGGTCCCCATAAGGGAAAAAAAAACGTATATTTATCACGTTATGGGAACATTGTGTCCCCATAAGGATAGGTATACCTGTTCACACACACACACACACACACACACACACGCACACATACACAGCAGATGAAGAGGAATGTGCGAGGTGCCGCCTGGACATTTCAAGGAGCCCGGTTGGAACGGGCACACAGCGACTTTACAAATACCAAAGAGTTTACTGTGACCGGAGCCGCTCCAGGTTCACATTCCCCAGGGGGTAACCGGGGAACACCAGAAACATGATAAACAGCTATAGAATGTCACACCAGACAATGAAATACAGTTCCGAGTTAGCATAATCGGCCTATAAGGGTGGCTTAGAGTGCATATTATATGACATGTATTATATTACATTTCTGTTGTATTACATCACATTTATGTTGCATCATAAACCATAAAATGACAAATAGGGTGTTAATCATAAGCAGCATCTTGCAAAATTCCACGGTCAGTGTGGCTGCAGTAATACAAGCAAGGATTGTACTGTACACTGTGGGGAATATCCTGTGGAATAACAGCTCTCATGACTAGCTTGTTATGACACATGGATGTTTGTGTTTTGAAGCCCGTTCGAGGTTCTGATCAGTGAGGAGGCGGGGCAACAGAAAGTCCGAGCCTGGGGTCCTGGCCTGGAGACAGGAATGGTGGGAAAATCAGCTGATTTTGTGGTGGAAGCCATCGGAACAGAAGTGGGAACTCTGGGTATGTCACACGTTAAAAGAACAGAGCGAGGGATTTGGCTGCTGAGGGAATTATGAGACACTTGATTCATTGTGAATTCATATTGAAAGAATGATATTATTTAGCACACTTGGACATGCTTATGATGTTTGTGGTTGTCATTGAGGTTAGAATTTTCTGAGGTTTTATCTTTGTGCTCTGATATATCGCACTAGTGGTTTCCTTGGGTGTCGGGCAAACTGCCTCCTTATAACACTACAGATCACGCTTCGCGAAACACAACAGTTTAGTACACAACAGTGATAACAATTGAGCGGTTCACCCACACAGCACAAGGAAAACAGTCCTTCTTCTGTGAAGGATGTTCCGCACCCCTCTGGAGTGCGTTCTGTGGGGCGCGACGCCTGTTATTTCTCCTACGTAGATTCTTTTCCTGCACTGCTTGCCTCACCCCATCCCAGGATGCATGCATGTTAGGTTTTGTCGTTTGAACTTGAGAGAAAGCAGCCATCAGTTAGTGGCCCACTCTGCCTCCTCTTGTTACTGTGGTCTGTGTTTGTATATGAACAAAATGTTGTGACCTCTGCTATGTGTGTAGACTAGGCAGCAGTAGACTGAAAACACAATGAGGTCATTGATCCAAAGATCCAAAATTCCTCTGATTTCCCATAAAACCCATGAAATGCATGAATAAGACCTGCAACTGGTCCACATAGTGTTAGCTTGTGTGCCTCTTGGTTGTTAAGCTACTTCATGTTGGATTCTTTCTGTTTTAGAAAAACAACTTTTTAGAGATTTATATTTGAGTAAGAGGCAGAGCCAAGGGCACCCAGCTCTCTTTCTCTATAGGCTTTTCCATTGAGGGACCGTCCCAAGCCAAGATCGAGTGTGACGACAAGGGCGACGGCTCCTGCGATGTGTCCTATTGGCCGACAGAACCAGGCGACTACGCCGTGCACGTTATCTGCGATGACGAAGACATCAAAGACAGTCCCTTCATGGCTCATATCCTTCCTGCTGCTAACAACGTCTTCCCAGAGAAGGCAGGTCACCCCCTCTGATGTTTATGACCGTTAAAATTTAAATAAATATATTCAAGCTTATTTCTCAACTGATTTTCCAGCATAACTCTGGATAAGAGCACCAGCTGTGTAAATATCTGAGATGAATTACATGCAGCCGTCTGCTTCCAATTATTCCCTTGGCCAGCGGTGATCACCATGAGAATCTCATGGTGTTGTGCCTTTTGTTGCAGGTGAAAGCATATGGTCCAGGCCTGGAGCCCACCGGCTGCATCGTGAACAAGCCTGCCGAGTTCACCATCGACGCCCGTCGCGCTGGGAAAGGGCAGCTGAAAATCTACGCCCAGGTACGGGGGATCATCTACAGAGACTACACAGCGCCACGAGCAGCAGAAGCGTCAGCTGACGTGCCGCGGAGTGCTCAACCTCTCCAGCTGACATTCTGACTTGTTCACCAGTGTTTAAGGTGTTAAGTTGAAATTGTGGCTCGGACTATGGTTTCGGTTACAAAAACATAATCCTTGACACGGCTGACATAATTCCTGGCTTCTCTGCCAGCCTGGTGGATGATGTTGTGTATATATATTTTTTTCAGGATGCAGAAGGCTTCCCTATTGACATTCAGATCATGGATAATGGGGACAGCACGTTCTTTTGTGTCTACATCCCAACCAAGCCACTTAAGCACACCATCATCATCACGTGGGGAGAGGTCAACGTTCCCAGCAGCCCTTTCAGGGTGAGAGACCACAAAACCTTCTGATCTACCTGGAAATCAAGGTCTCGGTAACACAGGGCACAGATACTTAGTAATAATTCACTTACTACTGAAGTACAAATCATGAACAAAGCATGAACAAATGTAGTAGCTACTTAAGATAATATCTGCCACGATTCATTCATCATGAGATCAGTATTTCTTGTGTTAATCATTATTTGTTTCTTTAGTAGTTCATTCAATAGTCAAACAGGATTTAGAGTATTAACAAATATAGTAACTGCTTGGGATGAAAGATGCACCAGGATTGATTAACATGAGATCAGTATGTAACTAAGACTTAGTCTGTGGTTAATTAATACCTAAGTAACAGCATAATACTATATTATTTTTGCCTTGTCAATTAAGGTGTTACCAAGGTTGTTATCGCAAATATTAGAAGGAATGTTAGTGATACAATTTAGAGAAGAATTGGTCAGAGCAGAATATAACAAATATCTCTAGCAGTACGTTTTAGCAGGAGTAACGTCTGGGAGATTGACACTTTGGAGCCATGATAGGACGTGATTCCGGGGTCCATCCAGACTGGGCCTGGAGTTCATGTTTACTGCTTCATGAAATCTCACTCTGCCCTGATGGTGGACGGTGCTAATTATGTTCAGGTGACCATTGGAGAAGGTAGTCACCCAGAGAATGTGAAGGTATATGGACCAGGGGTGGAGAAGGCAGGGCTAAAAGCCAATGAGCCCACCTATTTCACCGTGGACTGCAGTGAAGCTGGACAGGGTAAGAATAATCTAAACTGTAAGTAGGATACTCTGGAATAATGTGTATATTAAGAAACTCACTTGGCCTTATGAATGCAGTATGACGATCATGTGACCCTAACACTAAGTATAATGCTGTCACTCCATTGTCTCACTGTGGCAGGCGACGTCAGCATTGGGATCAAGTGTGCTCCTGGTGTCGTTGGACCAGCTGAGGCTGACATCGACTTTGACATCATCAAGAATGACAATGACACTTTCACTGTCAAATACACCCCTCCCGGCCCAGGTCGTTACACCATAATGGTCCTGTTTGCTGACCAGGTGGGTCTAGGTGGAGCTTCTTTGGCTGTCTTTCATGGTCACATGACAAGCACCGTAAACCGAGATATGTTCTTCTCACTTGGATACAGGAAATTCCCATCAGCCCGTTCCGCATCAAAGTGGACCCCTCCCACGATGCTGCTAAGGTGAGGGCAGAAGGCCCTGGACTGAACAAGACAGGTATGTCCTCGTGGGATCACGGCAACGAGACTTCACGTGTTTCCAGGGGTCCCCCGCTGTCGAACCTGAAGAAGATGCCCAGGGTCATTCATCGGCGATGGTGGCCAATAAAAGGACTGCGGTAGGCGTGTCCCTGACGGCTTCTGCACGTTACAGGTGTGGAGGTGGGCAAGCCCACGCATTTCACGGTGTACACAAAAGGTGCTGGCAAAGCCAAGCTCGACGTCCATTTCACCGGTGCAGCCAAGGGAGAGGCCGTGCAGGACTTTGAGATCATTGACAACCACGATTACTCCTACACTGTGAGGTACACAGCTGTGCAGCAGGTAAGACCGACGCACTCGGCCCATCCATGGTATCGTACCATGTGCTCACCTGCTAGTGAGGAACCAATAGCTGCTCTAGGTACAGATTGTCTGCTTTGTGTATTGTGACCAATAACATTTAGAGATTTAATACTGAATTATAATGGCTATTACATAATACTTTTTAGTTCCTCTTTGAGCAAGTACAATACATTTGGTACTTTCTTGAAGTACTGTAAGTACTATACTTGGTGCCTTTTGTCTTGCTGATCCTGAATGAGTTACTGTGTCCCCCAACCCAGGGAAATATGACCATCGCTGTTTCACACGGAGGTGATGCAATTCCCAAGAGCCCGTTCAGCATCACTGTCGCCCCTCCTTTGGATCTCAACAAGGTTAAAGTTCAAGGCCTCAGCAACAGTAAGTACTGCAAGCAAAACTCAACAGTGACCAACCACTAGTGAAGCTTTATAATAAGCAGCATTATTACCATAATGTTTAAAAGCAGAATGAGGCACACTAGGGGGAGAATTACCTCGGAACTGCCTATTTGTGTCTTCAGAAGTGGATGTTGGCAAGGACCAGGAGTTTGCAGTCAACACACGGGGCGCTGGAGGGCAGGGAACAGTTGATGTGAAGATCACATCCCCCTCACGACGGCCAATCCCATGCAAGGTAGAATCAGGCACGGACAATGACATTCACTCTGTGAAGTACATCCCTCCTGAGGAGGGCCCCTACAAGGTTGACATCAGCTATGATGGAAACCCATTACCTGGCAGTCCCTTTGCTGTGGAGGGGGTCATGCCCCCTGACCCATCAAAGGTAAACAAAATCTCTTATTTTTCATTTCTGTTCTTAGAATCTATAAGATCTAATTGTTAAAGCGAGAGTTATTAATAAGTCAATTGCATAGATAACGTTTCCTGTCTTGCAGGTACGTGCATATGGCCCAGGACTGAAAGGAGGCACTGTGGGTAAACCAGCCCCATTTGCCATTGACACAAAGGGGGCAGGCACAGGTGGGCTGGGCCTAACAGTGGAGGGGCCTTGCGAGGCGAAGATCGAGTGCCAGGACAATGGCGATGGCTCCTGCTCCGTGTCCTACCTGCCCACCGAGCCTGGCGAGTACTCCATCAACATCCTCTTTGCCGAAACCCACATTCCTGGCTCTCCATTCAAAGCGCTGGTCCAGCCGGTCTTCGACCCCAGCAAGGTGACGGCCAGCGGGCCGGGCCTGGAGCGGGGCAAGGTCAACGAGGCGGGCTCCTTCACTGTGGACTGCTCGAAGGCTGGAGAAGCTGAGCTCACCATTGAGATAATATCAGACTCGGGGTCCAAGGCTGAGGTACACGTTCAGAACAACAGTGATGGCACATACTCCATCACCTACATCCCTTCCTTCCATGGGATGTACACCATCACAATCAAATATGGAGGACACGCTGTGCCCAAATTCCCTGCCCGACTCCAGGTGGACCCGGCCATCGACACCAGTGGAGTGAAGGTCTATGGACCAGGCATTGAACCCAGAGGTAGGAGGACTTCTTCTGGACTCTCCACAGAACTTTGTTAATATGTTGAACGTTTTTCATGCGCCGATCTAGTGAGTAGAACTAGGAGCAGATAAGTCTCAGGTCCGCAGTAATCCCGTCACCTGAAGCCAATCTGATTACAGTCCTTTCACATATCGAGCCAATCAGATTACAGTCGGCAGCTGTTACATGTTTTCAAGTTTTCCACCAAAGGATCCTGCCGCAGATTCATGACTCTGACTTGCCATTGGCTGATGGATTGCTAGTGGATGGGCATTTGTTCAATCCACATTAGTCTTTCTTTCTGTCAGAACAGACCTTTATAATTGGATGGTGACGTCAATAGTTTAGCAAAAGATTGTTCTGTATATTATATGTAAGCTAACTGTTCATATTAAAAAAAAGTAGTATGACCAGGCCAAGGCTGTTCAGTCATGCATATCTGGGTCACAGTGTGCTGCAGGATCCTATAATGTTCCCATATAATTATTATTTTTTGACTTTGATCTTAGAAAATTGCTGCTTCGATCAAAAAGACTTTGTGAAAGGAGAATGAAGGGGGGGCTGAACGTGAACAGAGTTAGCTATCCTCGTGCCCACGAATCGCCACATTCGCACTGTTGCCTTTTGACTTTTCGTACGTCTGGCTGACTTGAGAAATAGTGTTCCTATCAACACAGCACGATAACACAAGGTCTTACGTTCGTAGCTCTGCTTCCGTTTAATTTCTGCTTCCGTTTAATTAGGAGATGAATTTCCATGGTGAGACTTACTAAACCGAAGCAACTTTTTGCCTTGGAGATACTCGCGCCAGTAAATTGAGGCTCAACGAGGCAAAATTTCTGCACTCGCTATCGAGTAAAGAATGAGGTCTGTACCAGTAAAGCTGTCCACTTGCCTCTTGCTGTCAGCAGCCTGATGGATAGTTCACTACCTCTGGGGGGGGTCCCGTTAAATACAAACTTCCCATGAACCTTTCTCTTGCCGATTTGTCACTGTACTCTGGGAGATACTCTTCCCCGGGGAGAACTGTAATTCATCAGCCGTCGCTCTGTTCGCAGGGGTGCTCCGGGAGGTCACCACGCACTTCATCGTCGATGCTCGCGCCCACAGCAAGGTTGGGGGCGGGCATGTGAAAGCCCGGATCGTTAACCCTTCAGGAAACAACACCGACGTTTACATTACCGACAAGGGAGATGGGACTTACAGGCTGGAGTATACAGCTTACGAAGATGGTAGGACATCAGAGAAGAGAGACATTCATTCATTTGTAACTATTGCTAAAAAGCATTTTTTCCCATATGATTTTCATGAATACACTGTCAGAAAAAAAGAGTACCAATTTGTACCTTTGTTTGTACCCTCAAGGATCTGCCACCTGTACCCTATAGGTAAATGTCCCTTTTAGTCTTATTTAATGTACAGAAAGGAACTCGGAGGGACATCCCCAAGGTACAAACAACATTAGTGTACCCCTAATGGTACAAAAATATTCCTGATAGTCTATTTCTGTACCTTAAAGGGTACAAGTACCTACAGCTATAAGGTACAAATGGCAGACTGAGGGTACAGCTCCAGTGACAAGCAGAACAAATTGATACTCTTTTTTTCTGACAGTGTATGATCCGGTAAAGTCTGCATTTCGGGAGAACTTGGAAAATATATGGTCAAAGCTGAATTATTAGTGTTTCTTGGTAAATCTGTTAATTGAAAAACAAGCGCGTCTGCGGTCTCCCGCCCCATTTCTGCTCTTGCTGTTAGCCTGGGCGAAAATGGCTCTGGGGCTTTACAGTTTTGATTGCAAAAAAAATCCATTGTGTT
The DNA here is from genome assembly GCA_019775895.2 of Stomatorhinus ivindoensis. Classification (NCBI taxonomy): domain Eukaryota; kingdom Metazoa; phylum Chordata; class Actinopteri; order Osteoglossiformes; family Mormyridae; genus Stomatorhinus; species Stomatorhinus ivindoensis. Next base: position 20,536,752 of record JABFEB020000060.1, read on the forward strand.
GTTTTTCCAAACAGCAGTTCATCCATAAAGAGACACGCAGTGAAAATCAGCTTGGCAAGTTTAGTGTTGCCGGGGGAGCCAGGGGGCGTAAAAATAGGACTAGTTAACGGCATGGGGAGGGTTGAGTAAGGAGCTTTCGGGAGACTATAAATAAGTGGTAGGCCAGCATGGCCCCCTGCACTCGATACTGGCTGGAGACACTGGCAGAAACCCTGAGAGTAATGCCTGAGCCTGGGAGGGGGGGGGGCTCTTCAGCATCCATCTCCGTTGGGGTCACACAGGTGACACTGGTGCTGTTGCCATGTCTGCTGAGCCGAGAGCAGGTGTGCAGATTGTTCCTGCACTGTAATGAGCACCAGCACTGCTCCGTGAAAAGCTCTATTGATCCAGACTGAGTCTGTGAATCGCTGGGGCCATTGGACCTGATGCTGTCACCCTCTCCCTAACTTTCTATTCTTTAGTAGAGCAGCAAAAATCCTCAGACTGGCTTATTCCCGAGGGGCTCTGCTATGGTCTATAACAAGCTTTTGCACCAGGTGACATATTTAAACCTGTTGATGATGTCATTGCTTCTGTAGGCACGCACCTGATTGAGATCCTATATGATGACATTGCGGTTCCCAAGAGTCCCTTCAGGGTGATGGTCACTGAGGGCTGTGACCCAACACGCGTGCGGGCATACGGTCCTGGATTGGAAGAGGGACTGGTTAACAAGCCCAACCGATTTACCGTGGAAACAAGGTATTGGCAGGACATTCTCATTAAGAGGGGAATGCTGTCTGGAATTCTTATTTTGTTACTGCGGAAGAGAGACTGAACTGAGATGGAATGTGTGCCACAGATTTGTGTTTTTCTGTAGTGACAAGCTCCCAATTTTATTCCTGCAGAGGTGCTGGGACTGGAGGGCTGGGTTTGGCCATTGAGGGACCCTCTGAGGCCAAGATGTCCTGCAAGGACAACAAAGATGGCAGCTGCAGCGTGGAGTACATCCCGTTTACACCTGGGGACTATGACGTCAATATCACCTTTGGAGGACATCCCATACCTGGTACCTTGTGTTTGAAATGACAGGATATGACATCACATTTCTACTTCTGTGATTAGTTTAGCTTAGGTTAAATTCGATTAGATTAGGTTGGGTCAGACTTAAAAATTTCCAGGATTTCTCTATTTATTCTGTCATACATATTTTACGCATATTACTATCCAATGTCTGTTCCTGTGACATTTTTTATGACATCATACATGCAGTTTGATTCCATTTAGCAGAAGTCAAAATAATGCACAATTAGACTGAGACAGTTTTCTGGAATGTATGACAGATTAACGTCTGAATCTATTTCCTGGAGGTTCCTTATGTAAACTTGTCATAATGGTTATACTGCTAAATTTATACATGTTTTAAGTGATATAAAATGAGAGCAGCAGTGACGGAGAAGGTAGATGAGGTGTGTCTGTGTCTCTGATATACAGGAAGTCCCTTCCGTGTTCCCGTCCGGGAGCTGGTGGACCCCAGCAAGGTGAAATGCTCCGGCCCTGGGCTGGGGAGCGGCGTGAGGGCGCACGTGCCCCAGACGTTCACCGTGGACACCAGCAAAGCCGGCTTGGCCCCCCTAGAGGTGCTGCTTTATGGGCCAACTGGTAAGAAGCCACATCACACACACCAAAAGACAGAAATACACACTAACACATTGTGTGTGTAGATACACACACCAACAAGGCAAATACTCAAGCACACGTATGATTACAAATTGTACTAAAATTCTAATCAAAATTGTATTTTATTCTCAGCATTTTGTGTGGACAGCAAAGAAAGAATTTCATTGCACAGAGAAGTGCATTTTTCTGTTGTATATATGACAATAAACACTTTGAATCTTGAATCTTGATTCACAAACACCAATGACACACAAATGTAAATTGAGGCACACAAAACTCTCTCACACTTGCTCGTACACATTGTATTACAGGCACTCGGTAACAAACACATTTGTGTGTGTGTGTGTGTGTGTGTATATATATATATATATACACACACACATACACACACACACACATATATATATATATATATACGCCGTTGGCCAGGCAAACGGAGCAAGCAGGCAGGAATATGGGGTAGGACAGGACACCTACAGCACGCACCATCAACTAACATCACGAAACATCATACAACATCAGGTAACATCAATGACTGATCTGGGGCACACTGACACAGACGCTGACTAAATGCACGTAGCAATCAAACGACAACAGGTGGCCACGATCAGGATCAGACGCGAGGTAATGAGGGGGCGTGGCACACATGAGGCTCGGATGCGCGGATCATGACACCTATATATTTTCATAATACACAAAGCACACACTCCTATTTCTAAGGAGATACACAGCGGAGAATTTAAGACAATGTTATTTTTTCATAAACGAGGCCCCGTTTTCTTGACCCCTGTGGAGTTACGAACTGAAGGACAGTATGTTAATCTTATCTTTCAAAGAACGGTTGAATTATTCATGCGAGAGAACAATTATTTTTCCATTTTTTCCTTGTCACCAGGGGCAGCTGAACCCGTTAGCATCAAAGACAACGGCGATGGCACCCACACGGTCAACTACACGCCTGCCAAGGACGGGCCTTACACTGTGTCGGTTAAATATGCCGACCAGGAGGTTCCTCGTAGGTGAGGACCTACTCGAATCGTCTTTTGCTGCATCAAAGAGGCTTTTTCTTACCATTTCAGGATTATGGTTGGAACAAGTCAGTTCATGTCCGCGTCCTTTCCTGTTAGAGGGCAACTGCATTGAAGGGTAGTAATTGATCTCAACAGGATTCTGCACTACAGGATGAGTCATACAGTGCGGGCTGAGGAAGTCAAGCTGCCGTCGAATGCATTGCGGTTTCTTGTCCGCCACAGTTTATGCCGAAACACGCCATGTTTGGTTGTTCTTCTGCAGTTGGTAACTCAGACCCTGCGATGCTGAGTAGTCTTACGAGTTCCTCACTTATCCCCCATCGCCCTGCTTTTCTACTCCTCCCCCATCTCAGTCCGTTTAAGATCAAAGTGCTTCCCGCGCACGATGCCAGCAAGGTGCGTGCCAGCGGCCCCGGGCTTAACGCCTCCGGCGTGCCCGCCAGCTTGCCCGTTGAGTTCACCATCGACGCGCGGGACGCTGGAGAAGGACTGCTCACCGTGCAGATTCTGGTGAGCTTCATTATCGATTGGTTGCCGGGAGACTGCTTTCATCCAACATGAAAAGGTTCAGTTTTAATGACAAATTGAACAGTGAAAGCAAGGATTTTGGCAGAAAATTGCAAAATGGCCCCCCAAGAGCTGCTTTTGCAATAACGAGAATTCAACTAAGAGAAAACGCACCCTTTTTAAAATTCTGATATTTAGACCCTTAACTGTTCCCTCTAAGTGTGTGTGGACTGACACACATTAGATTTAACTTGTGTTTTGATGTGGTTTGAAGTCCTTGATTAACTTCAAAGAAAATAATGCTTTCTGGCTGTTTTTAATTTGTGAATGGCACACATATTAAGTTCAATGAACTCTCTTGTGTGTCCTCCAAAACAATCTCTTGTAAAAATACTGTTCTTCAGCTGAAATAGATTCCAGAACAATGTCATTCATTTTCCATTGTTGTTTTGATGAGCTTGATCCCTTCACCATCCTTCCCGATAACCACTCGGCCACCTGGTGGCCCTGGTTTATACATGTAAACATCAACAAAGGGTAAAGGACCTAGTGGATGATGATGGTGCACGACAATCAGGAGGTTTACTGAGACTAATGAGTATGTCCAGTGTGCACGGCGACACACACTATCAGAAATACAAGCCGAATCACATGTTATACATGGATAGTAACGAGCGTGTCTGCCTCCCAGGATCCCGAGGGGAAGCCGAAGAAAGCCAATATCCGGGATAACAGAGATGGAACCTACACGGTGTCCTACGTGCCAGACATGACGGGACGCTACACCATCACCATCAAGTACGGTGGAGATGAGATTCCATACTCACCCTACCGCATCCACGCCCTGCCCTCTGGGGATGCCAGCAAATGCCTGGTCACAGGTCAGTCCAGGCCAAAACGTAGCCGGTGCTATTCTACAGCAGCCATGGAAACCATTACTAAAGCATCATGTTATCTTCTTTTAATTTTCAGTATCCATTGGTGGACATGGATTGGGTAAGCAGTTGAATCAACATGAGAACTGCAGATGGAGATCAGTTGTCAGTGAGCAGGTGAATCACTGGGCCGAATCGGTTCCCTGTGGGTGATACCGATACTTCACAGGTACAGGTCTTGGACCCACCATTCAGATCGGGGAGGAGACTGTCATTACAGTGGATGCGAAAGCTGCAGGAAAGGGAAAGGTCACCTGCAAGGTATCCACGCCCGACGGTGCAGAGCTGGATGTGGACGTGGTGGAGAACTCCGACGGCACCTTCGACATCTACTACACGGCCCCAGAGCCGGGGAAATATGTCATCACCATTCGCTTTGGAGGGGAGCAGATTCCCAACAGCCCCTTCCATGTGGTGGTACGTACTTCCTGTCAGGGTTACATGACAATATACAATTTATATAACTCTGCTGGCAAGGTTCTGCATGTTTGAAATTGTTCAAGATGTACAAACTGCATGTACATTGAAACAATTTGATAAATTCAAACCAGAAGCCTACAGAATTGTTTGAACATCATTATTGTTTTATTTAACACAAATATGAATATGCAGCTACAAGAAAGCATGTGGTAGGTTTTCCTACCACATTGTATCTAAAAGAATAAGATATAAAGAATGAAATGATGCACATCTAGAGCCTGTGTGCCCTGGGATGTGGCAGGTGTATGCGTACTGAGCTGGTAAAGACATACTGTTCCTAAGTGAAGAAAAGCAAGGCAGATGGGCCATGTTCTCGTTCTCTTGTGACTGTGAAATGTCAAGAATGAAGTTGCACGCGGCTCTAACGGGTTTTTCTTGACGGCATGTTTCTTGTGGATGTCTGACTGTCAGGAGGAGACCAAAGAGGTTTTGCTTAAGAGCAGCACTGGCAGACATCTCTGAATTTGTTTATCGATTTGGAAAGGTGTATCTTTAACGTAAAGAAATGTCCCAGTGCCGCCTGTGTGGTTACAGCCTTTGAGAAGGATCTCCCTGCTCTGATGTCTACGTGAGATGTCATTAACAGTGTGGAGATGGTCATGGATGTGTGCATTAACATGGATATGTTATCTCTGATTTACCTTCCCACTAGGCATGTGACACCATCCCTATAATCGAGGAACCATGTGACAAGCTGCAGTTACATCAGCCCTACGCACCCTACCAGAGCTACCCCCCACACTGGGTATAAACACACACATCCCCAGTCCATGGAGACACAGAATCTCCAGGGGACATTGTCCCTTCATCACCAGTCCCCTCATTCACTAATACCCCGCACACCATCATCCTCACCTATGGAGTCTACTCAAAAGGACCCTTCTGTCGAATAGCTCAGACATACCCCTTGGGCAGAGCTGAGCCAAAACTGAACCATGAAGTAACTTTCAGACTGGTATATGTGATTGATTCACTGCATAAATAAATACAATTGCCATTTGATTATAAACCATTCTGACCTACTATAGCATGTATCACAATCATCATATGCTTAGTAGCTTAGCATTGATAGCTTTTTGCTAATACTATAGTAGTACTAGAGCCATATTAAGAGGGTATGTCTAAGTGACAGAAAATGGGCACCTGTTAGCTTCACTGTACCCTTCCCATAATCCCTCTCTACATCACTGGTTCATCCATCAGTCACTCAGTCATCCAATTCGCTTACCACCTTGTTCCTCCTGCAGTGTCTCCTGTCCCCGCCTTGCCCTCTATCCCATTGTTCTTTGCGTTTTAACGCTTCCACCGAGGCAACCCGTAATGTTCTCATGACATTTAAGAGATCCCGAAAACGTCTGAGCACCAGGCCACAGGGACGCTGTGAGAACATTGCATGTTAGCCTCTGAAAATATCAGATGGGTCATAATCATGAGCTACGGTTTTTTTCAACAGCAGCAGGTTCTTGCTTCATTAAAATTGTGGCTTTGTGATAGACTATAAGGTAAAATGATCATAATACATTTAAAAAATATTAATTCCAGGTGCAGGCAATGGGTTTTCTGTTAAAAATGAGTATTACACTGGTGATGTTGTCATGTTCATTATATTATTGGCCTTGAGTTTGGAAGTTCAGGGCCTATGAAAAATTTTAGTTCTGTGACAGATCTGATTCTGTCTTCCCCTTTATCGTTTGTATGTTTTTGTACATGTTGTTACTTTATTGTTCTCTTGGATTAATGTATCATATTTCTGTGCATGGTTTGGTGTTTTGTCAGTCATTCGTTTTCCTTTCAGCTGCTCTGTCTCTCGTCAGATCGGCCTACAGGGCCTGAAATCTGTCTTTGTCGCCTGTACCTGGTGTCTCGCTCGGGCCTCGACATCCCCTCCCCTCCGAATTTTCCCTTCGCGTTCTCCGGTCAGTTACGCAGTTGGCCGCTAACCCTGCTCTCCCCTTTGCACGTTTCCCAGGCCACAGAGGAACCGACTGTCCCCTCTGAGGGTGCAGAGCCCTTGCTCCGACCTTTCAATCTAGTCATACCCTTCACAGTACAGAAGGGCGAGATCACAGGTGAGATCCTTAGCTGTCCCCTGGGCGACAGGGAGACATTTACTGTAAGCAGACGGGCCTTTGACGCCCCAATAAGCCCTTGGTTTTATATGACTTGGCTCTCGCTATTGGCAGCAGTCAGTATTTACGACAGATATGTCAACTCCCAGTAAAGTAGGCGAGGTTCCTTTCCCCTGTAATCCAGCTGGATTCTCATTTAATTCACTGATTTCATGGTAGCTCTCATGGGTGCCTTTCTCTTTAGACTTTATTTATAGTGTTGGGTCTGAAATGAATTCTGGGCATAGCAGCGATGTGTTTCAGATTACGATTGTTAGCATTTTCTGGGTTTGAAGGTTTCTTTGCCAGACCAGTCTCTATTACACAAACACTCGTGCATATTTGTGCCAGATTGTGGTGTGTAGGTGTTGGGCTTTGTTTGGTTGTGACAAGGTGTCATTATGCCTCGTAGGTGAAGTTCGCATGCCATCTGGCAAGACGGCTCGTCCTCATATCACCGACAACAAGGACGGCACAGTGACGGTGAGGTACGCCCCAACAGAGAAGGGCCTACATGAGATGGACATCAAGTATGACGGCAGCCACATACCAGGTGGGAAACCCCAAGTAGTGTCACTGAATAGTGTCAGGGTTTCTTAATGCATAAAGTTTATTTTACCAGAGTCAAAGATATTGCCTCTCAATAACATGTGGAAAACAAGCGTAATTATCTGTGCAAAAAGAAAATAAAGTGCGTAATGAGAAACATAGTTGAGATTTGGAGGGATAGCAAGATAAACAGTGCTAGTTCATAAGCAATCACCGAAGGCTGATTTGTGTTGGATTCTTGTTTTCACAGGAAGCCCTTTGCAGTTCTATGTGGACGCCATCAACAGTGGTCATGTGACGGCCTATGGGCCGGGCCTGTGCCACGGTGTGGTGAACAAGCCTGCCACGTTCACCATCGTCACCAAGGATGCTGGAGAAGGTATGTCCTGCTGGAACATGAAACAGTCTTGTCGACTCTAGGGAGAGCTTGACGACTGGGGCTAATAAATAAACGATTTTAAGGAAACGTATTTGATTTTGACTGGGGTTTGAGGGTAGCGGCGTTTTCCTGTTCTCTTGTTGTGTAGATTTCCTCTGGGTTCTCTGTTTACTCCTGTAGTCCTAATACATCCAGTTAAGGTGGACTGGCATTTCTAAATTGCCATAGTCTATGTTATGAGCTGTGTTTTTTGCTTCTCCTGCGATGGACTAACATCCTGTCCAGTGTGTCCTCTGCCTTTTTCCTTACGATGTCTCAATCAGGCTCCAGAATCCTCTATATCCCTGTACTGGTTAAGTGGATGGATGGATGGATATAGGGATGTATAGATAGATGAAATAGTTGAATGGATGGGTGGGCAACAGTGTAAGGAATGATTAGAACTATTGCCATACTATGTACTGCAAAAGAAAAAGTTCCAATAAATGTTAAATGACTCATGGCTTTCACTCAGGTGGCCTGTCGCTGGCTGTGGAGGGTCCATCCAAGGCAGAGATCACATGCAAGGACAACAAAGATGGCACCTGCACCGTGTCCTACATGCCCACTGCGCCTGGTGACTACAGCATCATTGTCAAGTTCGATGACAAACATATCCCAGGCAGCCCATTCATGGCTAAGATTACAGGTATCATTTTTCCCCCCTCCTTCTGTCATATGTTTATGTCACCCATGAGCAGCTGTAGGACAACAGGGGAGTGTGTGTTTAGGCTTCTGTGAGGCTCAGATTAGCAGGATCCACCTGTTTCCTCCATCTACCCCCTCACGCTTGTACTAATCCTTCCGCCATAACGTCTCTTGGTTCCACATTTTAGTGTTTCCACTGTTTACGCAAACAGCCACTTCATCAGTGATTCTTATTGGGTGAGGAGATTACGTGGGACAGAGTGGGGATGTAAATCGTATAGGGTGCCCCAAGTTTGAAGTTTCGACTTGATCTTACTTTTGGACCTTGTGTTTCATTCCAACAAACAGCTTCAGGATCTGACTCTCATTGAGTGTCTCAGTGTTCGCAACCTTTTCTGATGATATCTGGTGGATTTTTTTTTAGTGCTGGACGGTTTCTTGTCATTCTGCAGGCGATGACTCTCTGAGAACTTCACAGCTCAATGTAGGCACGGCGACTGACGTCTCTCTGAAGATCACAGAAACAGATCTCAGCTCGCTCACAGCGAGCATCCGAGCTCCTTCGGGCAACGAGGAGCCATGTCTTCTTAAAAGACTCCCCAATCGCCACATTGGTGAGCTGCTCTGCATGTGCTAGGCCTCGGCCAATGGTGGTCATGTTTATTCTAGCCTGAAACACTATACAGTGTACACTATACACTATAGAGTGTTACCAAGTGCTATCTGTTTAGATCTTGTAGGCGTTTTGATTAGTCTGAGAAGTAGGGCTGAACATTAGGGTTATAGAGGCCTTCAGACTCTGAACCAATGAGCACTTTATACATTGGGTGTGAACTTTTAAAGTATCAGTGACTTTTCTGCTTTTTTCAGTATGTTTTTGCTGTTCAGGGCTGCTTTTACTATACAGTATGTCTTCCCATGAGTTCCGCTCTTGGTCTTATGATATGTTTTGGTGTCTTGTCCAGTGTAGAGAATGGGTTATTTTTTTAAATCTTCCCTGTGTCTCTACAGGTATCTCCTTTACTCCTAAGGAAGTGGGTGAACATGTAGTGAGCGTGAAGAAGAGTGGAAAGCATGTGACCAACAGCCCTTTTAAGATCATGGTGGGCCAGTCCGAGATCGGGGACGCCAGTAAGGTCAAGGTGTTCGGCAAGGGTCTGACAGAAGGCCACACCTTCGAAGTGGCCGAGTTCATTGTAGACACAAGGAACGCAGGTAAGAGTTTAGCGAGGAGGAGCCAAAATTTTAATCAGCTTGCTTTGAATGTGCCAAAATCGTTGCATATTGTCAGGTTATGCAATGGATCTAATTAACAGCAACCAGCGAATAAATAAATAGGACAGTGTCAGGAGAATAATGTACTCAGTAGGAGTTCCACCATACTGGAAGCTGGAAGTGCATCCAAAGAAAGTAAGACGTTTCCAAGCTGGCCAACAGTCAGGGACCAAAGTCAAGAGCATGACTGATGCTCACAGACATCACTAGCTAACAAGGAATACAGACTGATGCTAGATTACGTCACATGTCACTCACAACAGGCCCTGCTCCTCCGCTAACTTCTTTCCATTGCATCACTACCAGGATATGGAGGACTGGGATTGTCAATCGAGGGTCCGAGCAAGGTGGACATAAACTGTGAGGATGTGGAGGACGGGACATGCAAGGTGACCTACTGCCCCACAGAACCTGGCAACTACATCATCAACATTAAGTTTGCAGACCAGCACGTCCCAGGTGAGTCACTCTTCGTGCACTCTTGAAATGCTGCCACCTGCTGATACGGGTCGGTAACAACGCCTCTGCAAATCAATTTATGTCCGATCTCAACAAATTGAATCATTATTCCTCTCTCATGGAGCACGACTGACGCTGGAAGTTGTACGATAGAATGATCAGGAGCATTTGTTCCATTCACAGGAAGTCCGTTCACGGTGAAGGTGACGGGAGAGGGAAGGATGAAGGAGAGCATAACCAGGAAGAGACAGGCCCCTTCAATCGCCACAGTGGGCAGCACCTGTGACCTCAACCTCAAAATCCCAGGTGAGGAATACAGAGTGCAGTACAAAGACTATATGATGCGTGCGAGGCAGGACAGTCCCCATTCTCTTCCATATTGGCTTCCCTCGTTAGCCTGTTAGCTTTCTTCTCTGGTCTCTCTCTTCTTTCGCTTCGGGATTCAAAGCCGTAGCTCACATTTGTTTGTTTCAGTTCTTTGACGTTGCTCTAGAGTAACAATGGAAGCAGACAGTGAAGGAAACAGGAAGGCTTCGGCAGCAAAATGGATAGCGGCTATTCGGGGCATGACTTTCCACCCATTCCCCACCGTAGCCCCGTGGCATCAAGTCTCTCATGCCAGAGCACGAATGCACCACATCCTCCCTTCGCTCGGCTGATTGGTTACAGCCCGTTTGGTGGCTCAGCTGATTGGTCACAGCCCGTTTGGTAGAAACCCCTATAGAGGGAGTTGTTACAAGTCAGGGCTCAATTCAGTCACCATCCCAATTCCCCTTTTGACTTACAGACCCAACCTAGCATGAAGTGCCTCTTCAGGCTAATCATCCCAAACGCAGTCTGTGCTCCCCACTTTGCTTGAAACAAAACAACAAATTGGCCTTTGCATTACAGATCATTAGGAGTGGAAGATCCAATTTCTGTATTATTTGTAGAATTTCCCCACTGACAAGCATGCTTGCGCGCTGCAGTGAATTGAGCGCATTTCTTATTATGAGTCACAAAAGATCGAGTTTGAGGCATAATAAGGATACACGCACATTTGATTTTTTTTTTCTCGCATGGGCTTCAGATGGTTGCATTCAAGGCTCCAGCATCTGCTTGACCTCAAAGCTGCTCTTCATAGCTTCCACTCCTCTGTTGTTTCTTTCCTTCTCCTCCTCTTCAATTGCTTCCTCCCACCCCCCACCCCCCAGGGAACTGGTTTCAGATGGTGTCGGCTCAGGAGCGCCTGACGCGCACCTTCACGCGCAGCAGCCACACGTACACGCGCACCGAGCGCACTGAGATCAGCAAGACGCGCGGCGGTGAGACCAAGCGAGAAGTGCGCGTGGAGGAGAGCACGCAGGTTGGCGGGGACCCCTTCCGCGACGTCTTCGGGGAGTTCCTGGGCCGAGAGAGCTTGGGCACCTTCAGTGGGATGCCTCCCCGGCAAGAGGGTGTGTGAAAGCGCCACCTGGTGGCTGGGAGTGTGAATAACAAAAACCCCATCTTTGTGGCTTGCTAACTCACCCTGTGCAAGCTTCCCCCATCAACATCATAAACACAGCTTAAATGCAAATCCCTGTTATTGTTGAACTAATTCCTGTTTGCTGTTTTTTTTTTTAGTTTTAACTGTGAATTGCTTCATTGTTTTTTTAAGTGCTGTTTGCTCACGTGTACGTGGCACAAAAACAGGGGAAAGCATTTAAATTTGGCTAAGGCTCTTCCACTCCTTATGGGCTACAGAGGCAGGATAGGAACTGTGTGTCTTGATAGAGAATAACGGGAGCAGTAATTTATGACCGAAAGGGCAGCCAAAGTGGAAAATATGACCTCATCGGGGCTATATCATCTGGCCCAAATGTGGCTTGCATAACAAAATGGCAGAACAAGACACTACGTATTGACATATCTGTGTAACAGTAGATTTGTGCTATAAAACTGTAGAAAAAAAACGAATAACTGTTTTGAATTTAATTCTGTGGTTGATGCATGCTTTTAATAAGCTTAATTGTGTGATGTTTGACTGCAGGCTACTGTGAGCCCTCAAAGGGGCTGGGTACCATGCGTCGGAGTTTTTCAGATCTGGTTTTCGCTTAATGGCCTGGTTTTATATGTGGGTTAATGACATTACGCTAGCATTTCCAGGATGTACACCTGCCTTATATGCTGTGCTAGCTGGGAAAGGATTCAGGCCCACCCCTTCGACCATGTGCTGGATCAGTCAGCAGACATAGCTGGATGGATTACCAGCATGCCGTTACATGGATTTTGGTGCAGGTCCCATGGTGACCCAGTCCTGAAACATGCACTCGGTTCCCCTTATTAGGTGAAGCGGGGCCCCAGGAGATGACGGCCCAGGTGACCAGCCCGGGGGGCAAGACAGAGGATGCGGAGATCATAGAAGGCGAGGACAGCACCTACAGTGTGCGCTTCGTGCCCCAGGAGATGGGCCCCCACACGGTCAACGTGAAATACAGGGGCCAGCATGTGCCGGGGAGTCCCTTCCAGTTCACCGTGGGGCCCCTCGGGGAGGGTGGGGCCCACAAGGTCAGAGCAGGAGGCACAGGGCTGGACCGGGGCGTGGCTGGTGTTCCTGGTGAGTGGGAGCGACGACTAATCGGGTTTTACAGATGGGGGTATGATGCAAGACGTTAATGGACAAGGCCCCCCTCCCCCAGCTGAATTCAGCATCTGGACACGGGAGGCTGGCGCAGGGGGGCTGTCCATAGCCGTGGAAGGCCCGAGCAAAGCAGAGATCTCCTTCGAGGACAGAAAGGATGGCTCCTGTGGGGTCTCCTACGTCGTCCAGGAGCCGGGTGACTACGAGGTGTCCATCAAATTCAACGACGAGCACATACCCGACAGCCCCTTCGTCGTGCCCATCGCCAGCGTGTCAGACGATTCACGGAGGCTCACCGTCACCAGCCTGCAGGTACACTGTCACCCTGCCCCGAACACGGCCGGTTCCAAGCAACACATATATTTCCTTTATGTACTGGATTTATATAAGTACATATTATTGATGGACAAAACGACGTCTCATGAACCATTTGCTGTATTTTCTGACACCCAGTAGGTGGTGCTCTTGGTTTGCTTTTGGGCATGCTTATTGTCTTTTTTGAACAGAGAGCACCATCTTTTAGGGTCAAAAATACAGTAAATGGTTCATAAACCATAATCTACTTTATCATTAGACTCTTTCATTGGTTTATTACTGTAATGTGTGTAATGCTTTCATGGGTAGAGCCTACTGATTTCATTGTGCACGTGCACATTTATGAGAAAGCTGACTTTGATTATGGCATTTTTGATGGGAGTCACAGTAAAGCTTTCATTTTCAGCGGGAACATGTACAAGACACACACCAAACCGCCACTCTACCTTTTGCGAAGACTGGCTCCCCCCCTCTTGTCCATCGTCCAGTAGACACCTTATAAACCCAAAGATGTCCCCGCCATAGCCAAAATGACGCCTCGAGCTAGAGGCTCCGGCAGTAATTAGCACCTTCCTGTGTGACATGTGCGGTTCCCTTGTTACTCTGTGGCTCAGCTGTGGATGTGCAGCTTTGCTGCTTTCCTGTGCCTTGTCCTCATCAACTCCCCCAGCTGCACATGCTCAATTTCTCAAGCCGTGAATCCCTTTAGATTTGTTTTTGTTTATTGCCTGTCGCCTCGAGTCTTAATTCCGCTTCTCCAGTGCTTTCTTGCTCCTTGATTCCATCTTTGATTCCAAGCCGGACATCTTTCCTTCACACTGTTCAGGAGATGAGTCTGAAGGTGAACCAGGAGGCCTCGTTTGCAGTGCAGCTGAACGGGGCAAGGGGCGTCATCGACGCCAAGGTGCATATGCCCTCGGGAGCCGTTGAGGAGTGCTACGTGACCGAGCTGGATAGCGGTACGGCACCTCGTCACCACGGTTCCGCTGAAAGCTACTATTTCTCTAACTGATTCACACTCAAGGCTTTTCGTTCAGAAAAATCCTGTAACGTTTTGAGAAAGAGAATTCGTGAATGGAATATTCCTGCTGTGTCACGTGACACCCTGTGGCGTCTCCCCCTGCAGACAAGTACGCGATCCGCTTCATCCCGCGGGAGAACGGAATCCACTCCATTGACGTCAAGTTCAACAGCAGCCACATACCAGGCAGCCCTTTCAAGATCCGTGTTGGGGAGCCAGGCCAGGCTGGGGACCCAGGGATGGTGTCTGCGGTTGGGCCTGGATTGGAGGGGGGCACCACAGGTGCAATTCCATGCTAATCCTCATGCATTTTAATCAGACTTAGAAAATAATGTTTTTTTTTTTTATTTTGCTGCATAATGCATAAATGGGTATTTTCTTCATAAGGGTCATAAACAAGCCTTATGTATATTAATTATGCTTTTATGCTAACACACTGCAGCTCAAACTGAATGATTCTGAATGTGCTCTCCGGCATCCCCTACAGGCGTGTCTTCAGAGTTCATCGTGAACACTTGCAACGCCGGATCCGGCGCCCTGTCCGTCACCATCGACGGGCCTTCCAAGGTGAAGATGGACTGTATCGAGTGTCCTGAGGGCTACAAGGTCACATACACGCCGATGGCCCCTGGGAACTATCTGATCTCTATAAAGTATGGAGGACCCCAGCACATCGTGGGCAGTCCCTTCAAAGCTAAAGTCACAGGTAGGGCGCATGAATTCTCATTATATTCACTCAGTCAACAACCCCTTTACCACGCATGCAAAATAAACAGTTCCCTTTAATATATTCTGTCTTTATCCAAGCAATCAAAGGGGTGTTGTGAGTAAAATTAGTGTGAAAGGTTTACTCATTTGAATACAGCTAGACAGCACGGCGCATTAGCATTCTGTACATAAACATGCATTCTGTAGCGAGAATCAAAGTGTTTGGGTTTGAATGGGCTCTGCTGGCAAATTATACAAATGTGCTGCTATGCAGAAATGGGTGTTATTTGAGATTGCAGTGTGTGAAGAGCCCTGGATTTGCTTCAGGGGATGGGAGGAGGATTAGTATGGAGTGCTGAGAGCAGACTCGATCGTGGGATGCATGATGGGGGAGTAGCCCAGTGGTTTATCACAACTCCCCCACACTGAGACGACAGCACACCGACCCACGCTACCAGGAGAGGGGTTGTGTAACGCCGCCTGCAGAGTCCTGATTCCAGCTCTTACGCAATCGCCCGGTCTCTTCCGCCAGGGGCGCGACTGTCGGGGGGCCACAGCTTGCACGAGACCTCGTCGGTGCACGTGGAGACAGTCAGCAAGACGTCCTCGGTGGCTGGGGCCTACGGCTCAATGCCCAAGTTCTCCTCGGATGCCAGCAAGGTGGTGTCCCGGGGCGCGGGACTCTCCAAGGCCTTCGTAGGACAGAAGAACACCTTCACCGTAGACTGTTCCAAAGCAGGTAAGAGTGAGAGAGCAGCCACTGTGAAATACCCAGGAAAGGAAGAGAGAGGACAGAGTATCCTGGGGCACGTAGACACCTACACGCTGGTTTTTGCTTAGCTGGGAGGTTGTTACACCTACACACAGAAGTAGGAATTTGGTCTGCCTCCATCTTCCACCCACTTATGCAGAACAGCAGAGGTATTCAAACTGTGGGGTGCCGTCCACCGGTGAGGCGCAAAGGAATTGCACAGGAGGTGCTGGTGAGGGATAAAAAACAGAGAACTGTGTGTGTGGGGCGGGGGGTTGAAGTAGGGACAGAACTATTTCAAAATTGCAAATTTGAGGAATATTAAACATAGAGAGAATTACAGCTCCAAAATCTGCTTTGATAAGCTTAACAGGCACTTCCTTCCCATTGAGCTGCAAGGTAAAGTTTATCCGGGGTCAGTGGGTGTGGGGGGGGGATCTCATTGGAAATATACAAATAAATCAGTACAGACTCACAAGAGGGCTCACATACAGAAACAGAAACACAAAGGAGGCACACTGCAGACAGTTTACAGACTGAGTGTCTTTTCTGCTGGAAACCTGTAGAGCACATGCAGCACCGACACAATTTTCTAACAGGTCAGTGATGTTGCCCAGTTAACTGACAGGTGCCTGGTCTGTCCCGCAGGCACAAACATGCTCATGGTGGGTGTGCACGGGCCAAAGACGCCGTGCGAAGAAGTGTACGTCAAACACATGGGCAACAGGATGTACAACGTCACGTATACGGTGAAGGAGAAGGGAGACTACATCCTCATAGTCAAATGGGGAGATGAGAACGTTCCGGGCAGTCCCTTCCACGTCACTGTACCGTAAAATCACCCCCAACCCCCCCCAAAATGTCCAGAAATCCCAAAGGACAGACTACCATAAAACTGAACCAAAAAAAAAACACGTTTATCTCACTGGGATAAGGATCTGAGAAGCCGTAGTAAAATTTTAGCATTAACTTAATTTTTAGGGCTTGTTCAGTATGACATCATACCAACAAACCCATGGATTTTTTTCCTCCTTATTTTGTAACGTCAGCCTTCAAAGCGTTCTTTCCTTTTATGATATTTTTGTATGTTTTATAGAATGCGCAGAGGGGAAATAGTGATTTTATTTTTTTTCCTTTCTGTACTGCCCATCTCCTAGGCCCCTGGTTCTTGTAGTTCTGTTTCACACATTTTTTTCTATACAGTCCTTAAAGGAAACTCAACCACAAAGTGCTTTTTTTGGTAAGCCTACGGAACACTGGCCAATATCAATCGAGAGAAGATCACTTTTGACTATCAGTAAAAATTTGGGGGTTTCTTTTCTTTGGCTTGTATTTGACAAGAATTTGTCATATTTTTTGAACGAGAAAAAAAACCACACTGATCAGCCTGGTAGGTTTTTCTGTGGTGTAACAGGCCAGGGTGATTTGTACCATTTTGATTGATTTTGTACCATTAAAAAACATAAAAGACACAGACGGTGCCATTAAACAGTGTTAGAGAGTGACATTTTATAGTGTTTTGTATGTTTTAAAAATGAAAAGAAATTCTAATTGTTTGATATATTAACCTGCTGTTTGGTAAGACTCCGCAGACTTAATAAAGATTTAACTGCTAACTTGCCACAAAAAGCACAATGACGTGTTCGTGTTTTGATTTCAACAACAATGGTGACAATTTCATTATAGACAAATGCTTACGGGTATTTACAGATATATTCAGTCGTTTTTAATGTGCGTATTTGCGGCTATATTGTTTGATTGTGCTTTCCTGACACTTACTGGTGATAAATTGACATTACAATTTTCCCTAAAATTAATGTTAATATACATGTATTTCTGTATTATATGGACTGAAATGTGCACTCATTTAAGATCTTTAATTTAAGAACATCGATGTTCCAAATTCCTCTACGCGTGTAATCAAATTCATCAATATTTATTCCCAACATCACCCCCCCCCCCCCAACAAAGTGAATTCCAAATTCAAACGCAGTCAGTGTAGATATATGTGACCTATGTGCCATTTCTATACGATTTCTATTTGATTATATAGTGACACCCCCTTATCCGCGTTTTACCTCAAACCACTTCTAAGTTTTCAATCATGAACCAAGCGACCTCAGGCTGTAAGCTGGCGAGATACTTTTAAACTTTTCTCATTTCAGGTTATGTACAGATACATGATATAATATTTTTCATTGTAAAGTGTAGCCTATATCTTTTCATAGTTCTTTTGTCTTTTTGATTGGTGTAAAAGCAGTTTCATTGCTCTATCATCCCTTGATACATGATGTTTTTTTCATTGCTATATTGTCTCTTGAGAATTAGGCTAAAAGGTCAGAATCCTTTTCATTCGAGAGTACTGTATAATACGTACAATGTACTTTTTAATGGCTGTATATTAATGTTGGTAATATCTAACTGCGTAATCGATCAATCAGACTTATGTATATAAGCCTACATGAAAATCACGTTACATAGGTGTAATATGACTGGTCAGTTGGCTGGAGTGAGATTTTCAGTTCGAAAGTCTGCACACACATGCACACGCATTTATAGGTAACAGTTTTATTCCCCTGTAAATGGTCGGTTTGCAAACTGTCCCCAAGCTTTTGATGTAGCTAATTTTTAGCCCCGACGGAGGGTTTGTGGATGTTTCACTATTGTACGCGGTTTCGGCCGTCCGTGGTAGATTTCACCCGTGATGGTCAATCGTATACGCAACGTAGGCGGCCTGCCTAGGGCGCCAGCTTACGAGAGGCGTCGACTAGCTAACTTTAACTATACTAGTAGCCCAGTTGACTAGTAGCAATGATTCTTAAGTTACACCCCTGCCCACAGCCACTAATTTCCCTTTAGTGTTATTTGATTTGTAATCCTGTTGTCCCCCGAGTATTTGTTTGTGTCCTGAGTGGCAGGGAATTCTTTAAGCTCGACTTTAAGTCTGTGTGCTGTTTACCATTAAAATATAAAGAACCTCCTGGGGTCTATCATCAGACTCCCCCACCCCCAAGCAAGCTAACATTATATAATGCAAAGAAAATGCTTTCATGAATGTAAATTACAACATGTGGTAAATGTCAACATCTGTCTGTGAGCCAGTTCTCCATGATCTCTTTACGCTGGTAGATCGTAAACTGCGTCACAATTTTATCAAAGTCGTGCGATTTGCCTTTAAATACATCCATATGCTGAAACCATCCAAATGTCCTAAAGGCAAAGCTGATACTGTATTTTGATTTGGATCGCTGTATCTAATGTGTATGAAAATTCCGTCCCTCCATAAGAGAATTAAGAGTTCCCTCTAACCGTTTATACGACATAGTGTGGCCATTATCTCAGTAAATGGTACTCGAGCCATCAGGTACTATATAAAATTACAGATTAATATTTTCACATACTGAGTGTATAATGCCTACGGACACGGACGTTGCACTGCGTTTGTTTAATCATCATTTCATCTACAAGATTGTTCCTTGGAAATCATAGATCATGAATAGCTGAACGAGGATCGCGATAATTGTGTTAAATTAGACATTAATCAAGCCGTATTATTTGGAGCTGCAAGCTGGACCAGGGAGATCTATCAAGTATCAAAGGTCCAGACTGGGTGTGTTAAGGAGACCAGCAGCCTGCACGCACCCCGCCTATCAGACAGCGATCCATAAATAACTGCCCCAAATATAGCAGACCGAGCGCTATCTTTAGCCACCTCACCCCTGATGGAAACGTCAGGTACAGGTACCCGAAAAGTTCTCTGACAATGATGAAGACTAACGACTCGATAAATATAGCTTTGAAATCCAACGTTAATGGGATGACCATACGTCGTCAGTCATATCTCGGTTTTACCGAGTGAGTAACACTAAACTAACCAGTAGGCGGTGGGTTAATACTGACGTCTAGCTAGCCACGTGGCTGCTATTCCGTTTCTTAAATCACTGATAAATATTAGTATCTGTTTTTTTACATATTGAAAGGTAAAACGTCTTGTTCTTTCTGTTTAATCTCTATTTTTCTGTTGAATTATCAACATCCAGATGGTATTTTGCCGTATTAGGTTTTTTCATGTAAAACGCTAATTACTTTACCTAATACAGCTGTAATATAAATCATACCGTAATGGTTTAATTATGCGGAGGTTGACAACATTTTGTCGTGTTCTGCTGTAAATGAAGCGCAGTTGTAAGGACTGATTCGTGTATTTGCTGTCGAGTTATAGTGTATGTAAGACACTGCACAGAACACTGCAGCTTTACCATTCAATGGAAGGCTTGTTAGAAACTAATGAAGCAATTATCGTAGTTCCACTTGTTAACCAGCTGGAATTCTGACTGTTTTATAAGGAAGAACTCAGTACTGTGATGTTCTTAAAATGTAGGTGACTGGGGAGGAAGATTAGACAAGGTAGACAGTTTAGTCTTTGTTCCATCACAGTCTGACCTTAATTAATTGCATCACTTTTTACTGTGGTGATTCATCTGGCAGCCCATCTTTTAGTTTGTCCTGGGTCTATGTTGATGAAGATTTCAGGCTTTTTATAGAACATGGTGAGTACCCCATAGTGTTCCATGTACTTTATGGTCAATTCTGGATGTTTCTTGATGAAGGTCACGTTTGGCCGGAGACTTGTTGTGAATGCAGCTTTCTAGATGAATTTAATGTTCTGAGGTTAGTTTGCTGACATGGGAGGAAAATGTAGTTTTGCCCATCTTCGACAGCTGCTAGCGGCCTTGTGATATGGGTGCTCATGCCCGAGAAGCTGGGTTAGGAACTAAGCCATTCATGATGGTTTCTAGAAGAGCAGGTTGTGGCTTCAAGGGAGTGGAGTTTGTGTTTGGTGTTTTTTTTTTTAACCCTTTCTTTGTGGGCTGTCTTGAGGTTTGTGATTGAAGCAGCAGGCACACTAGACCCCAATCTGATCACTACATTTAACAGCAGAAAAAAGGATATGGGCATTGAGTGATGACTTTCTTCCCTAGTTCAGTGTTTGTGAAGGCTGAAGCTTCCAAAGACGGGTAAGGGGAAGATCAGACTGCACTCTTAGGAAGCCAACCCAGGATTAGCATACACTACTCTGGCTTACCTGCTTAGCTTATTGCTCTAATTCATTCAGTAGTACAGCTTTTATAAGCCAAAATGTAGGTCTTACATGCTATGAGATGGAATATTAAAACCTTTGCGTGGAATTACCAATAAGACTGTAGAGATCAGTGGGGAAATACTGATGCTTTGCGTTGTTTATCTAACAAACAGTATTATGTACACATATGCATAATATTGCAGATAAAAATCCATACAACTGGGAGAGTAATTAAAATGTTAAGTAAACGAAGTGAAGCTGTTAGATGAGATTCTGACTAGGTGATGTTGGGAATACAGTGACTGGTGTTTAATTGCTGGCTGCTAGTTTCCCCCTCCGTTGGGAGGTGTTCGACTAGGTACGTAATTGGTGCTTGCTGAAAATAGGCTTATAGGCCAGCTAGGGTATGTGGCTCTGGGTCCTGTTGATCCCCAGGGATCAGGGTTATGAGTGTCACGTTGGTCAGAATTGGTAGCAACTCCTAAAGGTGTGATGTGGGATATTCAGAATATTAAATGTAAATAGACTACAGTCTGCATACATTGTGAGGATGTAGTCAATACACTTTACTTTACCCACAATGCAGCTCTTAACCGTGCTTATGCGCAAAGCCCTGTGTGAGAACCTGAAACATTGGTAGCAAATGCCACGCCAAGTGTAATGCTGTGTGCTGAATAGGAATGATACTGCCTCTTAAAAGGCGTTTTGTAAGGCTGACATTGATTTAGATCCGTGGCTCCGTGCCAGTGAGATGCAAATCGAGCGTGCTGTAGCTGCCAATGGAGGTTAGCAGACTAGCGCTGCTGCATTCCAAAGCAGCACCGTGGTCCCACCGCTTATTCTTCACAAACATCTTATTTAAACATGTAACTTATGTTGCAGTAATAATTGTCTCTCTGTGATCCGCACCTGCCGACTGCAATGGAGCCTTGGGCCTGGAACGGTGTGCCACATTCCATTTCTAAATCTGATCATAAAACTCCATTAAAGCTAAATGCATCATGTGAAGACGCCTCCACCTCTAGAACATAGTTTCTCCTCCTAAGCCTAATGTGTATTTTAGTAAAAACAATGTTTTCTTGCAGTTCCCGACTTTAATGGCTTCGCTTGAAGGAATACCATTAACACTGAGTAGTGCTGGATAATCGCCCCCTAAAATGGCTATTCCCGTTAGAACCGTGTTTCCTCACAAAATGCAGATTCCTCCCTTGTTCAATTATCCATTAGATGAGCAGATGATGCTGACAGGTTGTGGTGAGCTTATAAATAAATGCAATCACTGGATAGTTCCTGCAGTAATGGAAATGCGTAAAGAGAAATGAGGAAAAGCTGATTTTTGGAAACGTCAAAGGGTCATTTTCATCTAGTTTACCAGCGGCATTGTATAAATAAAACCAGCGCGCAGACTGTCTGTTACGTGGCTAAGTGGAGACATCCAGGCTGGTTAATCATCGCTGCGTCCTTCTGTCACACCGTATCATTTGTTGCTGAAAGGCTGCCTTGTGTTTTTTTTCTTCCAGAAATCGTTTACCGTGACGTAAATTGATGCTCACCGCAGAATATGCTTGGGAACTTGAGTGTAGTCGGTGAGGGTAGGATTTGAAAACTTTTGAAAAATGCACAAAGTGCAATGTAAATAAACCAGAAAGAATATTGATTTATTTATTGATTGATTGTTTTTCTGGTCCTGGTTGAAATGACAGGAGCAGTAACTCTGCAGTAGCACTGGTAATACACTCCCCTGGAGATGGTTCTAGTCTGTCTTCTGTTTCCTGCTGAT
This sequence comes from Stomatorhinus ivindoensis, assembly GCA_019775895.2. NCBI lineage: Eukaryota > Metazoa > Chordata > Actinopteri > Osteoglossiformes > Mormyridae > Stomatorhinus > Stomatorhinus ivindoensis. The sequence continues at coordinate 20,559,081 of JABFEB020000060.1, forward strand.
CTGAGAAACAGACACAGCCAGTCAAAGGACAGGGCTGTTATGTAACAGAGTTATATATTCGGCCACCAGGTGGCAGCAAAACCTTGTAAAATGGGTTGATCACCGAGAAGTGTCTTTTTCAGATGCGGGGCGTTACATGTAGATGCAAAAATGTGATGTCTTTTTTTTTACATACGAGTTTAATTGCTTGTATACCAGTCAGATGTGTCGCACAAGAAAAGGCTTCATGAAACGAATCCAGTTGGGATTCTTCTTAATTGCATACGCCCTAAAACAATGTCTTTCCTAAGAGTTGGGCGGGCCGTCATTACCAAGAAGTTAAACTTAGCTCTTACAGTGCAGTGAAAAAGAGGGTAATTAACGTTTAATATGTTGCTGTAGGTGGCATCGAGTTCTTAACAGCTAGCTTCAGCCTGTGCAGCAATACCAGCTATAATCGAATAGTAAGCTTTCTATTCTGGTAAGAGCAGAGCCTATAATTAGACGGTAATTTTCCTGCTCGCTCATCGCGTGACTCTGCGTGTGGCTGATGATTAACGGTCCCCATTTCCTCCCTCGGACCATCTGGGCCGGGGTCTGTGTGTCATTAACTGGGCCGCTCCTGCCCACCAAGCGGTTGCATCTTCCCAGCCCTCCGGGGAAGACGGACAAGCGAAAGGAAGGAGGTAGCAAAAACAATAGCATACCAGAATGAATGGTATATTCCGGCTCTCCCGCACAGGTAATTCAGGGGGTATGGATCCCATGAGGATGACTGACAATATGGCAGGCTCTGTTGCCTGACCCTGTCAGCACCAGACTAAATTATTTTGCTTGACTGTCTTAATGCTGCTTTTTTTAAATTGAGGCGGAATGAACTGCCTTCTAGTAATTAATTTAATAAGTGAGGACGGAAGGGACAGTGGGCGGGGCAAGATAAAAATACACCTGTTCGTCCAACCCAGATTTCACACAGCGATGTTACCCAGCACGTAACCACGTGCGCGTCCACTTTTCTCCTAGGGTCTCCTTCAGGTCCTCTTCCTTCTCTGGTCCTAACCCACATTCCACTGGCAAAGATGAGAAGGGCGGGCATGATCAGGCAGAGAGCTGTGGGGCTCTTCTGTATAACATACACCCACCCTGCACCTGTTCGCCCGTAACTTCCCCATGATGTACCTTCATTTTGGATTATATGGTCTGTGTGGTATAACCCTCTACATTCTTTAAGATTATATAAAAGAGCTTTACTATCTTTCACTATAGCAAAGACTTTTAAAAACTAAATTAGGGAAAGTAATATTTTTGTGTTCCTCTATCATCTTAAAACCATCCTGCTATTTACATTTTAAAGCGATATTTTTCCTGAAATGTGTGGCCTGACACTTTAAAGGGTATGGAAAATAACTAGGCTTCTCTTCTGCTGCGAACTGATCCCTGGGAATGTCACGTTTGGACAGCCTTCATCTGATATTAAGGATGAAGTAAATAACTGGTTCTGTCTAGGCTGGCTGTCTGTGGACCGCTGACGTACGCATGGACGGGTTGAAGACTGGTTTCTCTCCTTCACATGACTTAGTCAAGTAAACAATGTGGCATCAATGATTGCATTTTGTACCTTATATTTACAATCAATGACCAAACATGTATTTATGTTTAATTCTGTTTTACATGTGTGTTTAACTGCAGAATCTTTTAATTTAATCAAAATTCGATCTTTACAGAGCAAGTAAGACGAGAAGTATGGTCTTCGTTCATTTGCTAATGAACATTATTAATTCAGTTAATGTTTCCCCATCATCTTTGAACCCAAAATGCTTGAGTTTCAACGTACAGGGCAGCCTGCTCATGTGAAGATATTTTCTTACAAAAAGAAATCAAATATAATTTAATTACTTCTGAGTTGCCTTGAAACAGAATCGTAATCCTTCACAACATAGCCTCAGGGTTCCGTCTCGAAACGAAATGAAACCAACATGCTTCAACATCATGATTTTTGAAAATCTGCGACAGTTCTACTAAAAGGAGATCAGATACCCCAGCAGCAGGAAATCTTCTCTTCCCCTAATTTTAAAGTTGATGGATTTTTATTTAAATGTTGTGCAGCGCTGTTGTTTCTTAATCCTACCCAACATCAGCATTACTTATGCTTACAATACACAAGATTTGTGGGTATCCCTGCGTCTGTGAATACCTTATATTTGTCCCTCGAACTTGCGTAAACATGGGATTGTCCTCCATGCAGTTGCGGGTCTCCCAGTGGTTAGTATGAAAGCGCGGTCTTCAGCACAGTCTTAACATAGACGATGCCTAGGACCTTAACTGTGGTGCTGAAATGCAGTTATTCATTGCCTCCCTGTGGAAGAAGACGCTGAGAGGTATATCCCTCGGTATGTAAGAGGGAGAATATTCTTTTATTCATGAACTGCTTATAATGCATTATTCAAATGACTTGAGCTGCTAGTTTAACTCGTACGCTTTGCTCCTTATATTTGCACCGGGCTTGAATTCAGACATGATATACGTGCTTCTCTACCATGGATGGGAAGCATGAGAGAAGCGTACATTTAAAATGTTGATTCCGTCATTGCCGGGCTTGCAGGAGTGTAACTATGGCGCCGGCAAAGCGTGCTGGCACTTTGGCATACTGTAGCTGGTACCCTGGCATAGCTGGTACCCTGGCATCGCCGGCACGTGATCCGGAGCCTCAAGGCTGCGGTGAAATCTGAGCGCTTTCCAGCACCGCGGGAGAAAAATCGTTTAAATGGAGCCGGGCTGATAGAATGAAGAAATAGGGGAATCGTTCTGAAACGCCGGGCCGCGGAAGCGCCAAATCCCTTCTCGTTCCTTTAAACTGTCTTTCCATGTGAGAACTAGCAGTTCACCTACGAAATATGCTGATACTATCTTGCCGCTTTGCTGTTGTTGTGACCCAACATATGTAATTTCCCCCCATTACTTCAATATTAGAATTTGTAAAATCTAAAAAAAAAAACCTTTCATCCCTCTCTTATTGGCCCACAGTGGTTGTTGGTTCAAAAATGATTTGCAGTGCGTGCAAATAGTCAAATATAACATCAGGCCTCTGCCCCCGAAACAGAACCCAGCTAGTTTTGTTCATTGAAACCCTTGGATGATATTAACACTCGGTCTAACGTCATGGTGAAGCGGATGAATGAAAAGTAATTGTTAATGATACAGCTAATCATGTTTAAATTACATCCTTCATCTTTTGGATTGAGAAATTCATGAATAAGGCTGCTATAATCATAACGTTCAGCAACTCTTAAATTTCCCTGCCTGTCATAACTTTCATTTGCAGTCACATTAAAAGGATTACGGAGTCTGACTCCAGCAGAGCGATTATTGCGCTTTGATTTAATACCTATGCAAAAACACTCGACACAAGGTTACGGGATGTGCGCTGCTTTGCGACAAACGTCAGTGTGGGCTGTGGGAGTACCCTGATTGGCTGGGGCGGAGCGCGGGAACGGCGTGATTGGTCTGTTTGGGATGTGCAAGCCATTCATTTGAGTTTAACAATGTTCCGCGTCGTCTTATTCAAGATTGATTTTCACCGGCTTGTAAAGGAATGGCCAGTTTATAAGGAATAAGTTTGGTTGTTATGCACTTGCCAATGTTAGTAGACTAATAGTGCTTTTTTAAACTGCTTATAAGCAGTCTATACTGTTGGCACACTCTTTGAGATATGCCTATATATATATCCCAGAATGTTGATTTGGGGTTCTAGAAACGTCTAAAAATGTATTCAAGTATTAATGTTTCTTTCCACTGGTAAACATTAATATTTTGAGTAGATTAAGATAAGTAGATTAATGGGCGACATCGGATATGTTGTTAATATACTAAATTTTCACCTAATTTAATTCGAGAAATGAATCAATTTATTCGTGCAATTTCTCAAAAGCCAGGGACAATACAATGGGCTTAATGTGGTGCTATTTAAACAGAACTTGAAAGATGCTCCAGCTGAAATCTTACACAAACATGTACGGTCTCTAGAGCAAGTAGCAGATGAGTGTTCAGTCACAAACCAACAATGTCAATTCTGACACTTGCCTAGTGTATACGAAGTCTGACCTTTCCGAATGTTCAGTTTCCAGGGAAGTATGCACTTTTTTACAAGTGGTCATTTTGGGCGGCACACCCCAAACCATATCTACCCTACATTCTCTCCATTATTTATATACTTGTATGTTTGCGTTTAAATAGCAGGTTCTTATTCTATCTTTATTTTTGTTTGTTTTTGTGTGTTTCTGGCTTGATACACTTAAATTGTATACTCATGCCACCACAAAACAAATTCCTTGTATTTTGCTTTGGAGGCAATGGGCTCGCCATTCGCATTCTTGACAGCAGGTCAGTTGACGGGGCCGTTCCTTCTTCTGCCTGTCCTGCATTCACATAAAATGTATGAATTGCTCTGTGTTTTCTTTTTTTTTTTGTTCTGGATGGCTGCCAAGCGATGCAGTCCAGTGCATGTTTTGGCCAGTTTCCACACCCATATCTTCCTCCCCTGTAAGTATTGTGTGTTTTCCATTGTAGCCAATCTCCCTTAACTACTGCGAAGGAAACCAGCGTTCTGAATGAACTTGTCTTTCCCTTTTCCAATCACCATGTCACATGGTTCTGTTCACCCGCCCTCTTCTCAATGCTGAAGAAAAGAACGATTCATGTAGGTCCAGTCCCGGTGAAAATGCACTATAGAGCCTTTCTGGTTTGCCGTCCCTGTAGAGGAACAGAGTACAGCTTTTTCTGGCTGCTCGCTGACAGCCGTCGCAGCGGGCTGACTTTTTAAATTCAAGTGCGGTAGTCTCTTTGCAATGCTGCATTCTCTAGAAAAGATCAAAGATGTTTGACTTCTCCTTTGAGATGATTAACAGCACTGTTTGAGGAAGGAGGACTTGCACAAACGCAGTCTAAGGAGACGTCAACGGCCGAGAGTCTCTTGTATGATCGGCGTTTTAATGTTGTTCTCCTTCTCTTAAACTAGCGCACGTGGGGCTCCGGGTTCTCATTCTTACGGAGCCTGTCCTTCACTCTGTGAGCAAATAGGGCAGTGGTTTTGACAGCGTGACTGATTGAGGAGGATGGGGTTTGGCTGCGTTGCCCAGATGGGCGACTCGACTGGAACCTTTGGGCAGGTGTTCCAGGTATGGTACACTGCTCCAGCCTCCTCGGTGATGCGTAATGAGAATGTGGTGGGCTTGCAGCTGGTTTATCAAACGGCACTTTCGTGCATGCGGGATTGCGAGACTGACAGCAGGTCTTCCAGATTACACTACGCTATTACACATCATTCATTTGCATTAATCAAGCACACACACACCCCAAATATCCTTACCACGACCCACACTTGGCTAGCAGTCTCTTTCGGAACGTATCAAGGCTCTTTTTACTCCAAGGGTGGGAGGTATGGCTCATCAGAAGCCACCTCCTGCATTAAACAAGGTTTTGCGCTGCCCCACGGTGGTTGGACAGGGTATTATTCCAGCAACATGGCCCCACAGGCTTGCGTTAAGCTCCACCTCTGTAGCGGTGCCTCTCGGAACCTAGGGAGACCCGCTTTTCTTTTTATGCATTCACCGCTGATGCTCCCTGTCGCTCTGTGTCAGGCGCTTCAAAGGACAGCTATTCCCTTTCTGACACTTCTGCTTTTTATCAATCATAAATGTACAGAAGTTCTCTCAGTGCCCTTGGAAGTAACTTTTTTTTCCAGCTTCAATCATTCATGAAAAAGGATTTTTTTTTTTTTGAAAGGTTGGGGGGGGGGGGGGTCATATTTGTAACCGACAAACCAAATGACAATGCAGAAGCACACGCTGAGATGCTGACATTATCCATGCGCTGTGAACTGATTCAGAGGGACCCGGGCCTGCCTGGAATTTGGGGGGGGGTGATCATCACTTTGTCAGACTAACCAAAACAAGGGGGCGTCTGGGAGAAAAAGGGGAACCTATGGACACGGATTCCTCATCAGTGTTGGGGGAGGTGGGGGGGTATTGAAAGCCATTCTCTGACCAGTGTGCTTCATTAATTGGCTTGCTGTCACATGGCATCATGCTAGCTCAGTGGGTAACGCGGTTCCTCTACACCTGGGGGTTTGTTCTGGTTACCTCCAGCAGCCCAAAGAGTGGCAGGTGTCTGATGCGCTGGCATTTTGACTGACTGCCCTTTAACCTTTTGCTCCTTGGGACAGTCTCTCCCCCCACCCCCCAATATATTGGGTAACAAATTGGAAGATGGATGGATGTCATCATATTCCATGCAATACCAGCTTCTCTCTAAAATAAAAAAAAAATGGCAAAAAATGATAACCTTTTCATTCCTATTGACAGAATCCGTCATTCCAGAGGTGGAAAATTCTGGTCCAGACCAAGGTTTTGTTTCAACCAACCAGTTGAATATAAAGAGTCGCAGCCGCAGAGAAACTCAACTGATTGGTTAAAACAAAACCTTGGTCTGGACCAGAATTTTCCACCTCTGCATAATTCACCCACAAACATCGGTGTGTTCTGTCTGTCTGTAGGATTCCTGCAGCTGAAAGCCTGAAGTCCACACAGTCAGAGTGAATACTAGACCTTGCATGTGTTCATTATTGAAGATGTACGTCTTTGTAGCGAGTTTCCGACCTCCGCTCCTTTATAAAGTTGGATGTTGCCCTTTTGATAAAGCATTCTGGGGAATTCAGGGTAAAATGCGTGTGAGAGATGTTTTCTTAGGTGGCTTGTAAGCCAATTCAAGGCCGAGCATGTTACCACGGCGGGGGTTGCATACCTTCGTTCCATTCACCCGACTCCCTTAACCTGTTGATTGGGCCATGCGCCACTCTTCCTCATTTGTACACATTCTCCTCCCCACCCTCTGTCTCCTGTAATCTAGTCTTCCTTAAATTCCACCCAACAACCTTATCATTCATTATCCTTTCCACAGCCCCCCCCCCCCCCCCCCCCCCACACACACACACACACACACACACACACACACACACTCACTGCAGAGATGTATCCTGGGAAAGGATTAAACAGCTTGGTGATGTGATTTGTCAGAAGAGCCCAGGATGTGTTCGGGTGAATGTTAATGGAGATGTGACACGATTTGCCAGTGGGATACTGGATTTATCTGAGAAGGCATTGCTGGGAATGTGATGCAGTTTTATTTGTGTGAGGGACTCTGGATGCATTTTCAGGAAATCGTGTGTGTGTGTGTGTGTGTGTGTGGAGTTCTAGACGTATATCTGAGAAACCATGGAGTGTGACCTGGCACGTCATGTGTTCACTTGACCCAAATGGATGAAGATGGTTGTCCAGACCGGACCACCCTGTTGCTGTAACCCCTGTCATAATGATATCGTACTGTTGTGTGACATAATTGCTGCCAATCCATCACTTCTATGCTACCATGGTTACAGTACACGGTTGTTCAAACTTTAAAATAAGAATGAAATACCTGCAGGTTTTATGAAGAATTCCTCCATAATTCTGTCTGTGGCATTCAGGTGACACATGGGACACGTTAATGTTGTGTCACGGGCCTGCACTAAAGATTTGTGATGTACTCCGGAGTGTGTCGCTAGGGTGATGTAACGGGGGATGATCAAATGGATGGACTTTATAGGTCAAACCTCACCCCCGGTGTGCACTGGGTGGGATTCATGTGTTTGTGCAGAGGCACTCCCACACAGTGCTTCAGGTGTTCTGCTCAGAATTTTCATGCATTTCAAAATTTGTTGCTAATGACTAAGTTTAAAGTACACAGTGCTGGGGGATTTCCTACCACAGACGATATCAAAATAACAAATGAACATCGATTGGTTTTCCCCTCTCCACGTTCTGCCTGCGTATCGCCCACCCCCACAAAAAGCACAGCTTTGGGGACCTAGGAGACCAGAAACATTCTTGGGAACAAAGTCAATACCATGCTGTCAAAGTCCAATTTTAAAATGGCTTTTGATTGTAATGAGGTTTGACTGCCTGCAGAAGCCTACAGATTAATAAATATTTGCCACATTCTGGCTTTTAACTGTATTAAGCTCTTGTGTTTAGCATCTAACGACCCGTAGCATTTGTTGCGTGTTGACCTAAGCTTTAGGGAACACATCCAACAGTGCTGATCAACCCATCAGACAACATAGGTGGCCGCCTAGGGCTACGTCTTCTGATGGGGTGCCGAATTAAACCAATTTCACTTTGTCTCAAACAGTGAAGCCCGTCGGCTTTGACGTACCAGTTACTTTGTTTTCTTTTTAAACTTACGTTTTTCTTTTGCCCCCTCAGGTCCATAAGAAATTCTATGGAAACCATAAAGCTGACCTCAGCGCTTCTTTAAAGCTGGTCTTTCGGAGAATCGGCCTGAGGTTCTGAGGAACGTTAAAGGTAATCTGATATCAGGACGGTGCCGGTTAACGTGCGGTCCTTAGTAACAACGATGCAGAAGGTCTACTACTGAGAGAGCCGGTTATCTCTCGGGGGGGAAAGAGGCACCACATTGCCCCCACCACCGGAGCCGCTGACTGCTGTGCCGCCTCCCTGGATGTTCGGAAGCGTCAGCTGGAAATGGAGAAGCGTAGTCGCCTATGCCTGCAGCCCCACCCGGGCTCCAGTGACATCACACAGACAGATGGTGGCAGCCTGGAGACAGTAAGGAAGGCTCCTTTATCGACAGCGAAAACGAGTACATTTACGGACATGTTACACCCGACGCAGTGCATAGGAATGAAGGGACGTTTGCCTGTTTGTGAAATGAAATAGACTTTTGTTTTTCATAATAATGCATTGCGGGGACTATTTCAGAACTGGTTTGCAGACAAGATGTGAATGTGAATCTTAAATATTAAGCTAAACCCCGAATCTGTTAACAGGACTGCCAGCAAGGGATCCTATTGAAGTTTTCCTTGGTGCATAAAGAATATATCATCTGTTCAGTTTGGTTTTTTTTTTAATACTGAACCCGTATGCCTCCTGTATTCTGTTGAAAACACATTCAAGCTGGATTTTACTTAATTAGGCGTCTCATCATCCCAACCAGGCTGTTTCTCGGCTATTTACTTGGCTCATTACTGAGTCATGGACATCAGGAAGTATCCGCCGAGCTAGCCAGAGGAATCGGCA
>JABFEB020000060.1:20581812-20597486 GCA_019775895.2 Stomatorhinus ivindoensis
CACGTGCAGGCCCCGGTTTCTGTTTGCGTCATCACAACATACTGTTTCGGCCGTGTTGTTTCGGTGATAAAAATCTTGGTGGCCGAATATTCGGTGCATACCTAATAAATATTGCTTGTTTTTTTCTGTAATCACATAATGATTATAATTATTGCCTGTACAATTTAATTAAAATGATTGAAACAATAAATGCATTTGTCAGCAGCGTCCAGATTTATTGCTCTTAAGACTTTGAGGAAACCATATGTGGACGATCCGATGCGAGAGAGGAGATCCAGGGATCTGTAGTCGCTTGTTCCCATATGACCGTTTACTTGTAACCTGTGATGAAGAAAGAATGTAATCTTTTATCATGCTGAAAATCCGGGGGGCAAAAGACCGTGAAGATCAGAAACCCAGGAAAGGGGAGATATGGGTCGCAGCACCTCCTATCCCCAAGACGCGTTGCTCGCAGGCATCAGACCATAGGCTATGAAAAAACCATAAATAAAGTTTCTCTGTGTTGCCATGGAAATTACTATAAAATTGAGGCGGGGCTTTGAAAGAGAATGGCCCCTGTGAAGAGGCAGCGTCTCTGAATTTAATGCCGAAACTCCAGTTTCTGCTCCCTATATCTACGAAATGAGAGCTGGTGGGTGGTTCACGGGTTGTGTGGAAGGACGGAGCCCCGGCTAGCCCAAGCCTTATGCAAGGATCTTTGATCTGCCGCAGAGCCGCGGATCTCCATTCAAGCCAAGCTACATCTACAAAGAGTCTCTCTCTCTCTCTCTCTCTCTCTCGAGCGCGCGCTCTTTCTCCCTCCCTGGCCATTCACAGGCAGCGTCGTCCGTGTGCTTTCATATTATTGCTCGTAATAAACTGCAGCAAGAACAGCCAGTGGGTATAACCCATACGGCAGGCCATGCAACAGTAATGATGCTTGTTTTGAATAACACTTTTTAAAATACTATGTTGACTCGATCTATTATTGTTCATCCAACTGCTCCTCTGCTTTACAACTGTTTATTCAGTACAGGGTCACAGGTGCTAGTCTTTATCAGCTAATTCTATGTCGCATGTGTAGAATATACAAGTGAACTGGCGTGGGAGACGGAGTGTAAAAGAGGTTTGTTTGTACCTTACGTGCTAATGTTCTGCATCGCGAGTTAGCCTGTCGCGGTTTAGATTTATTGTGGGGTTGGCATAAGAAATTTAAATGGAAATATTTTAGGAGTTTTGCGAAAGCATCAGATGATATGTGAAGTCCAGCAGACGACAAGCACAAAGTTTAGTAACTCAGTGCCGGCTTGGAGGACATCCAGCATGATCACGGCAGCTTCTCACCTGACCTCTCTCCGTGATCTTTGTATCTCATGTTTCTCGTATTTTTGCTTTGCTCACCGAGGGGACTCAAAGATTTTAGATCACAGATAGTTGGTGATCTGAGTTTCATGGTTGGTGTTTGTGATATGGTGAAACGGCTCGTTGCTATTGAATCAGTGTTTTTATTGGAGTTAACTTTAAATGTAAACGTTGAACCTAGTAGAGTTTCTGACTATTTTGGGGCATCCGGAGGCAGGTTCGCTTGCCCTCGCGATGAAACACGATCCGTTTGAGTCTCGCAGAAAGGCGCGCGGGGCTTACTCCAGCCACGCAAGAACATCTGTATTCCAAACCCTGCTTTGGCTTAACGAAGCTCTGTGCTCCAGTGGATTTCCTCAGATCTAAACCCAGTTGGAAAATCAGCATAAAACACAAACATTCCCAGCAAATTAAAAAGCTGAAATCCCGCGTCACACTTTCATTGCGCTTTGGGAGAAACTGCATAAAATCATGATCGGTTCGGCATAAGCGATGGGTATCCAATTTGCAGTTTGCTAATATAATTTCGATATTTCAGATATCTGACATGCTTCATTATTCTTTGGAGACATCAGCTAGTAAACAGTAACTTCTCTGAATGCGCTTCACAGGGAAAACAGTCAAGGTATTAGAACCGTCGCATTGCAAGCGAATAAAAAGCCATTATGTTTATATGCTAAATCTAAGCTTGGCATTACACTCCCAGCGCCCATGATAACCCTGGGGAGCTAATGTGCACTTTTATGTTTCTGAAAAATGCTGTCCATTCATTTTTCATACCTCTGTGTCCAATGAGATAAAATATAAAATTCCAATAGCAGACCAGTTTCACTCACAATTTATTCAGCTGTGTTCATAACAACTTTCTATTTTTATATACAAAACTGTGAAAAAAAATTTAAAAGGCGACACAGCTATTATAACACTCTGAATATGAAGCTACAAGCAGTGAGATTCATTCGGTAGGTTATTTTTCACCAGACTAAATACTTGTGTCCTTACAGGTACAATGATGCTGAAAATAAGTAAGTAATCTTTAATTATTTATATAGCACCTTTCACAGGCAAACGCCACAAAGTGCTTCACAACATAGTAAAATAAGTAATAAAAGACAGAGAATAATACATAACATAAAAGGCCAAGACCACACAGAAATCATAACTGCCCATAAATAACTATTTAAACGCCTGAACAAATAAATGAGTCTTTAGTTCACTCTTGAAATTGTCGACGGATTCCATTAAGCGCAAAGAGGAGGGGAGGTCATTCCAAAGCCTAGGAGCTATAGCCTGGAAAGATCGGTCACCTCTAGTGCGAAAATAAGCGCGAGGAAGGAACTAAAAAATGAAAATCGACTAGTAAATGCAGCGCAGTGGGGCAGCACTGTAGCCTCACCCCTTTGGGAGGGTCTCTGCCCTGTGGCTGTGTGGCATCTGCGTGTCCCTTTCTGGGTGGTGGGGGTTCCTCTGGGTTCTGTGGTTTCCTCCCACAGCGCGCCCTGTGCTGAGCTGCTGCCCCATCCTGGAATAATCCCCGTCTAGTTTCACTCCTGATCCCGCCCACCCTGCATAAGGATGAATAAATGTCTGGAAAATTACATAAATCTGGCATGTGTCTTGCACGCAGAAGTGCGCGGCGTGAGTTGCTTTCAGGGCACACTAATCTTGCCTGGAATTTGGCTGGCTGCGCCGGTGCTGTGGTCAGACCCTAGCTTGGACGACACGAATAGGTGATTAAGCTGCCGACAGCCAGAGACAGAGGGCAGTGGGGCAGCCGTGAGGCTGACAATGATTGTTTTTTCTTCCGCAGTTATTGTATGATGAGAGCCTGAACTAGGAATGCAGGCGTGTATAATTCCGGGGTGTGTGTGTCCAAAGCTGCTTCTCTGCCTTGGGTTGGTTTATTTTACTGATATGGTTTTTAATTCATTTGGATATTTTTACACTATAAATTCCACCCAAATATCGTACCATGAGATACAGCAGCTGACATGGCTCACTGGGTGTAAAATATGGAGGTGCAACCACCATGCCAACAATGCCTTCCTGAGTATGGATATTGTTTCCATTTAATATCAATTTTTTTCCCCATAATTTCTATTCAAATGATGTTTTCTGGCATTTTCAGGCTAATAAGGATCCCGTTGTAGATTACATAATCTGGTGTCAGGAGAAATGGAAATGTAACCATTCCCCAACTCCCTGAATGCCCCAGGGAGATTCAGTTTTGCCGTCCCTGTGAGTGTGAGTGTATTATAATTACACACATTTTCATTTAACCCTAGGCTGTGAGATAATAGGCTTGCTGAACTCGCTGTACTTTGATCAAAACTGCCATGGCTTTTCTTCTTGCACGTTCCTGGTATGAGGAGCAGACCTCTCATGTTTGATATCTGTGCGGCCCGTGGCGGGGCCGTCCAACGCTCTCTCTCTCTCTCTCTCTGGTTTTCCCAAACGTTTTCTGTCGACGAATCCCAAACTGCCGGCCTCAGCACTTTCAGCTCAGCCAGAGATGCCGCTGGATTTAATTAAGGTCCACGGTTCAGTTCCTCTCTTTCAAACCACCGGCAGTCTTCCTTAATTGTACATGCAGTAATCCCAGCTTTGATTAACAATATCAATTTTCCCCGACACGCCGTACCTGTTCTCCTTTCTAACTGTTATGTTCCGTTATTTAGGGGTGTTGATAAATGAAACCCTTAGAGGCGTGAAAACACACATGCACACACGTCTGTTTGTTTTGTTTTAACAGGCTTAAAAAAAAAACGCAGTCATTGTGATCTACACCCGTTCAGCCCGTCTTCAGCACTGCTGCATTGCATTATTGCAGAATAAGCAGACGTGCATGAAACCCACACCGCCGCATGTCTGCATCCTGCAGTGCAGACTTTGTCACCTTCACTATTTCAGCTACTTCATTTGCCAGTGTTTCCATTTCCCTCTGGATTGTTAATGCGCTTGCAAATTGCTTAGATGTATTTTGTATAAACAATGATAAGACTCTAAGATAAGGCCGTATTCCTGTAATATAAATACCCATAAGCTTAATATAGACTGAAAACAATCCTTTCAGCTCATCCAACATTTATATCTCCTATGTCTACCACTTCAAATAGCCGTTTGTTTATTGCGGGGCTCTCCGTGTGCAGGATTCATTATCAACATCACCCTAAGATTGCAGAACAAACAAAGCTTAAGTATTAAAAAAAAACCTTTAGAATGTTTTATAAAAGTTTTTTTTCAATGAAGACACTTAAGGAACCTGTTTTCTTTGTCTTTCTGATGTGTGAAGAAACCCACAGAGACGTGAAATTGTAAGGCGGGTGTGCCGAAAATGGGAGGGGTCTTAAACTGTGTGTGCGTGTGTGTGGGGGGGGGGGGGCATGCACACTTGTGCATTAATGTTTAATCTCCTGACCATTGGTGAAAGTGACTGCATAGTTTTCCCCAATGACCTACGATCGATGTACAGGCGTAAATATCCCGTGTGGGGCGAGTCGAGGTGCGCCGTCTCTCTCCCCACCTCCCCCCGACAACTCTGCTCAGTCAGAGATCAGGCAGGATCCCTTTGAATCATTGACTGAGTGCGGAACTTGTTGATAATTTATAACGGACGGCGTTGTGGACGTGGTCTGCAGCTCCGTGTGGGGGGGGGGGGCTCGGTGTCCGACACGGTGAGCTCCGTGGAGACGAATGGCTGGGCTGGTGAAAGCAGAGTGCTTATTGGGTGTGGAAAGGCTGTGGCTGAAAGGCAGGTCTTCCAGCTGTCAGATGTAGGAGTGTGCCCCCTCCCCCCTCCAGGCTGGCGGGAGGGATGCCACAGCCAGCCAGTGTTGACATGATGTCACAATCAGTTGTTTTTGTACCGAGTGCTGAGGCGATAGAGAGTCTGATCCTCAAACTTTTTTTCACTCTTTTTATTGCCAGTGAACCTTCCCCTCACTCAGGAATCATTTGCTGAGTTTTTTCCAGTTTTTTTTGTAATTAGCTTTGTTTAAAAACACAGTTTTGTATGGGGATGTAGGCCTGCTCTGCTTGATGTATATATTTTTGGTCCTGATTGTTGGCTGTGTGCCTTTTCTATCTGCTGTTACATACGTACGTTTGGCCCTGACAGGGTTTGCTGGAAAGACGCACAAGCTCCAGGGATAGGTCCCAACATACTAAGCTGAGTTTGGGATTCAAATCTACAACAATGCAGGTGCGAGGCCACAGCATTCTCAACCCAACCACATCTCAAGGATCCCAGTGATTATCTTATACTGGCGGATCGGACATCAGGCCATTTATTAGCTCAGGGCTCGTGGGCAACACTGGTCATCCATCCATCCATTTTCTGTATCTGTTTATCCTATTCGGGTTGGAGGGGGGTGGTCTGGAACCCATCCTGCAAGCTATGGTTGCAAGGCGAGGAACAACCCATCGCAGGGTGCACACACCATTCACTCACACAAGTGCCCTTATGGACAATTTGGTAATGCTAATTAACCTCAACATGCTTTTGCACTGTGGGTTGAAACTGGAGTAATCAGAAGAAACCCCATGACAACACAGGGAGAACATGTAAAAACCACATCCAGGCAGAGATTCGAACCCCAGGACTTTAACGCCCACTGGTCACCCATATAAGGTAAAACCAATTCACAGGTGGGTGTCGCGGCTGTCGGCCGAATAGCGGAGTATCAGGGATCAGTAATCAGATGCTGTAGTAATTTAGTTTTTATTTCCCACAGATATGAAGTCATGGCTCTCTTTCAGTTTCATTTACAGCTCTGTTTGACTTGAAGCAGTCGGAAATAAATTCTAAGAAGATAGAAATGTGGGAATCTGACGGTTTAGCTGCTCACGCTCTGCTGGGCATGGTAAACGAGTCCTCAGCTTCCTCCTTCTGGCCTTTCTTGGCTCTTCCCCTTCCCTCTCCGTATCCATTCAGTCCTGGGATCAATTATACCAGGACGGGCATGGAGGGGCGGCTGGTGACAACTCCCCAAGGCGCAAGGGACTAATTAGCCCAGAGTGTTTGGTAACCATCGCTTTTGATCTCTTCCATGAAGGGGAGGCTGCGCGCGTGTCTGGGTGTGCGCGCGCAGTCACGCGCCTGTCTGCGTGCAGATGGAGGAACACTGACCCTCATTATGACCTCATTATAGATCTATTACAAGTGATTTATCACACAGCCTTTTGAGCATCTATTAAAACGAGGTCTGTGTGAACCTCAGTTGTAATTTACCTGTTAAATGACCTATGAGGCATGTCAATGTATTATAGACTTCAGCAACACACTCGGAATACCGGCCTTTTCCCTAAAGGCCGTTAACGTTGAAGCTTGGGAGACATTTATTCTCTGGACCTTCTGCATCCATTGAGGTGAAGGCACATAAGTCTTGGGGGGGTTGGGAAAAGCTTCGGACTGTGAATCAGCAATGTCCTCACGCAGTGTGTTTCCGTACAGGACCACGGAGATGAGTCACGACGCGTTATGCGAAACCAACGGGGCAGCCCTAGGGATTGGTCATCTCGCCATATGGTGCTCGGCAGTTGGTGACGGCAAAGGATCAGAGAGGGGGCTGGTGTCCACGACGGGTCCTGCAAGGACGCTCTGTGTCACCATTGTCTTTGGGTAGAACTGGATTATGGGAAATGTAGACTGCAGTGGTTTAGGACTAGACTTGTGGAATGAGTTAATCTGGTCTTTAAACAAAAGCTATAGAATCAGCGTCTTTCTAGTAATATGCCATCGCATGTATAGCGATCACCATGGCGATCAACATTTTGGCATACCTCCTCTGTAGCACCCCCCACTCCCCAATGCAAACTTTTTAGTTTGTTCAGATCCCACCTACTAGCTACAATTGGCTACAAAAAACATGCCGTCTCAGGAATTACCAGTGCCCCGTAATGTTCCGGAAGTCAAAGCAAAAGGCTTTGGAATGGTAATTTTGAAGGAAGACTCACTGAACTTGTCCGAAGAATTTTTACAGCAGCTCACGCCAAGATTTTAAAGATGTGCAGACGATCTGTAATTCCTGGCTGGAAATGGCAGATGTGTTTGTGGTTGACGTTCATTTATTTGCCTTCTGTATGTGGGTCTGTTGCAATGACAACATTCTGTGCCCTCTAGGGCTGTGGCGTGACACTAAACAAACAATCTGGAGGTTTTTATTTTACGTCAACGTCTTCAATTCCATTTTGTCCGGATGTCGTTTGATGTATGTGGCTACCTTCACTCAGCCCACAGAGGGGGGGCATCCAGGCTCGTATTAACTAAGGGAAGGACCAGGATGTCCTGTACTCTGGCCTCTCGTGAGTCTCAGGCATTGGACACAAAAACTGAAGCTGATTAACGTTAGCTCAGATGTTTTATTGACCATCCCCTCAGTTTGAGAATTATGTACATGATGACAGTCCCAGTGCAGGGCTGTGTTTCCGGAAACCTTCCTAGCACTACAATTACAGTAACTTCAGAGAGGGAGAATTCCGTATGATGACCCTCTGACAGAGAGGCCTCTGGGCTTGTGCCCTGAAGATCTTAGGATCCTAGTGTCTCTACTGGCTGTGCATGTTCAGGGCAGATCCAGTCTGATTCTGTCAAGATGGATGTAAAAGACCCATAAAATGTATTTGCTGATGAGAAGTATGTCAACTTAGATCACTGATCAAATCAAATCGTGGGAGAAATCTAGTGATCTGGGCTGTACGCCATAAAATGGAAGCTATCTAAGATCATAGAATGCTGGCACTCTACAAGAGTTCATGATCATGAAATGAGTAATTTGGGGATGATACTGAAGTATTGGTAAGGGGGCGTGAGCTGATTACAGCACATTGTTTCATTTCCATCATGCAACAAACCACCTGAGGGATGAGAAGCTGAGTGCTGCCTTGCGGCGGATGATGCCTCAGCACCATGCTGGTCTGAACGGAACAGTTTGAGGTTTTGTTTTCTAGTGTCCGGAGTGCCTGGATCTCCCTTTTTAGCTGTAAGTGCTCTCATATTTCAGTTTTGTGATTCTGCAGTAGGAGGTGCCGGCTTTGTGGGTGTTGGTGGGGGGGGGCAATGTCTTTCCAAAATACCGCAGGTGTATTTTTCCTTTGATCCTTTGAGCTGTTTTTCTGTTGAATTTCACAGGTGAAGGTGCAATGAAAGAGAGCCATATTGACCACAGCCCCTCACCCCCCCACCCAATGATCAGTTACAAGGGCATAGGGTCATAGGTTCCGGGCCCCCCCCCCCCCCNNNCAACACTTGAATACAGAGTTTACCATGTTAGCTGAAATGTATTGATACAAATATCTCATGTAATGCATAGTATCGTTTTTCATTCCAACGTTTTTCGCCTTTGCGCTGCTCCAGAGCTGCGGGGGACAGAGCTTCCCTGTTACGGAATTCAGTTGGCTTAGAACAAAGAGCGCGCTTCTAAGGAGTAACTGTGGATCTGCCAGATTAATTGGGGGGCCGAGCAGGGGGGACACCCCCCATACCCAGGGGCTGTAGCTTTTAAACACATGAGTGTGAAATAAAAAGAAAAAATAAGGCATGCTTTTTCATGAGCAGGGATTCAGCATGTGGACATCACACGATCATGCTACAATAAATCTGGACTCAGATGTAATGCCCCCCGCATTACTGGTCATTTTTCCCCTCCGATGAGAAGTGCCCAGACCGACACTGTGTTGCCAGTCCCCTCACTTTGTTGTTCTCCCTCACTAACATCTCTGCCAAGTGATGATTTTAACCAGGAGAGAAATGAAGCAGCAGGAGAGAAATGAAACAGTCATCCCCGTAAAAAAGGCAGGTTTTATATACGTGGGTGTTAATCTACACACAAGATTAATCACCTCGGGAGTCTTATTTCACTATTTGTACTGACCTCTCGTCTGGAGTCCCGTAACTGGATGAAATAATTAGAGGCTGTGCACTTGAATGGAGCAAGTGATCATTTTTTAGACTTGTGACTCGTCTGCAGTGTTCTGTCCCCCTTGTGTCAGCCCTGCCTTTAAAGTGTCACCGGTCGGCTGCATTTGTTTTAATTGTATCGGCGATTGTACCCAGCCCTTTCATAATGAGACGTGTTACCTTGTGTCACATTAAAGACAGTCAGTCATGATTATGGCACATGAATATGGATCCTTATGCCAAGTATATTTTATCAGCTGTGTTTCTTTAATTATATTCTCCTTTCTTATTGGTTTCTGATGTTCCTGCTTGAGCAGAGCAGCCAATAGCACTCTTAGAAAAATGGGGGTTTGACATACCAAAACTGTAACAAAAAGTATTTTTCTGGTGCATGTGCAGTCTGGGCCTCAGTCTGTCAGTCTGTTAACTCTGCGATATGCATACCAGGCTGGTTTAATATTAAGCTCTAGCTACACACTCTTACATAACAGGTTATTGCATGTTTATAGATGACTAGTATGTATTATTCCGTATGAGTAATGGTGTAGGAGACGGCATTTATCAACTAATACAGTTGGGTATGTCCACATGGTGTGTGCGTGTGTGTGGGGGGATTTATGTATTACACTGTGGGGACCAAATGTGCTAAAATCCTGCTATTTTGATGATGTGGGGACCACCTTTTCAGCCCCCATAAGGGGAAATTCAGTTTTATACAAATCTGACAGCAATCAAAAAACTAGAAATGTCCAAAGTCTTGTATTTAGTTTGCTTACATTCAGTTATGGTTAGGGCTTGTTAGGGGTTAAAGTTGCTGTTGCTGGAATTAGGGTCTTGCTCATAGAAATGAATGGACGGTCCACACGAGGACATGAATGCAAACGCATAAGTGTGTGTGTGTGTGTGTGTGTGTGTGTGGCGGGTATCTAGCCTGAGGCTCTCTGTTAGCACCATGCTGCTCTATATATTTGCATCATTCTAGAACCCGACTGACCAATCAGAAGCATACAGCTGATGGCCTGCCCACACATAGCTAGATCTGCCGCATCGGTCTCTCCCAATGAGTGAATCTAGGAATGCTATCGATCGCTGTCATGCGGCTTACAGATCTGGACTTTTTAATCAGGAGGAAGGTGAGAAGCCAGCATCTCCATCTGCTGTAGTACTGTTATTACATTTCTCCGTTAGTGATCATAAAAGAAAGACGTAATTGCAGAACATACCTTAAAGCTCACGAGAGCCTCTCATCTCTAATGCGTCCTCTAAGTGAAAGCTGTCAGGTTAGAGATGAAGGCTGAAGTACACTGTGAGCTTCATTATGGGAAATTGATTTCCTGAATCATTATCGCAATGCAGAGACACAGAAATCATTTGGACCTTCAGGCCGATATTCCTGGACTGGACGGAAAAAAAAAGTCAATATGTTTGTGAAAGAAAAACATAAAGAGAAAATTCCATAAGTACTGAGAAATATTAGAAATTAGGTCTTAAGAAGGTCTTTCTCAGTGGAATTAGACCAATATATAGTGAGGAAGGATCTCGTAGGAGCCCTAGAGCCGTGTTTCCCAATCCGGTCCCTGGGGACCCACAGTCAGTCCACGTTTTTGCTCCCTCCCAGCTCCCTGCCTGACAATCTGCATTTTTGCTTCCTCTCAGCCCCTGGGAGCAGGGAGTCAGCAAAAAAAAACGTGAACTGTCTGTGGGTCCCTGAGGACCGGATGAGGAAACGTTGCTCTGGAGAGTGAGGATTTGGTGCATTCAGAGATGCTAAGGTGGTGATCATTGCCAGTCTCATCTCTTTCAAGAGCAAGACCCACGTTTTTGCTGCCGGGCTGCAGAAAGCTTGGAGTGCAGGACTCAGGGCAGCATGGCAACAGTCGGCTTCCTCTTCTGAGCCTCTTGTCACCCCCCCACCCAACCCCATCATGAAACATGGAAGCTTGATTGGACCTGGCACATCCCTATGCAGCACTCGTAAGACGGCGTTGGAATTCTCTCCTGGTGTTTTTTGTACCCAATGATTAATGCATCTCAGCACTGTCCTTAGGCTCAGACTCTTTTTTGGGTACATTTTGCTCTAATTTATGGTTAGATCCAGACTGAAGATAACAGCAGTATATTAACTATGTAATTGGATCCGCAAGCCAGAGATCACGCATTACATTATAAAATATGACCATACACAGGCCATAAATCATTTGTAGGAATTTGTCATAATATACTTTTCATTACTTGAGAGGTCATGGTATGTTTTCATATTTCGCATTTGTCTTGAATTGAAGAAACACATTTGTTTGGCATCCAGATTACCCTGAAATATGAATCTGTTGTCTTATTTACTTAAGTAAAATATGAGAAGAACTGGGATACATGATGGTACGAATGAGGATTTTAAGACCTCGGTTTCAAATTTAGCACAATCAATGTAAACTACTCATTCATAAGAAGCTCACTGTTTTGCTGGATAAGAGTTCAGAATCTAAATGTTCATATTTCTAAGTTAAAAGTTGGTTCTATGTGTAAATTACAAAACATAATGTGCAATCACACAGGAACCCCATTAGCCATCGTGGGTCAGAGCAGACCGCAGAATCTGATCTCCAGATTTCTCACAGAGATTAATGTGGACCCTATGAGATGTATTAAACTGAAACATTATTGCCTTGATGAGTTTTGTGACGCAGTGATGGTCACCTGCTGTTTCCAATGTTGTGGCTGTCTATGGAGGAACTTCACAGCAACCCCCTGTCTGTAATAAGCCATCGTCCTGGATTCCCATGGCCTGAGTAGATGCATTTAGATGGATGGGGGGAACTATGGCTTGAACCTAATCCCTGTCCCCCACCCCCACGGCTCTGTGAATTTTAAAGACCGATGTTGATGAAGCCTGACAGATCGTTCTCTCAGAAGGCTTTGCGGGGAATGTGGTCCTTCATTAAATCATTTTTATATGGTTCAATTTTGTTTCTGCGTGTGGTTAAAAGCATCCCGGGCCTCACTAGTCTGCCCGGCCCATGTGTCTGTGCCCTTTGGCGAGTGCCCCCCCTCCCAGCCAACCCGTCCGTGCTGACAGGGGCATCCATCACCTCTCCTGCATGTCCTCTTTGTTCAGCATCTCCAAATTGATCTCAGGTGATCGGGCAGAAAATCACCACGTTCAATCAAGGGAGGACGAAGTGACCCTCCCCCCAAGCATAATTCGGAACGGAACCAGGCAAGGCATCAGTGCGGTGCAAAGTTGCTTATTTGGGGTGGGGCTTCCCTTTTTGGGCTGACGGGGATAAACAGTGATGGGGCGAATCCTGAAGAGTGCAGTTTGGCCACCAATTCAAAAAACACGTGGGTATTTATGGGCATTTAAAGGCCAATGAGAATCCTAACTGCCCCCATCCCCCCAAGATATCCAGGGGGCACCCCAGATATCAAAGAAATACACATTTTCCTGGATTCCATGTGCCCTTTGCTTTTTACCCTAAAATAATGGGGTTGAACCCCCCTGCGAAATGTTTTTATTATATCAGCCATCTCAACCTGTCTAAATACCCCTTGAAATAGAGATTGAGAAAAACATGGATGAGGACCCCCACAGCCCATCCGTCCCCCGAGTCGGCAAAATGTACAGAGGGGAGGAGGGAAAATAGGATTGCCCTTACAAACTATATTCTGACTACAGGCCTGCTGCAGGTTCCTTGTGACCTCAGAAAGTACTTATACAAGATGGATGGATGGATAATGGATGGTTATATACATTTCATTCTGCATGTTGGGAAACGGGTCTCCCTGAGATTTATAATTGATAAACCAAGCCCTGTACCGCACTGCTTTGTGTACCTGAAGCACACACACAGCGAATACTAATCAAGCTCATTAACACTCCACATCCCTGTGCTCTCAGTTTACAGCAGGGGACAGAGGGAGTGGTGTGACTGACTGGCTGAGGGACTGACTGACTGACTGACTAAGGGACTGACTGACTGACTAAGGGACTGACTGACTGGCTGAGGGACTGACTGACTGGCTGAGGGACTGACTGACTGACTGACTGGCTGAGGGACTGACTGACTGGCTGAGGGACTGACTGACTGACTGACTAAGGGACTGGCTGAGGGACTGACTGGCTGAGGGACTGACTGACTGACTGACTGGTTGGCTGAGGGACAGACTGGCTGAGGGACTGACTGGCTGAGGGACTGACTGACTGACTGACTGGTTGGCTGAGGGACAGACTGACTGACTGGTTGGCTGAGGGACTGACTGACTGACTGGCTGAGGGACTGACTGACTGACTGACTGACTGACTAAGGGACTGGCTGAGGGACTGACTGACTGACTGGCTGAGGGACTGACTGACTGACTGGTTGGCTGAGGGACAGACTGACTGACTGGCTGAGGGACTGATTGACTGACTGGCTGAGGGACTGACTGACTGACTAAGGGACTGACTGACTGGCTGAGGGACTGACTGACTGGTTGGCTGAGGGACAGACTGACTGACTGACTGGCTGGCTGAGGGACTGACTGGCTGAGGGACAGACTGACTGACTGACTGGCTGGCTGAGGGACTGACTGGCTGAGGGACTGACTGACTGACTGACTGGTTGGCTGAGGGACAGACTGACTGACTGACTGGCTGGCTGGCTGGCTGAGGGACTGACTGACTGGCTGGCTGGCTGAGGGACTGACTGACTGGCTGCCTGAGGAACAGACTGACTGTTACTATGGGACTGACTGGCTGCCATTGTGAGATGCTTCCTTCCAGTCAACTTTGTGCTTGGAGATTTGTAGATTTTTTTTTTTCTTTTCATCCCCTTCCTAGCCTCTTCCAGTCGTACCCCCCGCCCCACCCCACACACACCAGGTCCAGGCCCAGGCATACTTTTCAATCGGGGGGAGATAATAGTTTTTCTGCCTTGTTTAAGAAAGATGCTGAAAAATGATCAATCATAATCATTGGGCTGTACCAGCTCCATCTCCCGTTCTCGGCTGTGCATGTCCATGTCTCAGGTTCGAGGAAAGCAGGGACCCCACAGAAGGGGAAACGTAGTCTGGCCGCCGTATGCGAGCGTCTAACGTCTCACCGCGGTCTCTGTGCCAGCACCGCAATTTGGGTCCACAGTGCCAGTGGGAGCCTTTAAACCCCCCCCCCCCCCCATGTCTCTCTGTCACCAGGCTCTCAACGTTTGATGAGATTCCGGCTCAGGCTTAAATGGCGCGTCTGATTGGCTGAGACCTGCACCCAGACACCCCTGGGACAGGCTCTGCTGTGAGTGATGCCTGCTGCTCCCCCTGTTACTGAGGGGGCTGCTTCTCAGACAGTGATGGTCTGAAACCAGCTTACGCTGGGCCCCCCCCCCCCAGTCTGGCTCTGTCCCCTACGGTCATGTTTATGCTCTTAAGTGAGGAAGTCAGCGGCGATGTTCGTTAAAAGTGATACAGATGTATCAAATCCTCCACAGCAGCACTCATAGATATATAGACTCATACATACAGTGGTCATTTCCCATTAAAAGTGCAACAATTCATGCTTTTAATGGAACATGGAATCTCAAGGTTAGTCCGTACAAGACGGAGTGCCGATGGCCTCTGGTCCACCACCCTGCTCATATTTCATCATGCTCATGACACGTTTAGCAGTCATGCTGTGAGACATGCCATGCTACTGTAAATACCAGCTACCAGCAAAAGCATAGCAATAAACGTCAAATTATTAAAGGAAACCCGTATAATCGTGTGCTAATAGAATAAATGTGTGTGTGAGAGTGAGTTATGTATATATTACATTGTGGGGACCATTTCTTTGGTCCGCACAAGGGGAAACTCATTCTTATAAAAATCTGTGACTGCCATTAAAAAAAAATTAAAATGCCAAAAGTAAAATATTTTGTTTGGTGTCTTAATGTTATGGTTATGGTTAAGGTTAGGGCTGGGTAGGGGTTAAGGTCGTCATGATGGGATTAGATTTCCCCATAGAAATGAAAGGAGAACCTCCACAAAGATATAATTACAAACCCGTGTTTGTGTGTGATATGAAATATACATTTGGCTTCCGATAGGAAACGCACAAACTGGGTGTTATAGCTTAAGCCATCAAGGAATGAATACTTTTGAGATGCTGGAGGTGAAACAAGTGGTCATTAGTTTGAGATCAGGCTGTTCTTTGTAGTAACGCGGCTCTTCATGAAAATGACATGGAGGCTGCGACTCTCATCAGCTGGTGTCTGCCAGTCCGAAGTGACATCCACTGTCCGGAAACCTTCTACTGCTAGCGGTTCCAGTGAACGATAGGGGAAGGTTCCAGTGCACGATAGCGGAAGGTTCCAGTGCACGATAGGGGAAGGTTCCAGTGAACGATAGGGGAAGGTTCCAGTGAACGATAGGGGAAGGTTCCAGTGCACGATAGCGGAAGGTTCCAGTGCACGATAGGGGAAGGTTCCAG
>JABFEB020000060.1:20598714-20621806 GCA_019775895.2 Stomatorhinus ivindoensis
TCTGAGGTTCTCATAAAAAAAATAAAACCCATTTAATCTTAATGCTAAAAAACTGAACTAACAGAGGATGATTTGTTACTGAGACAGTGGGAGATTTCTGTCATAAACACAGAGGTAGAAAGTGACACTAAACTGGGGGGGCTAATCAACGCCTGGGAGGTGGGAATCAGTAATGTGCTGTTTTGGGGAATGTGTGTGTGTTATGAAATGCAAGTGTGCCTGTCATCCAAGTGACTGAGTTTTTAATTATTTTTCTTCTTTCCAAATATAGCCCTAAAAATGACAGCACATTTAGCGGGCGTGTGTTTGGGGATCATCTTTGGGGCTTTAGAAATCTGATGTGAGGTGGAGTCTGTGACGTACTTCAGAATTAGCCTGGCAGGGATATCGGGGAGGCCTGGTCTTCAGCCAGAACTCAGGATGTGGGCAGGAGGGGATCATGCACAGGAATGCTCACACACACACACACACACACACAGCTATGCATATATTCAGACATATACACATACAGTACGCCGCAGTGCTCTCTCTATCACATACACACGCACGCCACACTGTTCTCTCTCTGACACACATGCACAATCTGCAGTGCTGTCTTGCTGACACACACACACTTTGCAGTGTTTTTTCTTTCTCTCTCCGACACAGCCTGCAGTGCTCTCTCCCTCTGACTGACACACACACACACTGCAGTGATCTCTGTCTCTGACACACACATCCACACAGCCTGCAATGATCTCTCTCTGACACACACACACCCTGCAATGTTCTCTCACTGACACACACACACACACACGTTGCAGTGTTTTTTTCTCTGACACAGCCTGCAGTGCTCTCTCTCTCTGACACACAGACACACACACACTGCAGTGACCTCTGTCTCTGACACACACAGACACACAGCCTGCAGTGCTCTATCTCTCTCTCTGGCACACACACACACCCTGCGGTGCTCTCTCTCACTCTGGAAACACCCACAAACACTTTGTAGTGCTCTCTCTCTGACACACACATTCACACACCCTGCGGTGCTCTCTCTCACTCTGAACACACCCACAAACACTTTGCAGTGCTCTCACTAACACACACGATGCTGTTATGCACACTGCACTGTGTGCAGCACCCAGTGTAAGGACAGTGACAGGTACTCCGCATACTGCAGCCCCCCACTTCTGTGGTTGTAAACAAACACCGTGTCCCCTGCAGCCATAGCCTGAAGCCTCCCCCCTCCACAATTTACCCTTTAGCCAAACAGAAGGGAGCCCATCACGTGGGGTAGAGGACCATCGCCGACCAGGAAGTGCCCATTCACATATCAGCAGCAGGATTTTTTTAAGGTGGGGGATAAAGAGAGAGCTTAATTCATATAGAGGGGCCAGTATTATCATTAGCCAATGATATGTTTTGAGTCAATGAGTGACAGGGAAGGAGGCCAATCGGCTTTCATCTGGGGCTGAGGAGTGGGGAGCCAGACTCGGTGATGTTAGTATTCCTCACCCCACACGCTTCGGATGAAAGAAACGAATCAATGGAGGATGTCTTCCCGTGGGCAGGAATGATGGAGGAAAATTGTTGGACACTAATATGTTTATAATCATAGCGATCCATGAACCCTCAGCTGCCATGGTAATTGTGTCCATTTCTCATAGCAACTGTTTGATATATCGAAGTCCCTGGGTTCAAAATGCTGACCTACCCATTCCACCCATTACCCACCCTGCCCCTCCAGTAGCCTGTCTCAGGCAGCACAAGGCTGGGGTACTCCCTGCACAGGTTGCAAAACATTTAATGATCCGTATTAATTGCTAATTACTCACTCAGGGAATCCATAAAGATATGCTGTGCCAATTGAAAACAAAGTGTTATATTTTATGTTCTGAACGGTCATAATGTTCAACATTGAAAACATCACACTACAGGGGGCTGGGTGATCTCTCTTGCTTTAAAACAGCCCCACTCTTCCCATGCAGACATGGGGTCTGCACCAGTCTTTTCCCCGCACCTGCCTCCCGAACAACCCACTTCGGGATAAAGGTGAAAGCATCGAACACATTTCTGTGACGCCAAGCCCCGCATCTTTTATGCGCAGGCGTAATAAACACGCACCCTCGCCTACAGGGGCTCGCGAGTATTTTTTAAACCTTAGCGTGTGACGTGGACGCAGGAACCTCATCAAAGTGCTGGCGAGGTGGGAGCAGTTAGAACCTCAGAGAAGGCATATTTTTTGTGTTGTGTGAATAAAAATCACTATTATGTTTCCCTGACTATGTGATAAAACTCTGCAGAGGAATCCCGCGAAATAAAAATCACGTTATATTGTCATCTTGCTCTCAGCAGTGTATTTTGAAATAAGAGCGATACAACTGGTAATACGTTAAATTCAATCACGCGTTCATTTTAGTATACAATACAATCTGGACATTTTATTATTTCTGTCGCGTACCTTGCCTTTTGCATTCAGATGAAAACGGATTTTTTTCTTAGACTTTTTATTATTTTTTAAAATCTCTTTCCGAAATAATGTGGGTGGTCTGATATTGCTCACACGAAAATCGTGTCCGGCCATCCTACTCTGATGTACGAGAACTTAATCTGTCCACATTGGGATTGAGTTATGTCCGGGAAGATATGTATGTTTTTTTCCATTTTAATCATCACTGATTTATGTCTGCCTTCTTACTTTTATTTTAATTTTACTGACGCTCCATTTAAAAATGCTGGAAGTGGCACCGATGACCCTCCCTGGCCCTGTTGCTTAATGCAGGCTTTATGACGCATATTACCTGGTGGCGGCAGAGCGTGTGCCGTATTAACGGCTCAGCCGCCGCGGTCAGTCGTTAGTTAGCCGCCGTTTGTTTCCCGCCTCCGCGTCTCGCGCCAATTGGCGGTCATCCCTGCGCTATGAACATCCCTGTCATCTTAACATTACGTTAGCGCTGAGGAAGGACCAGATCCTTTGAAATTGCTTTCACTGCACCAAAACGTCGCATAATGTGCCAAAAAGGGTTTGCCCACTCTTGAAGTAAGTCGATAGTTTTTATTCACATTAACAACCTGGTGAGGTGTTTGTGTGGGAATATAAATCATAATATATGATATAAAGTGGCCTAAAATTGTTCCTTGTCTATTTGTCAGATTTTTAAAGTGCCCTGAGTGGATTAGGTCCCCTTGACGGATTAATCTATATGTATCTGCTAGCTTTTCATTAATTTTCTGGGTAAATAGTGGGTAATACTTCAAAATTGATCCATCCATTCTCTCTGTTTGGAACTGTGCTTTCTGTTTAAATTTTATAAACGCCTACACTCACACACATACACGGTGCAGTTGTTTCTTTCTTCTTGCTGGATTTACTCAGGCTCTCTCAAGTTGCTTACACAGCAGTTATTAAACATTTTGGTACATCCCCGTTCTCTGTGGAGTCTGGGCGTTAACCGCACCTCCCAAAGGATTTCACTTTGTTATTCGCCATTCTGGTTTATCTTTGCCCTGTCCGCAATGACTCGCTGCATTTCTTGCAGAAAGAAACTGGTTTTCATCTATAATTTGCCCGAGTATAAAGATATTCCCCAGAAAGGCTCACGACTGCAAAGGTGATGCATAGGATCTAAGGCAATCAACTGTAATTTGTGCAGAAGGGACCGCTGCCGAAGTCCGTTTGTTCCCTTTAAAGTTACAGTAAAAAGTAATGTTAACCTTAATTTTATGGTTTCATTATACCACGGAGTAAAAAAATTTAGCCATCATTTTGTGTTTCACATAATAGAAGTGAGAAGGTTATGTGAGGCAGCATGAGGTTGAACAAGGGAATGTGGCTGGGCTCATGTAATCTCCTGAGCCTGCTTGGTTACTGGTTCCTGCAAGCCACTCTGGCCGTGAAGCCCAGCTGGCCCTGACTGAAGAACGCTCCGTGGCAGGGTTTAAACAGGGTTAGCTGGGTGGACTAGCCTAGGGAGTCATTCTTTGGAGAAAGGCTGGTGTGTTAAGCTCATGGTTTCTTGTCATGCTTTCCAGAAGTACTTTAAAGAACCCATGTCTTCATTTAAGTTTGAGGTGGCTGGTAAAGTTTAGTTCGACTTCTGTCTGCTGGCCAGGGCTTCTGTCAGGCCGTCAGTGATGAGCTTCACCCCATAATCTGCCTCTGGATGCAAGGCATTGTGTCGAAGTTCAAAGCATTGGGTAACACTTTCTATGAATGTTATGTATATAAGTTTATGAACACATTCATAAGACGTTATGATGCATTCA
Source organism: Stomatorhinus ivindoensis (assembly GCA_019775895.2). Lineage (NCBI taxonomy): Eukaryota > Metazoa > Chordata > Actinopteri > Osteoglossiformes > Mormyridae > Stomatorhinus > Stomatorhinus ivindoensis. The sequence continues at coordinate 20,602,963 of JABFEB020000060.1, forward strand.
TAAAGCATTATAAAGATGGCTATAAATGCATTTAAAAAGTCACAACACATTATAGTCATGTTTAGTATGCATTATGAATGCTTTATGAAGCTCTCATCTATAACGCACTATAGATTCCTTCATAATGCAGTGCAAAGCATCCTTATTTTTTAAACTTACCATTATAAATTATTACGAAGGAATCTATAGTGCATTACAGATGAGAGTTCCATTGGAGACTATGAAGTATTACAATCGGTACCATAATGCATTATGATTTTAAGCAGAAGATGCTGTAATGCTTTATTAATTTTATGCCAACCATTACACTGCATTTTGAAGGTATTATAATGTATTATAGATGACAGCTTTACATAAAGTGTTATCAAACATTGTAGTACAGGGTTAAAATGGTGCACTTTGTATGGTCCTATACATGCACAGTATGTCATGTGTGTATATGAGATTGAACTTGTAAACATGTATATTATCAAGCCGTTGTCGTCAGACGGAACCACATAACCTTTCACATAATCTTCCACATGTGAAACACTAGATATACTTGTCAGCAGCATTAATCCCCCAAGCAGAGCCTAATAAACAATGAGGAGTATTTCATTCACCTGGGTGAGTGATTAATTTCAGGTAGGTGGTGATATTTCATTAAAAAAAAAAGTCCCGACGTCGCAATGCCGTGGAACAGAGACTTCTACTTTGATACGCTGTCGCCTGCACAAAAGTCTGTTTATAATAAGACAGTGAGCGCTGTGGTTTTGACAGTCTGAGATTAACTATAATTAGACACCGTTTACCTTATGCTTTGAAGTGCTGAGCGGCGTGTTAAGTTATAATAAGACTGTACAAATTACTACAGGTCTTATTACTATTGAGGATGCGCTTAGCTTGCAGCCTTCGATAGCTTGCATCATTTAAATCATTCCCTCTCTTTCACGGTATGATCTACACCACCAGTAGTGGTGGCCTGTAGTTATGCACCAGTTTAGAGGGAGTATACCTTGACTTACAGGTAGCCTTTTCTGTATGTTATTGCAGCAGTAGTTGTGTTGTAAGGACAGACAGCCTTTGTATTGTTGCCTTATTTTGATTTTTTAAATGCATTTCCCGCCAGGGTAGACTTTAATTGCTATTCTGGTTGATTAGATCTAAAAAGGGGTCAGAGTCGGACTCTTTCTCCTTTTCACAGGCATCCGCTGCTTTAACTTGTGTGCAGAGCTTTTACTGTTCATCAGTTGTGATTTGATTTGGATTTAGGGGCGATTCTAGGATTTCTTTTAAGGTGGGTGGCATAAGAGGGGCCATAATTCTTACAGAGGGGCCTACATTATCATTAGCCAATGATAGGCTTTGAATCTGTGAGTGACAGTGGTGGGGCTCTCGGGCAGCCAGTCAGCTTTCTGCTGGAGTCAGTGCCCCTGTGGCCCCGTCCCCTCCACACCCCTTCTTGGGATTCCCCATGACGTTGCTTTATCAGTGTGTGGCTGCTGCTTTGGGCTTCACTTCTCCAGCCCTCGCAGGTGCTCCCCTTCTGCCTGCTCTCCAGCTTGTCTCACTGCCTGGGGCCCTTTGCAAGGGTGACACTGCACCTCCGTCTTTCCCGGCCTCACTTATTCATTCAGTTTTTGGCATTGTGTTGAAACTGACAAATATGGCATGGCATCCAAATCTTTGAGCTCTTGGCACAAATCCAGTGGAGGTCTTTGACAGGGGGACTGAGACCAAAACTTGTTTACAGCCAAAAACTTGGGGCCCGTGATCCTGTTTCACCACCCAGACCTAATGAGTCTCTTGTCAATGTGTATGTTCCAGGCAGAAGACCTTTTCTAGTTAAATTACTGCAGAATCACATGGACGATCTTTTTACATACATTTGTCCTTCTTAATCAATACATTCCTATCCAAATCAATTTCGTCCACCCGGTCCTGCTGAAATCTGGTATGTAACCAACACACAGTGCATCTCAATTCAGTTTGCGATAATAAATGTAAAAAATCTATTTGGCACACTATCTATTACCTATTATATAAGCTCTGTGATGGTCTGTTTTGGAAAGACTCTGATTTTTATTTAAACACAGACATATATAACGGCTGATCTATGAGCCAATAAGGTCTTAATGGAGGAATACAAATGAATACCTTATTGAGCTGTGGGAAAGGCAAATTACATCAGGGCGTCCGTTTGGGGCTCCCTCACATAATTAAACAATATTTTCAAATCAGACCTCCTTGACAGCTTTGGGAAATGAATACAGTATTTGGGCTCAATTTGTGATATAATTTATTTTGGATAATGCATTGCTGGGTTCACTGGGGACCGAATTGTTCGTGGTTTGGGAATGACTAAATTATATGTGGAATTAGCATGCCAATGTCACCATCTTAACCGGAGTTCAGGTCATATGGCCCAGACTTTACCCAGTGCCGCTGGCGGTAGAGTGTGGGGGGGAAGGAAGGGCATTTTCATTCCAGTAAGGCTGGGAATAATTTCCTTAAACAGCTTCCATTCTATTGCCCTGTAGAGTTATGTAACCTTACCTATCTTGGATGGGCGATTTCATGTGAAGGGTACAGCATAACCAATCAGAACTTTACATATGGAGAACCATCTTCCCGCTTACTAGATAGCAGCGCATTGCATGTGTAGGATAAGGTGACCCAAGGTTTGAAGCAGGTGGAATGTTATTTGGGGATATCTTTTTCCAAGGGAATAGGGAGGAATTGAGATAGCGTGGGACAGAATTGGAACATACAAACGCGAAATGTAAACGGCATGAAAATACATAAACGCGTTTGTATGTGAGGGTCAGCAGTGGTGATTTTCTTTAAGGCCATAATTCATACAGAGGGGCCAACCTTATTAGCCAGTGATATGTTTTGAATCGGTGAGTGACAGGGGAAGGGGCACACAAGGGACCAATCAGCTTGCAGTTGGGGTCCATGGAGCCGCCCCTTATATGCCCCCTGAGGGTCGGACATAAAGAGAGGAAAATGAAGGAGGGAGATGTACATAAAGGAATGAAGAACAGCTGCAATAAATCAGGCCAAGCAGTGATGGACACCTGACTTCCCCGACCGACCTGAACCTTTCCCGTTTTATGATTTCCTTCATTCAAAATTTATATTTTCATTATTTCTGCAATTATTGTTTGCAAAGGATACAAGCCCTGGGAACAGTCACCTTCCGGCTGCCTGCAAAAATCATAAAGTGGGCCGAGAGGGACAAGCATGCATTAATGTGTAATGTATTAGTGAAGCAGGACTTACCTGAGTCAACAGCCCGACGCTGTTGTAACGAGTAACGAGGTTCACCGCCACTGCTCTTGAGGGGCCCGCTACGGATGCAGTTTGCCGGTCCTTATGCCTGCAGCTTAACCGATCCGAGCTGAAGTTTGGGGCGGACAAACAGCCCTTGGTCATCCTGAACTTGGTTAAAATGTAGCATAGTCTAGCCTCCCTTGGGGTTGAGATGTAATTAAAAAAAGACTTAAAATAACCTAATTAATGAGTTATATGAATATCATAACCATTGTCATGCAAGTTAATGCAAGATTTTGAAGCTGTGGAATTCTCTCTCCATCCTGCACAGTAGACCTTCCATAATTGTAGATACAGCCTACATTGGTGCCTCTCTGCAGTTATTATGGGCTGACACCTCAAGATGCTGGTTCACCGTGTGTGTGGATGTTGTTGTCTGCTGTATATCGCTTGCCTAGGTATACATGAGCTGGTCTGTCTGGTGCCTGTCCCATTCCTCGAAGTCGCATGTGTGTTATGCGTGCCATCAACCAGCTAAAAAGTCAGTCCGTTTTATTGCTCTCTCAACTTCTCATTGAGGTCTGTCTGCTTAATATTATCTACCCTGCTTTGTGTTTAAAACCGAAAATAGTGGCAATAACGTCTGTGGCTGGGAGTCAGGTCTCCTGTTTGCTATTATCCGGCAATTTGAGGTTATGATAAAGACTATGGTGGCAGTTGGATGAATGCATTGTGAGCGCTGAAGTTTGCGCGGGCGTTTGTTGATTATGCTAATGAGCAGATCATGCTAATGAAGGTAGCTGGTTCCTGTGGAAAGACTCCGTGTTCATTTTTTGGCTGTCAGTGGCCTTCGGCTTCACTGCCTTCGCCCTGGTGGAACCGGCCTCTGTTGAAAATAAGCTGGATAGCCTAGTGTCATTCTCCAAATGTCAGCAGGTCAATCCTCTGTCTTTGGGTCCTCCTCTGTCCCAGTGTCCCTTGTTGTGTTGGTTCTTTATTGCTCGGACTTACTGACACAGCCCCAGCATGCGGCTTCTTCACTACGCCAGTAATCATCACCACTGGTTTTCCCCTGATATTGGCTTGATACACTGGGTCTGGAGGTATGCACTCGTGTAAGTTGCTCTACCTAAGGGCATCTGTCAAATGCAGTAAATGTAAATGTATGTATTATCATCCATTTCATTGTTTTGTGAAGCTGGTCAGCTTCAGCAAAGTTTCTTTCTTTCCATGGCGCCATTGGGATATAATTGCCTCATCGTTGCATATGATATTAGCTAGCGAGTAGCATCAGAAGATCGTAGCAAACTAGCTGGTTAGCTGAACATGCTGCCTCAGCATCTTACAAACAAGGAATCTGTTTATTTAATATTTAGTTTGGTGACTGTTGCTAGCCAAAAGGGGCTCCCACGCCGTGGGGCACACACACACGTCAGGTTTGAGCGGTGCACTCGGCCGGCCCACGGTCGGGCTGCTGCCGTCACCCCGCCAGCCTTGCGGCGCGTTGAACAGCGCGGTGCGGCCGCTTGCCGATAAGCCCACATTTCTCCACATTTCTTCCACATTTCTCCAACGGGCTCTCCATTAAAAAGGGATTTCACTCAAGGCTTATGACAATTGCCTCTTAAGTTGTTTGCTTTCTTGAAGGAAAGGATGGATGCTTTAAAAAAAAAAAAGCGATAAAGAGTTTTTTGAAGAAATGGTGTCATTGAGGATTTCCCACCACTTCTCGCCGCCTGGCCTCCTCTCCAACATTCTCGCTAAGTGCCTTCGACCATATAATAGCATAAATAGAGGAGTGTTACTCTTCTTCGCTCTCCTCCTCACTTCAGCTGATACGCTGGCTCAGTGCTAACCCCTCCTGATGACCCTCTGCATGCGTGTCCTTCGAAGGCGGTCCTCCTAAGACTCATGACTCATGTAAACATGAATCTGAAACTAATGAATCAGAGGAGCTAATTGTTGAACCATGCCGCTCGAAAGCATGCCGTTCGCTGCTCTGTACACAGGGAATAATTTACGTTCTCTCCAGTGATTAAATATGATTATGCTTCCATCAAAGTGCATCTGTCAGGCATTTAACTGTAGCTGTCACTTATTGTCACACTTAAGTGGGAATTCAGGCATTATTGTATTTTTAATCTTCTGGAGCCCATTCTTTTCATTATCTTGCCTCAGGATGCTTCTAGATAGTCAATAGCAAGCACTCCCATCACGAATCATTAGGTCATCCAGGTCCAATATGATGGCTGCTGATTAAAGTCTGATTCTCATTGTAAACAAAATATACAGCCCAATAGGGGGACCACATTTGTGGGAAGACTGAAAAATTCGGTAAAATCAATTTCTTGATTTGTGACCACAAAAAAAAAAGTCGGTTTCTTTAATAACACTTCTGATAGCTTCTCAGAAGCACACAGGTATTATAAACATACAGGTATTAATTCCATGCTTTAAAGGAGCATGATTCTAGAAAATGTAATGTATAATATCACCAAGTGTTCATTCTCTTTAATGTGTTCTCAGTCATATAAATTCCAGTAGCACTGCTGAAATTCTGCAGGCAGAGTCAACACAATCAGCCTTTTATCATAAGACAAGGAGCAGTCTGCGAGTCCTCCAGTGAGTGTACTTTTCTCTTTGGATGTTAACGTTATCCTTGCTTTCAGCTCAGTTACAGCCTCAATTCTGCTCCAAAGGACAAGCTTCCCACCTCAAGAAGTTGCTCAGTGCTGCAATAACTGAAACTCTGCACATATGGACACAGAACTGGTCATACAACATAACTACGTCAGCTAATTAAACACCTGGTCAGAGAACCAAGACTGTTATGTTCTTATCAACAGTCTATGCGAGATTTATGTGATATGTTTAGATTTTCAACCTAAAGGCATCAATCCCAAAATGAATCAAAAGCTAAAGCACTGTTAGAAGCCCACTGGTTATTGTTAACTTTGCATCTTTAAAAGCTGGTCAATTTAAATCGCAGTGGCAGTTATCAAAAATGAATGGAGACCGCAGGGCAGACATCAAAAAAGCATGACTACTCCGGATGGCTGCATAGTGAAGGGTCGGTCGGCAGCCGGAATACGCTCGCTGTCTCGCTGTGAAGCCCCCGCATGGTGTGAAAGATTGGCGGACGGGATGTGTGTTTATTGCCCTGTCAAAACGGACGCAGCACAACAGCGGGAGGCTCGACCACAGACATTTAATCACACAAGAGGAAAGCTGATGTTGCTCTGCCATGTTGCCCCATCCCTGGAAATGCCTGGGGACAGGGAGGAGGTGACAACACATACTGGTGATGAATAACAGAATAGTGAGCAATAACATACATATACATGCAATATATATATACAAGTATACGATGTTCTGTCCTGGTTTTTAGGTTTCTCAAAGGTGTGTCCGTTGTTGGGATATTGAGTCTGTACATCTTGTTGTTGGTCGTCCTTCTTCCTCTACGATGCTCAGGTTTTCCAAACTTATGTCTTCTCCATTGTCCTGGCTCCACCCATGTGTCATGAATAAGATGGCTTCACTGGAGCTTAAACTGAAAGTTCAGGCTTTATTTGATGAAGAATCCACTTATTTATCTGCAATATTAAATGTCTTCTCCAGCACCAAAAATCAGTCTTCCTGTCTTGCTTCTTCTGACTTTCACACTGATCAAGAGTCATGGGGAAAACCCTATGCTGATTAATTCTGATCTTTGTTCTTTGAGATACATCACGCCTGAGACATTCTGCCTCACCGTGATTGCTACTGGTTATAGATTCACAAAGATCAGATATTTTTTTTTCCCAGTCCTGAATTGTAAAACGTGGTTAAACCAGTTGCAAGGCCACATTCTCTAGATTCAATGAAAGCAGATATTAGTGCTGTTACTGCAAATACTGAACGTCAAAACAGCCTCACGCCTTCATGTGAAAAAATGACCTGATACATGTGTGAATATTCCTCTCACATTCAGCATCCTGCTCTTCACATAAGCACCCTGAATATGTCAGGGTGAACTGACATGCTGCCTTGAGACGAAGCCTGACTTTTGCTGCATTTATGGAGACCGACGCAGGTCACTGCCTTTTAAAAATCCTGGTATTACTCCTTAAGTTCTGATAAATGAATGCTAATGCGTAATTTCACTTGGCACGCAGTTGTCATGACTATCAATTTTGCCCTGGGGAGAGAGAGAGAGAAAAAAACAGATACTTCTGTTTATGACTGAATCTGGACTTCTGTCCCTGAGCGGGGAGGGAGGGGCATTGGCGAGATGCCATCTTCAGTGAAGCACGGCAAGAGGCAATTCTGTGGTTTATTTAATGGCTTTTACCTTCAAGCCATTTAGTGCTTGATTTTCACTTGAGACCAAACGCTGTAGGTATATTTATAAAAGCCATGCTATTCCAGCACTGATTCAGCTCTATTTCTCAACTCTATATTCCAGGAACAGATTGCAGGGGCTGCGGAAATAGAAGCCCCCCCCCCCCCCCCACCCCATTTTCTACCATACACACATACACACACATATTAAGCTCTCTTTTTTATTCCCCATGCATGCAGTTCTTGGCTCTGGGATGCTCCAGCTCATCCTTCCAGGATAATATCGACATGTTGTCAGATGCTGGAAGTGTCCGATTTATTTCCAACCAGGAATCTCCGTCCAGCACATTGCTGTAGATGCGTATCGATTTGGCTATGATGTTGCACGAAGAGACGGATAGTATGTAGGGGGACCGGAGGTAGGCGGCTGGGTTGGTGCTTTGTGTTTGGGGGTTGGGGGGGTATATGTATCATCCAAATCTGACAGGGGAAGCGGTGCGGCTGCTGCCCCCAAGCTAAAGTGCTGAGCCGGTGAGCCACCAGTTTGCTCTGAAAACAGGCCAGTGGTGCCGGAGATTTAGCCTAGGAAGCAGGCCGGAGGTCCAAGGCCAGCATGAACAGCGGTGCACATCTGCTGTGGAAGCCCTCCAGTGCTTCCTATTTGTGTGCCTGGGAGGACATGGGCGCCGGGGTTACAACAGAGGAGAGCGGTGCTCGTTAGACAGCGCACTTTACATGCACGACATGCGACGGGCTGCCTTGCCGGTAATAAATGAATCTCCATCGCATTTCTTCCCAGGATATTTCTCACAGACGTGTCAGGCAGTGCACTGGATATGTTCGTTTGTCTCTCTCATGTTTCCTTGGTTGTTTCCAAAAGGCCTGTGTGATAACTGAACGCACACGCTGCTGTTACATTAAGGGGTGTTAAAACCGCAGACAGAACTCTGTAAAAGTATCGCCCCTCCTCTCATTTAACCATGATTTTCTGCTCCTGAAGCATGTTAATGAAGCATTTTCACGTTTCTGTGCTCTTGTCGGAGTCACTTAGCTTAACATCATTTCCTTGAGCCTGGGCTCCTGGTGCTGATGTCAGGGGCTGCAGGCAGGTGAATCTTGCCCATTTTTTTGCGGGCCCTAGTCAGACTTTGGTTAATGCTAATCCTCCCGCAATACACAGTTATTCATCTGTCCTACAATTGCTTATCTGGTACCATAGAGAGCCGGAATCCTAAGAGGGCACAAGGTAGGAGAATACCCTGCACAGGAGACCAGTCCATCAAGCTGCATACACACACACGTTTGTATTCATATGTTTGTGGGAATCGTACATTCATTTCCAAAAAAAAAATCCTAATCCAAAGAATAACAGCCTTATCCCTAACCCAGTCCATAAGAAACCAAACAAAAAAGACTTTTTAGGTTTTTGGTTGCAGACACAGATTTTTATACATTGGTGATCCATCCACAATCCATCTCTCCCGGCACCCATTTCCATTAGGATTCTTGGTGCAAACAGTATAATGTAGGCAGTTTATAAGTAACTGCAATATAGCTTTGGCTTAAAATCCTCATGGGTGCAAATGTACAGTAAGTCGCATGAATGATGGTGTAATAGGTGGTGGAGAACATAGTGCACTCTTCATTTATTTACCATCATGGACTCGAGGCCTCTCGCTTGGAGACTGGACATATACAGTAGTACTGTACTCTTGGAGACTGGACATATACAGTAGTACTGTACTCTTGGAGACTGGACATATACAGTAGTACTGTTGCCTGCTGCCACTTCCAAATCTGTCGTGTCTTTTTCCTTTTTTTTTTTGTTTTTCAAATTGCCGCACAATAGCCAAGTTCTCCCCTCGAGTCTGTTGGATCCAAGGGGTAATGAGTTAATGCAGAGATAGAATCCTCTGTCAGTTGTTCAGATTCCATCTGCGATCCTTCCAGAACGTGTGCTGGGTGCAGTGTTGTAAATGTGTCATGACTGTGAGCCAGTATTGAGTTGTCAGCAATGGACTTTTTCACCAAGAAGCTGCAAGCAGTTGTCACTTTCACTGGATGCAAAAGATTAAATAAGCTTCCTGTGTAACTACCCATCGATTTTTGTCTGTTCAGCTTCATGTTTTCCATAATCACTAATGCTAATGCTAAATATGAATGCATTTCTGGATCGCTAGACAAGGTGCGGTTATTTGAAAACTCGATCCCGTTGTATAATCTTTCTGATTTTTCTCATGGTTCCCCCAGTCCACTGTGACACTTACCTGCAGCTAGAGCTCTGTGGTAGGCGAACCCAGTAGAAGTGGTTCAGATCGCCGCTGTTTGCTGGCTGTCTGTTCTCTTGAATGTTTGTTTCTCCATAAAAACATCAGAATCCATAGATGTTTTTTACCATAAGGCATAGATAAGCAATCTCTTGGGACCTTGTCCATCATAGGGCCTCATGAATTTGTTTCCTTCCCTTGTAATTTAACATATTCTTATTTTAAAAATATTTTAAAATAATACAAACCTGAAATAAAATGATTGTTATTCGTGAACCACTTATTCTACATTCTTAAACAAGGGCTGGTTTAAATCCTGACAAAAAAATTTTAAAACACAAAGGGATTTCTAAAATCCAGCACCATTGAAGCTGTTCATGCCATAGGACACTTCTAGCTTGTGCTATGTCATTGGACTTATAGTTTTATTGGATATTCGTTCCTTCTGCATTCTAGGATGTATGCTGTTGGGTTTTTCCTATTTTGCAAAAACCCTCTCGCTGATTCCAGTCTATCCCCACAACCTGTCCCCACACATAATAGAACTGAGAGACACTAGTGTTTCCTTTTCTCGCTGCAAGGGAAGCCCGGTCAGGTTACAGGGACAGATCCCTGGGTTTGACTCAGCCGACTTCGGAGGGGCCCTTCCCCTGCAGCGCCTTTATTTGCACACAGACTGTTGCTAGGCGAGATAAGGAACCTGGTTGGGCTAGGCAGGCTGGTTCCTTATCTTCTTCTGACATAACTTAGCTAGAGCTCTACGGTTATTGTATCAGAAACATAAACATGTTTAAGTACACATACATTTCGAATGGCTTGTATGCAGTCTTTTACACATCTAGGGAAACATAACATAAATGACAATAAAACAATTTCTTAACATTTCTAACATGTGCCCATTTGGTTGTCCGTCAAAACGGAGAGTGATTACTCACCATGTCTGGGGGTTATTGACTAAAAACACTTGCCAATCAGTCAAAACTAAACCAGTAGGCTTGTTTTGTTTCTTAGGGCCTGTTGTACACATTGAAAGTGTGAATGTATTGTGTGTATGCAGCATCTGTTGAAAATCATGGATAAATATCGATGATGTCACTGAGTAAAGTTTTTGCTATATTTGTCCAGTTTACCATGTTTTGAATAAAGGATTATGACACACACACACACACACACACATACACACGCACACAAACAACAGCAACAGAATTGTGGATTTTGTACTTTGGATGTTCAAATGGTTTATCAAAAATATCCTACATTTTAATTTTGAAAGAATTAAAGATTATATAATTGTAATCTTTTCCTTGTCAAATTGGCTTTTTCTAACTGCTTGAAGGTCACTTTAAATTCTATTACAACAGTTAGAATTCTCATTCAGGTTTGTCCTTTAGCTCTGTGGCTTTGTCAACTGAAAAGAGCTGCTTTCCCATAGTTTTCCTGATGCGGGGCTGGTTGATGCAATCCCATGTGGCCCCCCCCAGGCAGGTGGGCTGTGCTAATGGTTTGTTTAACTCCCTTGTAAGATGGCGCCCTAGGCAGACGCCTATGTCACCTATAGCAGTGTTTGCCTGCCTGGTCCTTGAAGACGATGGCCTATTGGATCGCCGGGCCCTGTCTCGATGTCAGTGTGGCAGGGGGTGAGGGTGCCTGTGTGGTGGCTTTCATGCCACATATCTCTCCCCATTTATCCACTGTTTTCTGGGGCCTTTGGACATTTATACGTTATTTTGAAGTTCCTTGGCAGGGAATCATGGGAGTTTAATCTGTTGCTGAAATGCAGACACATCGATTCCTTAACTCATTCTGCTGTTTTATGATAATTAGAAAAAAAACAAACCAATAAAAGAGAAGACAAGAGACTGCATCACATCCAGTGAATCATCACGTTGACGTCTGCATGTGTAATAAACACTTTAATCTAATCTTTTCTGTCTTTGATGGTTCTGTGGGCCCGTATTGATCCATTCCCGCACAAAGGCCCGGCAGGAAACAGGCCATGGGTGGGATTTTAATTGACTAGGAACCCGACTGCAGGGCACTGTTTCTTTTACAATTGGGACCACGGCGGGCTCTCAAACGGGAGATATGAAGCAGGAGGCTTGGCTGAGGTGGCTTTTTATAGCAGGAGAAAAGATGGGGGGAGAGAGGGGGGCAGGGAGATGAAATCAGAGGCAAACTGAACACCATCTCTGAGCTGAGATGGGGTCGTGTTTGTCTTGTGAGATGCACAACGGCGCAATAAAAATGTGGCCTCCCTCTCTCTCTCCCTCTTTCTCTCTCTCTCTCCCCACGGTGCTGTCACTTCCTGTTCCCTGTGGCCAGCGCGCTCCAATGCTGCAGGACCGTCAGGTTCTTGACCCGCCCTGCACACTTGCTACTGGCTTAAGGACCTTTTACTTGCCCAGTGATCTGGCAGGTGAATCCAAGCCCCCCCCCCCACTCCCTCCACGGGTGTGGGAAATGTCTCAACATGTAGCATTTCTGCGGATCAACTGTGTGTTTTGTGACAGCACTGCGGTGGAGAGAGAGAGAGAGGGCAACATATTTCGGTGAATTGCTGAAAAGCTGAGGAGAGAAAAGATTGTCTGTCTGTTTGATCTGCTTCTGTATTAAAAATGAAGGAAAAGACCTTAAGACTTCATGCTACTTTGGGCAAATCTGTCCCAGCGTTGCTTTCTAAAACCTATATAATGCCAACTATCTTTATTATGATCATCACACTCCTACTTTTAAGGTTTTAGTTGCTATTATTATTATTTTTTTTTAGGTTTTATACAGTGTTATTTTGGTCTCTGAAAAGAGGCACAAAGAAGGATCTGAGAGAAGACGTGTCATGCTACAGAATAAATAGCAGCTTGTATCGGTGCACCCTGGGCTCTGGAAATGCGGCAAAAAGATGCATTGTGTCTGCATGGACCCCAGCCAACGTCTTCACTGGTTCCCCATGCATCCACAGACATGCGACACCTTCAGGGGCAAAAAAATGTTAACACATGTTACCTGGGAGGAAGTTTTTGAGATTGAGGCGTTGCAATCTAACCACCGCAGTCAACATTAAATATCACAAGATGGTATTAAATTCTTTGAGGTGGTGTTGGTTAGCCTGATCGCTCAGCGGTTCTGGTGTGACAGAGGTAGCAAGCAGGGGACGTCTACCTGAAGGGCAAAACAGCATGGTGTTCCTGGCTCTGAATGAGCAGTTTGAAAAGAACCGCGGAGAGCTTTTCACAAAGCTGCAGGGTTCGAATTTCAAGGGCTTCTCCAGAACGGAAACAGCCAGTCTGGATGGCGCGCACTTTTCTTTTAACCATTTTCTGCTGTGGATCCCCTTGGCAGTCTGGTGAAACTTTTAGAAGATTAAAATAATAATATTAAAATGTCAGTGAGTCACTGGTCACAGCTGTTGGTAGCACTGCTGTGGTTTATTGCCTGCATTCATAATTGAAAAAAATGCTAAATTCTAATTAGCAAGAAATAGCTCTTTATTTTTCCGAAGTTCACAGATCCCTTGAAATCCACCCCAAGTTAAGAACCTGGGTTTAAATGTCTTAAACTTTGGAAGTTGTTTTGGTCGAATATTGCCCAGCCCTGCTGATAGTCATATAATCGCTTTTTGGATGTAATCAGTATCTTGTTAGTGACCAGGATTTCTGCATTCCCTATTTGTCCGCAAGAGTGAGACTGATCACTCTTTCTGTATCCCATCCTAGAGATCACCTCTGGAGTGCATAATGTGCCGTCTTTCCATACAAGTTTAGTTTTAGTGTATTTTTAAATAGACGTGTCATCTGTCATGTGAGAAACATGATGAATTGCCTCCCAGAAGAGAGCGAACAGCTGTCATCCACAGCACATCTTCAATTTCCCAAAGCACCAAATTAATACCAGTAATATGACAACAACTAAATAGCCCTCAAATAAAACTAGTTGCTGCACAATTGATAAATTGGCCACTTTTTCTGTTCAGTATCTGCATCTGAGTTCTGCTTTCGCTAATATTCCTTTCTGGGAGAAGCTCTCTGCTTGGCACTTTGGTCATGCATATCTTTTTATCGACCGGAACCTTTCAAATGCCAGAATATTTTATTAAATTATCTTAGTTTAAGCCCTGCTTCTGTCGCTGTAACAGCTGGAACCGTCCTTGCATCAGGAAGTGGGTCCAGCCGATTGCGCTTTAGCTAATTATCGGTGAGATGGGCTTCGTCTCTTGCCAGACCTCCTCTGAGGGTCTGTGGTGCTGTTTTTTAATGAGTGAAGCCAATTAACAGGCCCTTGGAGGTAAGGCGGGCCGTAAAGGACGAAGCCCTGTCTGAACACATAGAACGAGCAGCAGACCATCGATCTCCACAATCTTCTGGAAGATGTGCATATTGTCTGATCGATGGGGTCCAGTATGAGCAAAAAAGGAGGAAGGACGTGACAGTCACTCTCCTGTGTCACGGGTTCCGCTGTTTTGTCAACACAGAAGTTTGTTTCGCGTGAAGCTTGTAAAGCCCATGAAAATGTCACTTATTTTCCCTGAACTTTTTCCTGTATTGATAAATCAAATGATATGTAAAGGCTAATGCATACAGGTGATGTTTTCGCAACATAAAATATTGAATTTACTCATAATGTCATTGGTGGCCATGGGAAATGTGACTTTTTTAATAATCTTGTTGCGATTTTCATAGCATGTTAATACTTTTGCTGTGACATCTCTGAGGATGTCACTATAGCCCGTTGTGTCCAGTCGTCAAGGCCGCCAGTGGCTGACAAAGGGGGAATCAGCTTGTTACCGTAGTAATGCCTTAGAATTGCCTTCCCATCATTTAGAAAATAATTTTTGTGAATTCAGTCTTGCCGTATGTGCTGACAGTTTACATGATTGTAGTGTGTGATTGTGCACTGGCATATTTGATCTCTCGTGCGTGCTGTTTTGTTCATCCTGAAATGGTGCACAGATATCAAGGCTTGTTTTCTTTAAGCACAAGAAAGAAGCAAAATGCAAACCTATTAGCATGACTATCAAGTAAATAGTGTCTTCCATTAGTTCCAAAATGCAACACGTGTCGCCCAGCTGCGGGTCGTGGTAGATCCTGGACATCTGCAGGGACACACTGCGCGAAGGAGTTAGTGACTGGAGAACATTTGACAGGTCCTCCTGAGCTTTAATAGTAGCACTCCTTGTTATTTGATTAGGGGCTGATTTATGATGCTCTTCATGCACATTCTGTGACATCAACTGCCCCACCATGAACACACAACCTAAGGTTGTCCTCTCACTGCCTGAGAAAACTGGATAGGCTGCACCTCCTTAATGGGTGCAGGGGTTATATATCCAAGGGAGGGTCTACACTCTCCCTTTATTCCCAGAGGAAATCTGAGACAATGAGAAATAATCAGGAGCGTGATATAAAACTCAAATGCTGACCTTGTGATCTCAATGGCTGCAAAATTAACTATTTGTTTGTTTGTTTGTTTTTTCCGCAATGCTCTGAGGGTTTTCTCTGGATTCATTATGGAGAACACTGAGTTAGCTGTAATTCCTCAGTGCAGCGAGCCTGGCTATGTGACGCAGGGCGTATGAGGCCCCGCCTTTCTGCCTCGCTGTCCCTGTTCCCTGGAAGAAGCGATTAAAGTTTAAAGGCTCTACATTGCCGGACAGAAAACAGCTCTAAGACAATCCCTGTCTCAATTCCTCTTGTGGCTCTTTCTGGATGTTTCTGGGCGTTTGGTGAGGAAAGTAGGGCGCGTTCATCCCTCCGGCGAACGTTTTCAAAAGTCAGTCCAAGAGATGAGGACATTCCAAACCAATTAGCTGTTCAGAACAAGGCAGATGTGCACCTGTCCTTTATGAAATTGTGTACCTACCAGAGTCCCGCTTATTAAGCCAAATCAGTTCAGAAGATCACGTTTGAGGAGGCAAATGCTCTCTTGCCTTTTCAGCCACTTTATCTCTAGACATCACCTTTGCTTCTTCTAAAATAACAAATGTCTTTGGGAGACGCTAAAGAAAAGAAGAATCTTCAGAAGCCATCACTCTTCCCCAGTAATAAAACTTAACTTACTGGTTATTAGTGAGTTCAAAAATTTATTTTTAGTAGAAGTTGCAAGTAATGTTTTTATTTGCGAAGTGTATATTTTGTAAAAATAAAATTGATGCAGTTTTTTATCTTGTTATCAGATAATCTTTATTACAGATCTCCTCAAATTCTTATTTAACTAAGTGTTTCATAGTGACAGAGATGTTTAGCATTGTGTTCTTAACGATGGATGCCACACGCATTTCAGGATGATACTTAAGGAGCGTCGTTCTCAATTCCGGGGTTGTCTGTGCCTGTAACAATCTGCCCATTAAGGAGACTTACGGATGTCTAGCCAACAAGCTCTTGGGTGTAATGAGGAGGCCACAGAAGGTGTAGAATTGGAGTTAATTTGAATGTCATGCATACTTTGTCATCCCAAAGTGCAGGCAGAGTTGGGGAAGTTCAGATTCAACTCAGAATGTCTTCGCACGGCACACGATGCAGACCACAATCCATATTTTTGTTTCAGCCTTTAGGTTTTGTGGTGACATTCAGAGTGGACAGAGAGGGGTTCAAGGAGAGTACAGGCATGGGGGGGGGTTCCTTAGTCTGGGGGTTAAGTTTGGAAGATCGTCCCTTTACTGCATGAGGTCAATGTTTCTTTCAGTGGGGAAGGTGTGTAGACTTTCATATTATTCTCTTGAGCTGCAGTGAGCAGTGATGCACAGAAGTTAAGAGAGCATCGAAATCAGATTGTGAAAGTTCTGCTTCTCTCTCCACCCCCACCTTGCATCTCGCCAGGTTCAGAACCTTCCTCAGTGGAAGCCTGAGGGTCAGCGCGCCGGAGACAGCCGGAAAGCTGAGCGCCGCCCTGATTCTCGGCTGACGAGGAAGACAACGGGGGCTTGGAAGTACAGAAGGTCAGGGCTGTGAGAGCAGCGAATGTGTTGCTTCATATAGATTTCATTTTATTCGTTGAACGAAACAGAAAACAGCCACGGCTTTGCAGGGGTTCGAGATGTGGAGTTTATGTTCAGCGGTACACGATATAAAATTAAAATATCAGTGTGAGAGGGGAGAATAGCAGCTGTCTCAGGCCTGCCTCTTCAGCGGGACAGGCCGATACCTTCGGCGCTGCACCAGAACCCTTCTGGGATGGGCAGGTGGAAGGCGGCAGCGGTGCCCCAGGAACTGGGCCCGGTCCCAGAAAACTGTGTGTGGGTCCGCAGCCCAACAGAATGGATGCCAGCAATTAATGCTAATGAGCCCGCAATGCAAACTTCACCTTGTGGAAAAATCTAACTCAAAATTTACAGTGATGAAAATAAACTGTAAACTGCCGCATGGATCGAGCGAACTCTGGGTTATTTTCTGGGTGGCCAGCGTTATATACCAAGAAAGGGATTGGCCAAAGCTAGTCATAGCGAGAAAGCTAACCATGGGGCTAACTGGGTCTGCATAAAACACAGGACGTGGGGCTCCAGTCCATCGCAGGGCGAATGCAAACACACGTTTAAGGGCTGAACAAAGAGCAGCTTCCAGCAAAATTTAAAATGAAAAATAACAGGGGAACCGCTGAGCTTCAGAAGTGCGGACAAACACTCAATGTCATCACCTGACGGGCAAGACCCCATGGCGAGGTTTTTACATATGTACCACTTCAAACATTAAAAACAGAGTTTTTGGTGTGAAGACTGTGTGTTATGTGCAGAGTACTCCACTCTGTGACTCTGTGGGCCCTCTTGGGGGAGGGGCAACATTTTTGAGGCTGCAGCGGTTATGATGTTCTGGGCTCCCAAGATGCCCCGACATCGCATGGCTCCGGTTTTGATCCAACGTCCCGCATAGCTGGCTCACGGTATCTGTACACAGGCGGGCTGCATCTCATAAGAAGGGACCTTTGTACTAAAGTTTGATAGTGAGGGGGGGCTGGATAGCCACCTATTGGCTGAGTCAGACCTTCGGGAGGATTTGTCTTTGACATCCAGCCACCATTACGAGTCCCGATGTTTATAGTGGAAATCCAGAGCCAGCAAACAGATTAATCTCATACTAATGACTCATAAAATCATTCCATTCAATCTCTCACCTTCTGTTCATTGAGTTTTTTGGTGTACTGTTTACATTCTACTCAGTCGATTTATCTTTATATTACACGTTATGGGTGTCACCTCTCAAAGATCCAACTGCAGCGGCCTGGCCAGGAGTAGGGAACGGCTGACCAACCCGGCAGAGCTGGTGCTATTTTTTTCCCATTTTTTTGCCACACCAACATTTCGGATTGCTCCTTGGCTGACTTTGAGTGAGCAGGCTCTCGGTTCACGTTGCCGCAGGCAGTCCGGTAGGCGTTTTAATCTAAGCCCAGGCTGACGGTCGCCGTGGCGATCATAAATCCAGACTCCTGTCAGGAGCCAAACAGGTCTACCACCGTCTACCGCAGGAGGCTAATGAGTGTTTGGTCAGAGCCCCTCTGGGAGATGGCGGGCAGCCGTGGGCAGTATGAATGCACTCTCCTCTCCCACGTCGGCATTCCTGCTAGCATCCAGGAGCTCGCCTGCTTCTGCCATTAACGTAGCCGTCGTTCACCTTACATTTGAGGTGCGGAATTCAGGATTTTCACCCTCTGATTGGTAAAATGTCAATGAAAGATGTCGGGCTTAATTTCATTTATGTATGTCCTATAATGATGCTGATATTTGTGGCGATAGTTACAGTCCTTTTATAAGATGTTAACAAGCACGTTTATGATGCAACGCTTACAGCCCACTGATGCTATTTTGCTGGAGACTTGTTGTTAAGCCGCTGAGAGCCAGTGGCGGAGCGGACAGCGTCGCGGGTTGTGACTCGCTGTCTGATTATGTGAAGAGACCGGGCCGGTTGGGCAGAGGGTCGTCCTCGGGGCCCAAGTGAGTGGAGCAGCGGAGATTCTGGGGGGGGGGGGGGGAGTTGGTGTGGCAGAGCAGAACCTTGCAATATGATGGGTGGAGGGGCAAA
>JABFEB020000060.1:20656950-20672640 GCA_019775895.2 Stomatorhinus ivindoensis
TGTGTGTGTGTGTCTGTGTATGTGTGTGTCTGTGTGTGTATGTGTGTATGTGTGTATGTGTGTGTCTGTGTGTGTATGTGTGTGTATGTGTGCGTGTGTGTGTATGTGTGTGTGTGTGTGTATGTGTGTGTATGTGTGTGTATGTGTGTGTATGTGTGTATGTGTGTGTATGTGTGTGTATGTGTGTGTCTGTGTGTGTATGTGTGTGTATGTGTGTATGTGTGTGTATGTGTGTATGTGTGTGTCTGTGTGTGTATGTGTGTGTCTGTGTGTGTATGTGTGTGTCTGTGTGTGTATGTGTGTGTATGTGTGTGTATGTGTGTGTATGTGTGCACGTGCTTGACCATTAACCGAACAGATGGCCCATGTGGCCTCAGCCGGCCTGTGATGTCAGCAGGTGGAGCTCTTCTTATCCCTGCTTGGCTCTTGATCGCCGTGGCCCCCGCCCCGCCCCACCCGGACCCCTGACCGCGACCCCGCCATCCGGGGTTCACGGCCAGCCCCGCTCAGCGCTGCCAAGTCGCAGCGGGTGATGTCACCGCTGCGCGATCCCCCTCGCAGACGCGGTCCCGGGGACGTCAGAGCTTCCCCGCTTCGCGTCCATCGCCATCTGCCAGGCCCTCGCCCCTTTGGCTTCTCATGCTTTTATATTTTTTTTCGGGGGGGGGGGTGAAGGATGAGGTTTGAGCTGGACTTGGCCAGAACATCATAGCACTGGGATGACCCTGCACCCTCCCCCATCCCGTCGCCGCTGTCGCACTCCCTGAACGCGTCGTTCATGTTTACTTTTCCTCCTCCTCTCTGACCGAGAGACTCGTCGTCTTTATCTGGGTCCTTAGGCCGCACTGGCCGCCGCCCCTCAAATCCTGCGTCTTGCGGCTTGCTAGCCTCCTGCTTCCTGTGTTTGGGAGGGAGCGCTGTGCCCTCTGACAGGCAGACAGGGAGGGGGGAGCGAGCGAGGGGGTGGCCGGGAATGCATGGCACCCTCATCGGTGCCATTTGCTCAACAGCCGTAATGACTCATCTGCAAAAAACAATTTATTTTTATGCGATCTGCGGCATGGGAGGGGGGTGGTTAGCGTACAGGTTTAGACATCCAATTTTAGTTATTGTCAATAAGGAGCTATTTTCAAGCCAGGCTAGTGTTTGCTCCACCGGGGCGCCGTTTGTTTGTGCAAGTGTGTAGGGTGAACTGTCAGTCTGGCAAGCTCAGGGGTCTGGAGGCGTGTGTGTGGCTGGAACGGCCCAACCTTCCGAATGATATGCCCACACTCTCCGCTTTCCGTTGTTCCCTTTTGAATTCTTAAGCAGGTTTGTTCCTTTAGTGTATCGATACGGTTTTTAAACAGGGCGGTGCGTTAAAATAGAGTATATCCATAAATGAACAGCTGGCACCGGACGCGAGAGAGCGTGAGGGCACGCGGAGACACGCTGTCAGATGAGCTGAATAGCAGCCATTCAGGCTGTCATACTGCACGGGCTCCATGAAAGCAGGACCGCGGAGCAGAGAAATACCTCCCCAGTACTCTAAATCTGTCCAAATCTATCCCCCCTCCCCCACCCGTCTCCCTCAACCCCAACCTGCAGGTGCCGGGGGGGAGAGATCAAGGCGGGATCGAGAGGTGAGAGAGCACTCTGACAGGGTTGGAATAGGCCTGTTCCTGGGGGCTGCACAGAGGAAGATGTCAAGCAGTGATTGAAATGTGAGCCAGGCTGGGGGGGGATTTGGGCAGGCAGCCTGAAAGCTGAGAAGAGTGGCAGGAGTGTGTCACAGAGACAACGCCGTGACAGAATGTGCTCAGTGACACGCGCGTGGCAAACCCAACACACACACACGCACACACGCACACACACTCACACACGCACACACACAGACACCAACACATTGATGAATACACAGTCCATCCCTCTGCCTTGTTCTCACAAGCAACACAATACCTCACTCTCATACAGTCTTAAACATACAATGCAGACGAATATGCATCTGTGGCTACTGTCGTTATGTTTCACCGTCAAACATCGACATGGACATGTGCGCATGAATATGCTGTTCTTCTCGCTTTCAATCACACACATGCACCCACGCACGCACACACACGCACGCACGCAACGCCAACTGCTCTCGCTCATCACTTGATTGCTTAATTACCAGGAGTGTTACAGATCCGTCCCAGCAGGGGGCGGCAGCTTATCCTTTTGGTGAGCGCTGGGTGCAGGCGTCGGATGTCCGGACGCTGGTGGGGCGCTGGTGGGGCGTGGGTGCCCCTGACGAGCCGGGGAGTGCCCAAGTTTGGTTGCCAGACTCCCAAGCAGATGGCCGGCCACAGGGCCTAGTGCTTGGTCGCCATGGAGACCCCAGGCCCCCCCGACACACACGCGACCTTCCCCATTTTATCAACATTTATTCACAGAACAGAAAGCATTTGATGTAGCTGACAGGTGTTCCCTGGGTGGCAAATTAAATGGCCTGTCATTGCTCACAGTGTGTCTTTCCCCAAAGCACAGATTACATCCTGTTGCTGTGACTAGCTGCCTTTTTGTTCTGCATTGATGTTCGGATTGACATTTCTTTCTGAACACTTTAATTACACGTTACTTCATCTGTTAACCTGCTAAATATAAACTTTAGTATTAAACTTCAGAAGAGTTTATGTTATAGAAATTAACAAGCTAGACTACCAAATGCCCCATATTTCATTGTATGGAAAAGTAGGACATGAGACCAATGGACATCATTTAACGAATTTTATAGTGGCAGTTATGCATAGGGACATAATATGTTTGCGTAGTTCATAGCAATATATAGTCCACCAGAATTATTTATGTAATGTAATTCTGTATTAAAAGGCTACCTTTGAAAGGATACTGCCTTTGAAAGATAAAAAGGATATTTCTGTCTTTAAAAGATAGAAAGGACTGAAAGAGAATAGCTTTCAAAACACGTACAAATGGAATTATCATGCTCTTCATATGGGCTGAAAGATGATTTAAGAAAAAAAAAGCTGATTAGCTTTTGGCCATTATATGATTAATAAGTGGATTAATTGCTCTCGTTGCATGTGGATGGTTTTATGTAGTGCGGTAGAAGAATTCTTCAACACATGGAAACATTGCCGTGATGATAATCGTTAGTCTATCAGAGAGAAACATTTCATTCAATTTAATCATTCATCCAAGAAATGAGGAAGGTGCAGTTCCGATTCCCGGGAACACAAGGCTGAAGGGGGAACTTCTTTGTGGTTTTTTTCCCTGCCTAAATCCATCTGTATATCTGTAAGCCCATGCTGGGTTTGATTAAATGATTTTTGAGGATAACTCGCACCTATGTTGGGTTATGTTTCACGCAACGGGAAATGATTACAAAGTGTTCATCTATTACTTATCTCTGATGAGAACATTGCTAAACGTGACTGGAGAGGTATTCAGCCTCTCAGCTCCCACAGTTGGTGCTTAACTGGGACTGCCGAGTGCCGTGCAGGTGGCACAGTGGCTGAGTGGCTATCTCTATGGCCTCACACCTCCACGATTGCTGGTTCAAGTCCAACTCCAGTGTGTGTATTGAGTTTGCTGATTGATGTTCACCTTGTTGTGTGGGTTACTTCCCCAAGTATTTTAATTTCTTTCTGCAGTGAGAAGTCTCGCCCTCGTATGTGGCTTCGTGTGTGTTCTGCGATGGACCAGCATCCCACGCAGGGTCTCCCCTTGCAACGTCCCCCTCATGCTTCCTGAGATCAATTCCAAACCCCCCAATCCCGTGTCCTCAATAAACTGAAAGGATGGAAACGACGATGACCTTCACTGTGGAAGGTGCCCTTAAGCCCAATTTATTTATCAGTTGTAAAGTTTACATTTTAAGTGATTTTTTTTTTCTGCATCAGGTGGAATGTTAATATGCCGGCCTGAAAAATACAGATAGAGCTTTGACCTGTAAAGCAATTTAATCTATAGCTTTCCTATTTTCAAATAGGTTAAACCATATATTAGTAAATAATTCACATGCGTTTCTAATCCACAGTCATTCTGAGAAAGGCTGCTTGGAGACTCTGAGCCCAAGGACTGTTCCTCTGTGATATGGGCTCCCCGGTGTCATCTGACTGAATAGGTTTCCTCTTTTTTATTGTGTCTGTTCCAGTGCACTGTTCTTCGATGCTAGTTTTTCATCTAATTTAGTTATATTGCTATAGTACCGGTTCTTCCATTTCCTGTATGTTCTTTTTTCAATAGATAAACTGGTTTTTAATCATATGTTTATATTATTATAATAATTTTAATGATGTTTCAAGCATCCCTGGTGGTCCAACTGGTTACTGTTATTCAAAGCTGGTTTTTGCACCTAAATTGCTGAGAAAAATCTATTTTAAGAATTGCATGGGAATTCATATGTAACAGAAGGAGATGCAACACTGTTACCTTGGATGAGGTGAGGGCTTTATGACATGAGCAGGAGATCTGCTACCATGTGACTGTGTAAACCCGGAGCACGTCACCTGACCTGAAACTGGAATCTGATTGGCTGCTATAATAATGTGCCATAAGAGGAAAAACTGTGATTTTTCTATCTATAGCAAGGCTTTCAAGGCTAGTGGAGTTGCTGTTTCACGAGGAGCATCGCTGAGCTTTTTTGTTTTTTTGGTACTTGCAATAGCATGGGGACGTCTAACATAAGGCAGCACGTCTAAGCTGGACCAGCCAGCTCGCAGTACCGGGGAGCACAGAGGTGTGGCCACTGTCCAGATGGTGTATTTTAGTGGACTCACTCCGTGGGCTCAATCTGACGTGCATCACCCAATTACAGACCCTTGGGATTCCTGACACGCCAATCCAAGACCACTTGCGGCTGGCAAGCAAAATACTATCTATCACTTTTTACCCATGCCCAACGTCTCTATGTGACTAATAAGACAACAATTAATTTTTCTGCCTCTTAGAGTGTTACATTAGAAACCGAAACCTTTTTGCATGGGTGGTTATTGACGTGACAAGAATCAGCATTCTCAACCGACACCAGTTTCAGCGCGCAGATAGACATTAATTAATATCTAAGTGTTTTCCACGCCACATCTTTCAAGATCGGATTTTGCTCAGCCCACATGTGTATAGAAGTCGTGTTTGTGGTATTTGACCTGCGATCGTGAGCCTGTGCATAATTTCAGCCTGCGGGGATCGATTTCGGTGTGAGACCACGAGGCTTTTATGAAATCAGAGACTGGCTCTCAGTGCACGCGATCACCGCAGACTGCCAATGAACATCTGTGATCGTTATAGGCTACGGCATCGCAAGCCAGCCGAAGAAAAAAAAGCTTGTTGATTTCTCCAAACTCTGCCCTTTCGGAAATATAGCTAGGATTCTTTTAAACAAAATTCATATTTCAGTGAATATTTTGGCACCTTCAAGTAATAAGTAAGGCTCAGTGCTTTTCAAACTAAAATCAGTTTAAACTTAATGAATATTTATCTTTCGTTTCGTTAATTTTCGTTTTAGCCAAATTTAATTTCGAATCTAATGTTTTTAAATGTGCCTAAAAATGCAGCAGGAATGTGAAAATCGTTTAAAGATGGAGCTAATTTTACAAAGTCAGGAACTTCTATAATATTTATGCAGCGATCACAAGTGACACGTTTAACCATTTATTTAAAAAATTACTACATTCTGCATTAGCTATGTAAACCATACTAGTGGGAAATACGTGTTGAAGGAAATAATGTACGTGGTAGTTATACAAATGTGTAAACATAAACTGGACAAAATACACTTAATTGCTGTCTTTATGATAGTATATTCGCACATCTTTACAATCTGTTGAATGGATTTCATGACTATAATATTTTAAATGTTTGTACCGGTTGTCTGCATCATTCAGTTTCTCTTGTATACAGCTTTCACCGGTTTCCGAGTAAAATTGCAATACACGCTTCTTGTATTGACAGCGCGATGTACCGCAAAAGTGAACTGCTCTTTGTGTTCGGCTTTTCCTACATCCGTGTCGGCAAACTGTCTTCCTCGTAAGTTTACAGCCCGGGAGGACTGTCAGAAATTCCCTGTGATACTGCCGAAGACGGTCATATGAAAAAATATGTGCACAATTGAAAAAGGCTCGCCCGGCTGGTGTACATGACGACATGAAATGAGGCGGTGGGGAGACTGCCTGCTCTTATAAGCCGGGTGCGAAGTGCCACTAGTGCGCTGTGGTCCTGGATCTTTGTCCGCTATTACGGGTGCGTCTGCCCGCAAAAAGGGACGAGGCATCTTCCTGTGATCGCTCTCCGCGGTGCTGACGACGTGACGGACTAGGGTTTTCTCGGAAGTGCTCATCCAGTTATTAAAATCTCTTAATTAGCGATTTACGTGATTGCGCTTCCTCCTCCATTGAGAATGGACGGCGGGGTTGCGCACACGGCGCGGACTGATAAGCGGCGTTTCCGCAATGTCATACCAGTAGGGAACCGGCTTTACCACGCGGACAGCTGCTGGATCGAGATGCCGCATCGTTGCCAGCGACACCGTGCCAGTGCCGCGAAATGGCAATATGTATAGTTCAACAGTAATTTTTCCCTTTTCCAACTGGTGGCCGAGCCAAATTGATCATTAAAAACTGTCGCAGGGAACCGCAAAGCAGCCTTTTATAAACGCGAGGACGCAGCTGTCCCGAATAAGCAGGCGAATCCCTCGCTAAACCATTTTGGACGCCAGTTTCGATGTAATGTGATAAAACGTTGGCCACTGAACTATAACGATGGCAGTGACAGAAAATAAGTGGTGCCAAAAGTATGCTGACAGTGAGGACAACTTGAAGCCTTTAACATACGCTCCTAGTTTAAATTTCACCATAAAAGTGAATGGCATTTATTTTAAAGCCATTATGCATTCTTTAGATAGACCATGTTTCTTGATTGCCGAATTGGCAAGCTGGTGCAAGCTTTTACATAGTGGCCAGGTATATTCTTCTTAATAAACGGCATGCCGTGTGAGCGAACTGCCAATGACGATTTGCCGTATGGTGGCGGCGCGATAATGTCTCTGTAGTCATGATTCAAATCTGCAAATACTGGGACATCAAACAGCTTCGGTCGGTGTTGTTTGTTCATTAAAGCCCCACCGCATTGCAACAGACACCGTTCTCCACGAATGCGGTGTTGCCCCGTCTCCTGGTGGATCAACGGCTTTAAAAATGTCACGTGTTTCATTGCAAAAATACCTACAGTATATAAGCATTAACTTATAATAAATGTAGCGTTTGTTCTGGGTGCGATATTAGTGTATGGTGCCCCACAATAAATCAATAAAACGACAATGACCTAGAGATTCTGAATCAGTTCTGGGACAGCGGGGAGTATGCTTGCGCTGTGAGGGAATAATTTCAAGCAGAGCCAAGTGAGGGATGTATTTCTTTATTTCAGTTTCAGGAAAGCGGCAGAGGACTCGGGGTCTTGGGTATGCTCGGACTATATTAAGAGTTGTCTCCATCTAGCGGCATTTTATTAAGTGTCTCTGTAATTTATGCGTATTTTATTCGTTTTAAAAATTATTTTCTGCGGGCAGAAATTCTCATAAGTCAACAGCCGTCACCTGCAGTTCCTCCCTCTGTGAGCTTTCTTTTGTGAAATGAAAAGCTCTCCGATATGAGTTCGGACCTTAAAATGAGAAGCTTAACCCGGAGTATGGGAGAAGCAAACTTTACCGCCTGACTTAAATAAATAATTGCACTGCGGTCGCCGTTATTGTCATGCAGACACCTCAGGACGCATCTAAGCGGCGCGGTTTGCAGCGACGCCTTCGCTACGTCCATAAGAGTTAGCTAATAGTTGCAACACGTTTCACGCTGCTGTTGCTTTCGGGACCGAGGGCAACTTGGTCTATCCTAGAGCTCAACGTTTATGCAAGTACGGGGGCGACTCGATCTGTGTGCATCTGTCAGCTATTTTAACGACTTTGGATGTCTATGGCTTGATTGTTGTTTTATTATTTCCAGGTATCGGCATCGGTGACATTTCCAAAGGAACAGGCGGCGCCCGTTAGTGATAGGCTGCCGTATTTTCCGCCTGCACTAGCACACAAACCCGGTGCCCCGTCTCGCCAGGGTGGTCTTGCGTTCGATGAAAGGAGCTCAGTTGTACTTCTCTTTTGGGGAGGATCATACAGGAGAAAAGCCACTGAAGGAGACCCCATCTTGTTGCTTCCTGGTGGGGAACTAATGCAGAAGGAAAACGCGTGTCCTCTGATGACTGTGCGGGTGGGTTTGCGTTCAAGTCAGGCGTGATTACCTCGATCCGTGTTTGAACTTGTTGCTGGTTCATTCTGACATTCCTGAGGAGGAATTAAGCTGCTCCTTCACAATACTCTCCGGTTTATTGCTGCGGGAAAACCTGAGTATTTGTCCTGTTTCCCCCTGAAGATTGTAAAACAGAAGAAAACCGCCTTTATGTGTCTCTTTTCAATAAACCTGTTTCACGCGAAGGTGAGTGGAAATTCAACAATTTAACAGAAAACAATTTAAACATCAATACTAAATTAACTTTATATTTGGGTAAAATGCAAAACAAAGAAATAGTGCATGATCTGCATCCCTTCAGATTACGTTTCAAAGCACAGGTTCACGGATTTTTCCCCCTACTTTGTATTGTGCTACAGTTTTGATCTAACACACAGGGACAGATCGCAGGCACGGGCTGCTGTATATCTGTGCATATTTTTATGCACGTCCAACTAATCGGAGCACAACTGTAAATGTGTTTAGTATTTTTTACTTTATGTCATTTTGCGGAATCCTACCGCGCCTTTCAGCATCTTTCAATTTTATCGATCTGTAGATGTCCTTTCATCGCCGCACCGTAGCTCTGTAAGTGCAGAAAGCGGGACTTTCAGTTGTCACTCGGCTGGACCAAGTTGCCGAAAAGCGAGGTCAGCATGGCAGCGGGAGTGGCCGCTTGGCTTCCCTTTGCTCGGGCTGCGGCTATAGGATGGATGCCGGTGGCGAGCGCACCTATGCCGACGCCCCCGAGGGAGAAGCGGCGGACGCAGGACGGCCTCATAATTCTCAATGTCAGCGGCACCAAGTTTCAAACTTGGAGGAACACTTTGGAGCGGTACCCAGACACTCTGCTAGGCAGCACGGAGAGAGACTTCTTCTTCCACGAGGAGAGTAATGAGTATTTCTTTGACCGAGATCCCGACATATTCAGACACATACTTAATTTTTACCGCACCGGCAAACTGCACTATCCCCGGCATGAGTGCATTTCCGCCTACGACGAAGAGCTGGCCTTCTTTGGGATAATACCGGAGATCATCGGAGACTGCTGCTACGAAGAATACAAGGATCGCCGACGGGAAAACGCGGAGCGCATCCAGGACGACGAGGACAATGAGAATAATAATGATTTGGTGTCGCCGGATATGACACTACGGCAGTCCATGTGGCGCGCATTTGAAAACCCACACACCAGCACGATGGCCCTGGTGTTTTATTATGTCACAGGCTTCTTTATCGCCGTCTCCGTCATGGCCAACGTGGTGGAGACCGTGCCCTGTGGGTCCTCGCCCAACAGGGTCAAGGATATATCTTGCGGCGAGCGTTACGCCCTGGCCTTCTTCTGCTTGGATACAGCGTGTGTCATGATCTTCACGGTCGAGTACCTGTTGCGTTTGTTGGCGGCGCCCAGCAGATACAAGTTCGTCAAGAGCGTCATGAGCATCATCGACGTGGTAGCGATCATGCCCTACTACATTGGCTTAGTGATGACCGACAACGAGGACGTGAGCGGGGCTTTTGTCACCCTGCGGGTCTTCCGCGTGTTCCGGATTTTCAAGTTCTCCCGCCATTCGGCGGGGCTGCGCATTTTGGGTTACACCTTGAAGAGCTGCGCCTCCGAGCTGGGCTTCTTGCTCTTCTCCCTGACCATGGCCATCATCATCTTCGCCACGGTGATGTTCTACGCCGAGAAGGGCTCTACGGCCAGCAAGTTCACCAGTATCCCCGCGGCTTTCTGGTACACCATCGTCACCATGACGACGCTGGGGTAGGTGCTCACTGTGGCGGTGCTGTCCGGCCACGTGACCATGTGAAATTGCTGTGATGTGCATTGATGCGCCGTAGCGCCGCAAATGCGCAGGCACTGTTGCGCCACCTGATCGCGGCAGGAAGCGCGCAAAGCTCACTATGCCTTGTTGAGTAGCAATCTATTAATCGATTCATTTTAACACTCATTACAGGTTCTGTGTATCATATAACTGGATGGTGTCTTTAAATCTCCTGCCAGTGAAAAGTTATTTTACATTCATGTGGACAGTCAATGCAGACCTCATTTAGTCTACTGAAGAAAAATCGAAGCGGTCTATTGGGTGAACTTAAAGTGTTGAGGGATAAAAGTGGGTATGAATTATTTGAACAGCAGTGACACTTCATTTTAGAGGTAAACATTTGCACACTCCAGATGCCTTGATGTGAGCCAGTGGATTTTTCTTGATAGTTGAAGCATTTTGGGTTTTGCAAATGTTCGCCCATTTCCGACCATCAGTCGATTGGAGGGGCCCGGTCTGGTCCAGCGAGCTGTCCGTGGTCCTGAAGCCGCCGCTCTGAGCTGTCCGATTTCTGGATATGGTTTGCAGAAGGAGACTGCCTGTAGCATGAGGGAAATCCCGGAGCGCGCCCTCCATACCCCCTAAACGGACTCTTCATGAACATGTCGTATATATTAAATCGTTGTGCTGGTCACGCCGCACAAAAAGTGTCAAAAAACACGTAAAGGATTTGCGAAAACGTTAAATATGTCCCTCCCCAACAACAATCATAAATAGTAATATCCAAACACGTTTACTTTAAAGTCTGAAATGGCTATAAATAATCAGGTTATAATGATACATTTCTGTCGTGCTGTTGGAGAGTCATTCGCTAGGTAACGAAATATAGCTTCTGAGCAGAAAGTACTCTATATAATACGGTCTTTTTTGAAAGAGAACTTAGAAAGGTATTGTGTCAATGAGTTTTTGCAATTGCAAAAGTTTCATTCTTTGAGTGCTCCTTCAATGTTTTGTCCTCACGCCTTGGGCTTCTCATAGGCCGTGAATCAATCACGTGTCACATTTGCAAATGCACATTCGAGTGGCACTGGTGCCTGGCAGAGGTGTTTTCAGGGTTGAGTCTTCTCTTAATGCTAATCAGTGGAGTTTTCAGTCAGCTGCTGAAAAATGGAACACTAAAGGACGGTAAGAGGACCAGGTTATACAGGACCAGCACATCAGCTGCTCGGAGATAAATGCATGCAACTGCATGCTATCTATAATCCTGTTAAGAAAACCCAGTTGCAGACGGGGCCACCTGGTGCATAGGGAACAGCTATGGGCTGTGACAGTGACAGTGACTGCTTAACTGCCTTATCAAAGGGCCACTCTCCTAGATTGAACATGGCACATTTTTAAAATGTGCACATAATTTATTAAAGTCTCATTACTCTGTCGCTAGATGTGTGACAATGATTCATCTTCCTCTGTGGTCTTGGGGGGGAAGGGGGAGGGGGGGTAAAAAGGTAAATTGACGGGTGTTTGAGGACTCAGGTGGTAGGAAGGAACGGAATCATCAGTGAAAACTTCTGTGTGACATTTTTTGACCCAGTCTAACTAGTGCTCGATTGCTCGGGATTGTTGTGCTGGCTTTCAAGTGAAAGGCGTGTGTTAGAGCACTTATGCAAGTAACTGAGTGCGATTTGTTTTGAAGCACTTTGTATTCCAAAATGAATGTCTCTGGGACCAGGGTTTGAGTCTCCGCCATGGCTCCATGTGGAGCTTCCATGTTCTCTCCATGTTGTTTGTGGGTTTCCTCTGGGTTCTCTGGCTTCCCCCCAATGTCTAAAAACAAAGGTTAACTGGGGTTGGCAAGTTGCCTGTAGGTGTGAATGGTGTGTGAGTGTGTGTGAGAGTGTGTGACTGAATGGTGTGTGAGTGTGTGTGAGAGTGTGAAACTCAATGGTGTGTGTGTGTGTGAATGGTGTGTGAGTGTGTGACTGAATGGTGTGTGAGAGTGTGTGACTGAATGGTGTGTGAGTGTGTCTGTGAATGGTGTGTGAGTGTATGACTGAATGGTGTGTGAGTGTGTCTGTGAATGGTGTGTGAGTGTGTGACTGAATGGTGTGTAAGTGTGTGTCTGTGAATGGTGTGTGAGTGTGTCTGTGAATGGTGTGTGAGTGTGTGTCTGTGAATGGTGTGTGAGTGTGTGACTGAATGGTGTGTGTGTGTGACTGAATGATGTGTGAGTGTGTGTCTGTGAATGATGTGTGAGTGTGTGTCTGTGAATGGTGTGTGACTGAATGGTGTGTGAGTGTGTGACTGAATGGTGTGTGAGTGAGCCCTGTGATGGGTTGCCCCCCCATGCTGGGTTGTTCCCTGCCTTGCGTCTGTAGCATCTGTAAAAGACACTGAAACCCCCCCAACCCTGAACAGGAGAAGTGATTGCAGGAAATTAATGGATGGTTGAATGGGACCAAGAGCGAGATCTCTGCCAGTACCGGGTATGTTTTGGGTTCTTAACTGCAATTGCTCTATGGGTACTGGATGCTAGTTGACTCTGCATCATGATTCCAAGCTTTCACATTTGTGCATCATTTTGGGCATCTACAGTACTATCTACTAAATGAGTGAATGGAAATCATATTTTATTTATATTGTTTATAAACAACAATGCAAGAAACAGGTGAATGTTGTGTAAAAATTCTCCTTGTGACATCATGGGTTTCCTGTTAGCCCTTTTTGTACCCTTCAGTGTTTATTCAGTTCTCTTAAATGTGATTTCTTTGTTCTTAGCCTGACTACAAGTAGATGAAAAAGTTCAGCAGAGACGCTACGTTGGGAGATGTTTTTTTTTCTTTTTTACACCCACATTTTTTCCCTGCTGCCACTTCCGCTTCGACTTTTCTGCTAAATGAGGCTGGTCACAAGCCATTGAGCTTGGCTTTCTATGGGTTCCTGTGCAGTTTTAAGAGGTCGGCTAACTTTCAATGTACATAAAAAGAAAATTGAACCAACGGAATTGGATACCAAATGAAGT
Organism: Stomatorhinus ivindoensis; assembly: GCA_019775895.2. Taxonomy (NCBI): domain Eukaryota; kingdom Metazoa; phylum Chordata; class Actinopteri; order Osteoglossiformes; family Mormyridae; genus Stomatorhinus; species Stomatorhinus ivindoensis. Next base: position 20,669,988 of record JABFEB020000060.1, read on the forward strand.
CGTATAACTTGTCTAATTTGTAATAATGGACCAGTGTACATCTTGAAGCAAATTAGACTGGGAACCCCCAGATTACTGCGTAACAGCCACTAGCGCAACACAAGTTCAAAGTGCGTAGAGGGAGTATCTCGTGAATTTTTTTGGGTAGTTTTTGTTTTGTTGTGTACTTTCACTGCTCCGAATTATTTGTGGAGACTGGAAATCCACTGATTAAATCTGCCGGTTTGCTTCGGACCAGCCATGTCTCTAATCAAGTGTGAGGAGCCGGATCTAGGGGGATCAGCAGTCGAAGAGAATGAGAGAAAAGACTGGGATTCGTGTCACTGATTAACCCTTGTCTTGCCCTCAAGCCCTATTAATTGACTTCATCCTGGCTTTTGCCGAAGTGTCCGGGTGAATTTAATCAGCCTTGCTTTAATTGGCTTAGCTGCTGTCAGATCGCATCTAATAAGAGCCGCCGCCATCAGCGTTAACGACCGGGCGTATTAATCGCTTAGCGGCATAGAGGTCTTTGGGGGGGGGGGGGGGCTAGTGGTGTGTGCTGCTTCAAACCCTTCGGAAGCAAAAAGCACACAGCACAGGCGTGTGTCCCTGCCCTCAACTTGGCTGTTCGCACTCTTCTTGGATTTGGCAGAATAATGTCGCTCCATGCAGCAGTAAGAGGAACGGGGGTAAGGGTGGCCTTGACCCCAGTGAGGTTATATGCTCTCTCTGCGGGACCACTGCCAGAGTAGGGTTTGGGTTACATACTCTGAAGACCAGAAGAGGGTTGTCAGCATTGCCGCTTGGGGGTTTTGAGATTCTAACCTAGTTGCACCAGCACTGTAACTCTGAGACCTTTTGACCCCAGTTAATCATAAGCCTGAATTAATCCATAAGCCTGAATTAACCTGCTCAGGTTTCACCAGAAGTACTGAGACTATTCACCTCCCCATACTGGCTACAGTAGAGGATTCATGTGCCAGAACTTGGACAGAAGTCTGGCTGACTGCCTGAATTCATTACCGTTCCCTGCTAGCACATCCGTATCCTATCACAGCACAGATATGCTTTAATATAAATATCCCCCCCCCCCACGTGTGTGATGTCATGCGATCTGTCAGGTTATCGGTCGTGCAATCGCAGTCTTTCTTTTGCTTCTCTATTGGCCCTAATTACAGCAGAAAGTGCACGCCTTGCAGGAGACCCAATTACGTGACATTTAGTGGTACTTTCCTAATTCAAGGAGAGCGTGTGCAGGAAGGAATTTAGAAACATTTGATTAGTCTTCAGACGTATGTAATTACAGCTATGTTGTGAAGTAATTTAAGCGTCTATGTCGCTTCAAGTTATCCTCCTGGAAGAATTTTGACATATCTGGTCCATTCCGATCCATAGTCCTTTGAGGGCTATTGTGGTGTACATTTTCACATTCCTATATCAGTTAATTTAAAATAATTCCTAATGTTTCTTTATAACGAGTCCCAGCATTTCAAATACTTAGACAAATCCCATGATAGCCTGGACCTAATTGAAGAAATCCAATTAAAAGTTTTTGCCAAAATAGGATGTAGACCCGTTTTATGTGTGTCTGCGTGTGTGTGTGTCTTTTAATTACTTTGCTATTCACACTATGTTGAATTTTGCATAATGCAAAGGCTAAACAGAGAATTTAATTTTAAAGTGCTTTTGAGGTATTTTAACAACTAGACATTCTGTGCTTGTTTCTGTAGAAGGCTGGAATCCATTGAAGGGTTTGCTAGATGTTTAGAATCGGTAGCTGAACTCGCCAGCTGTGTTTCCTAATGAATTGCACAATTGAAGGGGCCAAAGTCCCATGTGTCGTCTCTGTTGAGGGTAACCAGTCCAGTTATTCTATTTGTAAAGCAGTGGTTGTTCAATATGCCCCCATGGTTGGGCAGGGCAAAGCGATGGCTTCTTCTAAACAGCAATCTCTCTGGCATAGCGATGTCCTTAAAGCCCAGTTGCTTACCCTCATGCATACAGGCTTTGTTGTTTCTGCAAAACCTCGCACCAGCTCCTGCAACGGGCCAGCAGACAGTCCAGCTGAGAAGCAAGAACTGGGGAGTCGACTGACGACCCCCAGACAGCATCCACATGCCAGGTCCTTGCAAGATTCCCTTAAGTCAGCCCTGAAAAATGTAATTTCCGTAATGTCTCAGACAGACATTTCAGAAGCACAACGGAGCAGCTCCGATGCGAAAGCCAAGTCTTGACAGCATTTACTGTTAATTTTGTAATTCAGAAGCCTTAGTCCATCGGCCAATAATGAAAGTCTGACAATGACACTGTCAGCAGATCTCTGGTGAAAGAACCACAAAAAATCATTCTCTTCATAACCTCAAGTGGAAGTTCAAGTTGCTGGTTTTGAAGCACAGTACAGGACTGAACTGATCAAATTTAAATGAATCCTTCTTTAGGTAAACCCCCTGAATGAGAATTAGATTCAGGATTAAATACAGCTCAGAGCTGTATTTATTTTCTTAATGTACTGAGCCCGCTAGGATCAGAGTAACCGCAGTAACTGTGTGACATAGGTCAGATGGGACCCTTCCATAATTTCATAATGAGGGCTGGTATCAAGGAAGGCTCTTTTCCCAAGGTTTTGCTTAACTTGATTATTTCCAAAAATTGGGATGATCCTCGGGGGGGG
>JABFEB020000060.1:20703073-20733551 GCA_019775895.2 Stomatorhinus ivindoensis
CCCCCCCACCCCCCCCCCCCCCCCCCATCTGCCAGCGCCCTCATCTGGTCATCGGTCTCATTCACACGGTTCGTTAATATGCAAGCATCACAATGATATATGCATAGCTAGGGAGAGACTTTCAAGCCAGGTCTAAATGCAGTGGTCACACAGGCAAATCCAAATCGCCTTACCCCTGTAACTGATAAATTACATATTAGGTCTGTGGAATTAATGAGGAATCATCTGGAAGTTCTTTGACAGGTGGACCATGACCTGCCAACAGCGATATCGCCTGGTTGTGGGAGACAAACGGCGAGGTTTAGCTATAGCTGACTAAAGGGATGGCGTGGTGCGTTGTTGACGTCCCCATGGAAACAATGCTCCGTGGTTCCTGTGTTAGAGGCTGCCTGTTGCCGCCGGAGACAAGCCATCTCCATTGTGCTCAAGATGTAGTCCTCCGGGGGGGGGGGGTTGGTGTGTGTGTGTGTGTGTTTGCCTTGTTTGTGTGCTTGTGTCTGTTTTGCGTGTGCTCGGCTCTCGGGAGTTAAATGTGATTTCTTCCACTCTCATTGGTTCATTTCGGGCCTGGTTCTTATCAGCCTCCGAGAGGAAATGGAATTTGGAATGGCGCGGTTTAATGACAGCGCGTGTGGTTCGGGGGCCCGCATCCCCTGCCCTGTGGAGCACTCACTGCCGCTTGTGTGCTCCTGTGTGGGCCCGCGTCTCTGGAAGGTAAGGGGTCAGCCGCCTCCTGACAAGCACACCATGACACGTGCTGGTTTCCATGGAAACGCCGGCCACCTGCCCTCCCCCTTTATACCAAAGAGCCGTACTGCTGGGCACCTTTTCACTCAGTTGAAAAGGACAAATGGGGATCGAGACCTGAATATATGACCTGTTTAAAAGTCAACGTGATTTCATCATACTGGTGATGACTAAATTACGTAATTATAGGCAAAAAGAAAATGGCTCTTCCAGGCAACAGGTAACAAGGACGGCTTCTTGTTTATTAAAGATGGAAACACAGGAGAGGTGTGAAATGCTGGTTTTATCTCAGTCGGCCCTTTCGCTTATCTCTGGCTTCAAATTCTGCTCTTGTGCTCCCTGTGCCTCACTGTGTCACAGTAATGGCCGTCTCCCGTGGTCTATATACCCCTGCCTTATATGGAAAGGGGCACAGATTCATCCTACATGTCACCAGGGCATCGCAGGCTCACGGACATTCTGGCATGGGCTGTGTGAAGGAGCTGACTCATCAGCTCCCCCTAGGTGACAGAGTATGAAGTGCTTGGATCTAAACTATAACAAGTCAGTGAAATAAAAACCAATATGTACATAATATTCATCCAGTCATCCATCCGTTTTTAATGCCTGCTTGTCCTATGCAGGTTCATGGGGGTCCAGAGCCCCTCCCGGAAGTTACGGACACAAGGAAGGGAATGAACAAGGATGGGACACATGTACCCTTTGCACAGGATCACCCATCACCTACTGTACTGCTCTCACCATGCCTACCTAACGCTTCTTAACTAATCCATAATGAAGGTGTGCCTTACTTGTCACCAGGACACAAAATAATTAATTACCCCTTACCAGTTAGCAGTTTTGGACATAACTGATTGTACAGTAAAACATTACTGAGTTGACTAATGTTGTACAGTGTGTACCCATACAGAATTAAACAAAAAAGTCTATACAACATTCATTTTTCGAAGGAAGGGTAATCCTTCATGTGCGGCATTTGCATGAGGTGACAGATTAACCGTGTCTCAGCAACCAGTTGCACATGACAACAGTTTGGCAGAGAGAAATGGTTCCCAGTACTGGCTTGCTATCTGCCAGTTTGAGGCCTGCGAGCGTGTCTTCTGTCGGACCTTTGGCACCACGCGTTCTGTTGGACCTTTGAGCGAACAGTAAGACAACAAAGTTCAGGGCCCCTCTGCACCGCCGGGCCTTTGTGCTGTGGGATCCATGGGAGAGTACCGATCCAAATTACTCCAGACCCCAGACTTGTCTCCTGAGACCAGCATGTCATCCTCACCATCCCACTGAAATGTTATCAAGCTGAGCAAAACGTGGGAATCGCTCCTATGGTCTTCTGATTGAAATTCTGGATGTGTACACCCTACAGCTCACAGGCTGTTTGGATGTGCTGAGTTGCCAAAGGCATCTCCCTATTCGAGCAACAATTAGAAATAAATGTTTGCTTAATAAACCAAAGTAATTACCAAATAACCTTTAATATAATGGAGATTATAATCAATGTTATCAACAGCGAGAATCACTGTGGGTCTTTTTCAAGAAACTAACTTTGTTTTTTTTTTTTTTTAAGTGTCTTCTTTGGTGACATGCTACTGTAGCAGACCGATTCCGCTTGATTATCAGTGAGGAAGCTAAGCCTAGTGACTTAATACTGGTCTCATTCACTGTACGACAGCTGGATTTCTGATGGTGGATTTATGTCCGACCTCTCGCCGGCAAGGCTTCCCACTTATTACGTCTGCCAGAAGGATAGGAAACAGGCACGAACAACTTGTGGATTATCATAGTCTGACGAGGATTTCATTGTTTCTTAACTCGCCGATTGTGATTCGTTTTCTTTGCTGCAGTCAATCAGCTGTCATTCTTTGTAGGTACGCCTGTAATTTGCCGTGGCATTTTCAGAATGGATATTTTGGGCCTTTTTTTCAGAGGATCGGCAAGATGGAAAGACTTGGTTATCGCTTTCCGTCTCATCCGTCTGCCATCTGCTTATCACGGCGGAGCTTAGGGGCTTGGTTTAGTTATCGCAGTCGCATCATTCGTGTAACCACTGCGTTAAAAAACAGCCCCATCCAGCCATCACATTCACCCTGCCAAGGCCTCAACAAAGCAGTAAGATAAAGAATGAAGGGATCAGCGTGAGCACGTCAGACGAGTCGAGGGGCTGCATTGCACTTCATCTTTTAATCGACGCCATTTCCGGGGGTTGGAATCCCCAGTCACAAACAAGAATGGCTCTTTGCATTATGCAGAGCGCCGCCCTGCAGGGGCAATGCAATAATATACTCATAAACAGCTTTAAGACCTGGATGATGGTACAGATTACATGCGCAATAACAAAGTCATTTACACAATGGACTTCACTATGTTAATAAAGACATAACAGCGGCACTCACAATAAACCCATAGGTCCGAGGATGAGCCAAGCCCATGGATAGGAGATCGTCAAATATCTTTTAAAGCAAGTTTATGTGAATGTTTCTGGTAAATCTTTACAAATAATGAAACGTGGATTTTGTCAGTGATTTGGTCATCAGCGTTCACATGCAAGCTTTTACGTGTCTCTGTTATATGTTTTACAGAAGTTCCCGATTAATTTAAACGTTAATGGCTCTTGTTATTGTGCAACACTTTAATAGTACTCGAGGACTCGATGGTGCAGAGAAATTTGATATCGAGAATTCAGGGTTACTGGGTTTTTAAATGTGGTTCATTTTAAATTTATTAGTGAAATGAGACTTAACCCAGGGTGGTGGGATTACTGTGCCCTGTCATTCACAGCCTGGTTGAACCCAACAGGAACCAATAAAGTTATCAGAGAAGCAGGTCTGGCACAATGGGGTTGTTAGGGTAAGCCTGGCCTATCCAAACACATGCTTTGCCCACACCAAGGGCCCTCCAATCATGACCTTGTCCACCCTGATGCCCATCCAATCACAAGCTTTGTCCACCCCAGTACCCAGCCAATCACAAGCTTTGCCCACCATTAGGTCCATCTAGTCACAAGCTTTGCTCACCCCAAAGCCCATAAAATCCCTGTCACTCAGAGATTATTTTGAGTATTATAAATGAGATGTAAGCAAGCCAAATTATTGAGTATGCAAACACCCCCGCAGTCAATTGGGAGAATCCTGTTGCCCACCCTTCATCATAGAGTCGAGCCCACAGGGAAGTGGGTTTAACCTGCTTTTGATTGATAGCATGCCATAATCCCACTCCCCTTGAGTGTCTCAGCCTCAAATCACTAACATTCATTGCTGGCTGTGGCCTGACTATCAGCTCAGCAGTTCCTCCGTGGAAGGTGGTAAAGCAGTGGAGGACTGGAGCCTCTTCCCATCTGCTGTTATTTATTTTTTAAGGCGAGGACAGGAGTTAGCGATGCAATTTGCTGTTTGACAGAGATCATTAGGGAGGTGCTCAGCAGGCTTGATGTAAGAATATGCTATTTAGCGGTTGGGTGGGGGCTAACGTGCATGTGTATCTCAGGGTCCGAGGTCCAGCCACTCATTCACCCAGGTTAAACATGCTGACTCTGAGTAGTAATGTGGGTGGTTTCAGCGGCCGGTAAACAAGAATCACGTACACGTGCAAAAGGCCTTCCATCTGTTCCACTCGGGGTTCCCTAGTAGTGCAATAATTACAAAATAAATGTGGCCTCTGTGTCGCTGAAACGCACATTCGATACACCCATGCATTCAGATACAACCGCTGAAATGCCATTCTGATAAGCCCGTAATTTATTCGTCGTCTCAACATGAACAAATGACAGTAATGAGGTCCAATCAATAGTTGCTTTACATAGATTCATTACAGATTCATTACGCACACATTGCATGCGACAGCTGCGCCGCTGATGAAACGCAGCGGGAAGAGTTCGTGCGGCTCAGTGTGCCCCGCGCCGGATCAATGTGCCGGATTTGGACACCGTGGATCTGCAGGTAATGAGCGGCGCGAAGATTCTCTGCGAACCCGGCTTCTCGTAACAAGGGGCAAAGTCACATGACCTGGTGGAGGGCTGGGTTGTTTTGCATGCAGTGTCCAGATCAGACCTCCGTCACATGTTCAGCTCGGGATCTCGATTTCCCTAGAACTTGGATTAGCATTCTGAGAAAATCCTTTCCAGGGCGATGGGTGTCTGTGTCTGAACAGGTGTGTGTCTATGTGGGAGGTTGGATGCTCACTCCATCCTGTACAGCTTTTACTTTGTTTATCATAATTACATCCTGCCAAGCAGATTGACGCCCCACTTCTCCATACCCACGCTCTCTTCCTACGCCTTTAACTCCCCGTTCTTCTTAGTCGATTCCCAGGTGGGAGAGGCACAGGAGGAAGCGCCGGCTTGCCTTTGGGGTCCCGGTGTCTCACTGGTTCATGGTGACCTCTGGCTCTGAAGCCCCCCCCCCCCACTGCCCCCCATAGGGAAGCAGATACACCGACAGCGGGGTTAGGGCTTCCTGGCTGACCCGCTCGCCTGCTGCGAGCCGGGACCGGCGTCCGTTGAGTTACAGCACCGTAGGTTTTCTTGCTGTGGTGTAGTAGTGGAAAGTCCCTCCCCAAAACTCTGCCTAATGAATCAGAAGGCAGAACAAAATGACATCACAGTCATTCCATGCAACATCTGCACAAGGGGGCATACAGTAGAGTTAATGGGTTATAATAGTCTAAATGAGAGAAACACACACAGACACACATACTGCCATGGACCCTTCTCCTCCGCGCCATTATCTACTGCAAGCTCAAGTAGGAGTCACTTATACCGTCCCCACCCTCAAGAAATCCATCAGCAGCACTAAGACCCCCCTCCCATTGCACAACACATTCCAAGTGCTGGAGTTTAGAGGGACGAGGATCCCGAATTCAGCAGCAGGCGTCCCACTCTCATGTCACTCAGGGATATTATCCCTGTCTGTGCTTTAAGAAGTACAATCTTCTGTTCTGTTTTTGAGAGGGATTATGGGTATCTTTGCAGGGAACAAACACTTACCGCGCTGCCACTGGCGATGGCTTCTCTGCTCATATGTGTGCAACCCTCCATACGGTCAAAAAAGCCATGCACCCATTTTTTCTTTTTAATTATACATCACACACATGGCACCATCCGTGTGAACAAGCTCCTGCTGGGGGGTTACGGTTTACTGACGTCACCCCCCCCCCCCCCCAGTTTGGCTGTAGAGACAGGAAGTGAAGCGATGTAAGGGGAAAGATTCCCTGCAGGAACAGGATCTTCTCAAACGTCCAGAGTAAGGGGGAAGAAGCAGCTGTAGGGCCTCTGGGATCTTTCATAAAGCGAGCGGATCCATCGACCAATTCGGGAAGCGAGTATGAAAAAGGGGTGGGGAGGGGGGACAGTGCTTCTCATGCACGAATTGCGACTTCGATGCAAGACTGTTGTTAGAGCCCAGAGCCTCATGAATATCAATGAACCTCTCTGTCGACTATGCCATGGGGGTGGGAGCGCTTCCCTCTATTGTTGCGGTGGTGAAGAACAACAGGACGCTGTGGCCTTGCTTCACGTACACTCAGTTAGGAGCGGTGTGATGCAGTGTGACGCGGTGTGATGCAGTGTGATGCAGTGTGATGCGGTGTGACGTGGTGTCATGCGGTGTGATGTGGTGTGACGTGGTGTGACGAGATGTGATGCGGTGTGACGTGATGTGACGCGGTGTGACGAGATGTGACGCGGTGTGACGCGGTGTGACGCGATGTGATGCGGCAGAGGATCACGTGTTTCGTGTTTCATTTCTTTTTTTGAGATCCTGCTGCAGCTGATGAGGAGACAGCATTTGAGTGCTCGTGCTGTGAAAACCCTGCATCTGACAGGACATTTCAGCTGCATGCTATGAAAGCTGGGAGAAACCATTTTTCTCTTGGTGGGAGGGGAAGTCAGGTGACGAGCCCCTTTCACCTGCAATCAGTTTCCCATAATTCCCATGTGTCCTCCCTCATCAGGCACCAACCACACATTGAGCATTTACTGTATGTCCATCCTCTCTCCCCTTTTCCCTGTTGTTTCAGCTCCCCCCGACATTACCCCAAATGAAGACTTCCTTCCTTCAAACCCAATATCATATCGATCTGTTTACTGCCCCTACAGAAAGAAGTCTTGAATACCTGGCCACCTAACTCGGCATGTTAATCTTATTCCGCAAGTGCTGTCCAGCAAGATAACTCGTAAAAATCATAAGTTTGCACCCTGTAGCCCATACACCCAGGAATGATCTGGTTAAAGTCAGCATTGACACTAGTCTCTTAGTGTTAAGAAGCATTTGTTAACATTCCTGCATTAGGTTTCAAGTGACTTAATATAACCATCACGGCGGCATCACCGTGAAACTAAACACAGGAAGCTCTTATTTTGTCTGTCCTCCCTTTCATCTCCGGTGCACCATCGTGCGGCTGTCTGAGTGTGTACGATGCCATCAGCCTCCTCCTTTAAGGCCTGGACCATGTAAAGTATGGGCACCTTGCAATGACATTCAGACACGACTAAGACACTCAGAGCATCCAGGGTACACAAAACCAAACGGTGCAGAATGCACGTAACTGAAAGCTACCATTCGTGGAAGAAGGCTCTGTGTCTTCACTAAGTATACGTAGCTCAGTATTCTGGAATGGCGAGAAAATCGGTGGGACATTGGAATATTGCAATCAGCCGGGCTCGGGGGGCGGGGGGGGGGCCGTTTGGCTCATGGGGCCGCCGGGCCAGAGGACAGCTGTTGTTGGAGTCCCAGTGCCAGTGGCCTGCTGGAAGGAGTCCCAGCACCGCAGTCTGCCTGGGCACGCAGTACGCAGCTCCGTCTCCTCCTCTCCTGTCATTTTCTCTGTTTCTGAAGGATGGATGAGCTGCAAGCCTCCGCTCTGCCTCTCATCTTTATTCAGATGGGCTGAAGCTTTGATCTCTGGCTTGCAGCATCGGGAACAGCTGGCTCTCTCTCTTTCCCTCATCATCATTATCATCATCATCATCATCATCATTGGCGTCATCATGATGACCATAATCCTCATCACTGTCTTCATCAGGACCAGCATCTTTATTTTTACTGCACTGTCAAAAAAGAGGATACCCGCCGCCCTGGGGAGAGTTTTGTACCCCAAACAACATTAATTTCCCCCCGATGGCACAAAAAGAGTCCATTTTTGTACCTTAAAGGGTACATTTTACTACAGCTAGGGTACATTTGGCAAACCCTTGAGGGTACAGACCCAGTGACAAGTAACTGTACCCTCAAAGGTACAAATTGATACTTTTCTTTCTGAAGTATGGTTTTTAGTGTGGTTTTAACCTGGAACCCATGACAAACTCGCCAAATTATCAACAGAGGATCCACTCAGCGACTCAGAGCCATCGACTAAACCAAAGTCCATCCAACTCTTTCAAAGCACGTCTCATCAAAGTGATCTTTAAGTGATTCTCTTTGATGCTGCAAACGATGCGGCTTTTGCAATTAGCTCGGGGTGGGGGGGAGAGGGGGGGGCGAGAGGCAGAAAGAGACCTGGCAGGCAGTTGTCGCGTTCGGGCTGAGCTGCTGCTGTAACCTTGATGTTGACAGGGTGCTCCCTAAACGTCACAAAGCTTAAGTCTGCAGCTGTCGCTGAGGTCATTCCGAAATATAATGAAGGCCATTGGCTGTCGGTAGAATAACCCTCTTTCAGCTGCCTGTGTCAAGTGAATGTCTTTATCACCTTCTGACAGATGTGTTTGTACTCAATCTGTTCACCCCACGCACTCATATAAGCAGCTCTTCTTGACCTGTGCTATCTCTCATGTCATCTGGAAGATTAATAACATCTTCATACTATTACAGTATTGTGTAATAGGGAAATGTGGACATTGATATATCGATGTGTTCGTTTAGACGTTGCAATGAAAATTGAGCTTACAAAAGTATGATCACTCGATTGTTTTTTTTTTTTAGGTTTTTTTTTAGTTGTGTCTAGGTCATTATGTAAGGGGATGATATTTGCAAGATGGTGCCCCTTATGATATTATGTGAGGATGTGTTTGATTTTCTTGTAGATTGCCTACAATCATTATATTCCTTTTTACTTTTTAACTTCAATATACAGCCATGGAAAAAATTAAGAGACCGCTGCACAGTTTTTTAATTTAACTTATTTCTCAATTTGTGGGTGTGTGTCTGTGAATTATATTGTTTTGAATACTGCAGCTCGGTTCTTCTCGGTTCCTCGTTAATAAAGGCTTCTTCTCTGCTTCTAGGAGCCTGATACTAACTGTCCTAGCAGTGCACTTCACACCTGCACTTAATGTTTCCCATTCCTTTTGAAGGTCACTTGATGTCATCCTACAGTTCATGAGAAACTGTCAAATAAGTTGACGGTCATCTCTGGCATTAGGATGTCCCGTCCGCCCTTTACCTGGCTGGTATCTGGTGGTTCCCAGTGTCTCCTGCTTCCTGTGCACTGTTGTCTTAGAAATGTTGAACCTGGAAGCAACCTGCTGCTCAGCGGAACCACAATTAAGCCAGGATTTTAAAATGCAGATTTGTTTAAAAATATAGAGCGGTCTCTTAATTTTTTCCGCAGCTGTATGCCTCAGAAATAGTACAGTCTGCAATTGCTGGACCAGTTCTGGTGAGTGACAGAAACTCCGGTGATCTTTGATTTTGATCCATACATTGCAGTTCATGGGTCCTCAGGTGTTAGACTGAGCCTTCCTCATCTTCCTCCCACTCACACTGGCCTAGGAGGCCAGGCACACAAACAAAGCATCACAGAAATAGCTTCCTCTTCTTTTTAAAATCCATAATATCTAGTCATATTTCTCACTCTCTGGCTTTTAGCTCCATGGCTTTTAGTCACCTGCCATCTATGATCTTTATGTAATGAAACACCTGGTCCTGGTCCTGAACAAGCAAAGTGGGTCACTGTGGAGAATATCAAGGTCATGTGGAGCTTCTTTTCCAGTTGTGAAGGGCTGGCCAAATCAGTGCCCTAAATGATCAATGAGGAGATGTTTTGTCATGAAATCAAGAAACAGCATCAGCCGTAGGAGAAAAGGCATCGGGAGACTTGGTGGTACAGCTATTAGGTAGCATACACTCTGAATGGACTGCAACTTAGTGTGGCTGGACTAGATCTACTTAAGGGATTAGTGCAAATAGCCAAAGATACATCAGTCAAAGACATTTTAAGACCTTATTATAACATTGGGTGCCACACTGGCTGAGGGTAGCATGGCGGCCTTATGCACCTCCAGGGCTGGATGATTGAGTCTCTTTGTGTTCTACAGGTGTCCTCCTGCCATCCAAAGACATGCATTTAGGTTAATTGGTATCTCTAATTTGCCCTTGTATGTCTGTACCCTGTGATGGACTGGCATCCTGTCCAGGATGTATCCTTGCTGTGTGCCTTATGGTGTCCGGGACGGGCTCCAGGCTGCGCTGGATAAGCTGTTAGATAGATAGGTGGCTTTAAAATACAACAGCTCTCGGTTCCAACAAAAACATATTTTCAGCAGGACGGACACAACTTCAGTGCTCAGATATTGGCATGATGCAGCTTTGAAAATTCTGTTACCTATTTTTTGCCATGTCAGCATTTTAAGTTTTCTTAGCTTCTTACTCATAGTAGCTTTTTAGTAGATCCGGAGAGGATGATATTCAAGGTATTTCTTATGACCTTGACTGGATGATTCCTCTTTACTCTGTGTGATGTGGGTGGATGCTGGTCCTACTGCTTGTTTTACATCACCTCTGATTATTATGGGGGCAGTTTGGCACATCGGAGGCGAGGTTGGCGTGTTGCTCCCTGGAGACCAATTGTGTGCGTAGGTTCATTGCCTGTCGATCAGCTTGGCGTGTGCCTGTTTCCCTGAATCAGTGCTGTATCTGTTTAGTCTAACCACTGTCTCCACTCCCTCTGTGCATGTATAGGCATGAGTACAAACACATCTGTCAGAAGGAGCTTGGGGTAATAATTTCAAAGGAAAAGAAGAATGCAAGGCAAGAGTGAGTGTGCTCAAGAAATAACACCAGAAGAGCTGAAGGAGTATAATGCAGATTTTGTTTTGTCTGTAGTTGCATTTGTTTGTGCTTGTAAACTTTAGATATACAAGCTTACCTCCTCGCTGCTGAGGCCGGGGTACCTGAAGACCAGTATTTCCCAGTCTGGTCCTCAGGAACCTACAGGTCCATATATTTTCTGGAGCTGGGAGAGAGCAAAAATGTGGACTGTCTGACAGGGAGCTGGTTGGGAGCAAAATGTGGACTGTCTGACAGGGAGCTGGGAGGGAGCAGAAATGTGGACTGTCTGGCAGGGAGCTGGGAGGGAGCAGAAATGTGGACTGTCTGACAGGGAGTTGGGAGGGAGCAAAATGTGGACTGTCTGACAGGGAGCAAAATGTGGACTCTCTGGCAGGGAGCTGGAGGGAGCAAAAATGTGGACTGTCTGACGGAGCTGGGAGGGAGCAGAAATGTGGACTGTCTGACAGGGAGTTGGGAGGGAGCAAAAATGTGGACTGTCTGACAGGGAGTTGTAAGGAAGCAAAAATGTGGACTGTCTGACAGGGAGCTGGGAGGGAGCAGAAATATGGATTGTCTGACAGGGAGCTGGAGGGAGCAAAAACATGGAATGACTGCGGGTTCCCAAGGATCGGAGTGAGAAACACTGTGTGCATAGAGATTGGAATGAGTGCAACAGGTACGTCCAGGGCTTCCTCCTCCAAGACCAGAAGGGAAGTGGTTCACATTTCTTTCCAAATCTTGATGATCTGTTTGAAATCAACACTTCAATGGAATGGAGCTGATTCTCCATTATTTATTTTTTTCAAGGGGAAACAAGGGACTCCAGATGTAAGTAACCCACATTTGTCTCATGTTGGATTGACTTGTATTATTATTCCTTTTTGTTTGCCCTTTATATCACGGGCCTCAGCACAACTTTAATTATGCTGCCCTAAGGTCACCAATAGACAAACTTTAGTTACATTATTCTTACATCTGTGGGAAATTAACTAGAGCTTCTGCTGGTGTGATCTAAGCCTGGATGCAAACTGTTTTTGACTCAGTGTTAATTGATCTGCCGCAGTCTTGTTCACGTCAGCGGCAAATGGTCTAATGAATCCTTAAATAGAAAATGATTTAACCTTCAAGCACCTGTGGATCCAGTGGAACTGTCGGTCTGGTGGGGATGAGGTAGATCCATAAAATGGGCCCGATGACCATGTGGCCATGATCCATTTACTGGCAGCTATCCCAGGAGGCTTTTGTAACGGAGCTGTCTTCACAGTCATCCTGGAGTTTCAGCTCCAGGTGATCGCGTGTTAATGTGCGTGATGGTGGGCTGCCTGACGACTGTGTTCCGGAAAGAAAATCCCACACGCATATGGCGAACGTGCCGGCAGGCTGACATTAACTCGAGAGTTGCGAAATTGAAGCTAATTTTGTCCTCATAGACGCAGTCCTGCTCTGATTGGATAATCCGTCATTGCTCGGATAAGCTTTACCTCCTCTAAAAGGACGCCCCTTTGACGCTGGGAATGCAGCTGCCCAGAGCCGCCTGGTCTCATCATTTCCGAACCCCATCCGTCTGTGAGCTCTTATGTCAACGGGCAACTTATCCTTTCAGCTCAGTGTGATCGCCCAACATGTGTCCAGTGGCCCATGATGGCACTATGCCCTCAGGCTCCCACACCCTTTGTCCTTGCAATCAGGGCGTATTGTCCAGGGCCTTGAGTGGCAAGGCCTGTTTATTAACCTCATATGCATATAAATTAGGGATTAGCATAATCATTGCCGCGACTCGCATTTTCCATTGCATCACCACTTTATTTTAGCGAAAGCGACGGCTGTACTTCCATCTGAACCCGGTTCTCAGTCATGATTCTTGTTTCCCTGTGTTGTACATAGGTAACTAGCAGTATCAGTTTGATGCGCCTGTGACCTTGGACTTCAATAATGTCAATGTAGCACTACAGTGCAGCAGCTCTGAAATTATGTTCTTTTTCCTCTGCCATGCCAGGCAAAATCAAATGTCTTTGCTGCGATTTCCATTGTTTTAGACGTTTCAGTTAAAATTTTGAATACAATACTTCATATTTTCTTCATTTAGCAGATGCTTCTATCCAAAACAACATACATTTGAAAGCAGGGTCAGCCAGTCCCTGGAGCAGTTGGGAGGGTTATGGGTTTTCCTTAGAGGACCAATGGTAGAATCACTCTGCCACCTCTGGGAGTTGATCCTGCAACCTTCTGACTGCAGCACCACCTCCTGATAGCAAGGGAGACAAGAACAGCAAAACAACTTCAGTTTTTGTCCCACATCAGTCTTTAGGGGTGATTTATGCAGGATGCTAAGTGATTGTTTGCAATGAAACTGGATGCCCTGCTTCCATCATTCTTCTGTCCAGCAGGTGGCATCACCGTGAGCCGTTAAGGGTGAAGGGACGCATGGCCGCATCCTTCCTGAATTGTGGTCAGGGATAAGTTTTCATTTGACCTCGACATCTGGGCTTGGGTCGGCCCTGCCAGGATCTTCCAGTACAGGCGTAATCGAAAACAGGTGCATGGTTAGTTTTTATTTAGTTTTTTTGGAACATGCATGTGTGTTAGCGATAGAGTGAGTGGAACAGGCAGAGAGTCTGCGCCTGGAATCCTGCTTTCATGATAGTTCACAAGTGGCCGAAGTACCTGAGATGACCTCAAACCTCCTGTGCCCTAAATGACATTTCTAAGAGCAATGTTAATTCAATGCGACTCTGACTCTGTTCTCTGCCCTCTCCACACCTGCCGGTAGCCCTCGCCGTCTGGGGGTTGGTGGAAAATGGTGTACGGGTTTGTCAGTGAATCCTGTAGCTGTTCTGGTGACTTATTTCAGGAGTTTCTGGATCCCTTTCCAAACAACATCCTCGAGTTCGGTAATCTGGAGCAATCGTCTGAATGGAGCTAATCACTTCTTTTGTTTTTCTTTTCCTCTTTATTGGTTTCATATAAACATACAGTATATACAGGAGAGCGGGATATTAGCATGGTTCTCAGCTAGTTTATTTCCATGAGTTTTAATTTGCATTCCTCTATTTTATTTTTGCAAAATTATCAATTATTTAAGTAAATTAAGTCAGAAGACGCTCCCGTTGCAGGATGAAGGGAAAATTGTGTTATTTTCAATTAGGAATCTGGTCCAGAAATGCTTTTCTAAATCTACAAATTATCCACGCCGCGAGGCTGCCCGGAGCATCCGGCGGTGACGTCTCTGCTGTAATATTAACTGCCGTTATCCGTGCCATGTAATGCAGGGAAATGGCGGGCAAATTGCCCGTGATCCTGGGTTTGCAGGGGCCAAGCCTCCGCTGGGGCTTAATGGACTCTGGAACCCAACTCGTGCGGCGAGTTAATTGCAATCCGTGATTTGAATTTTTTTTTTCCCCTCCCATCCACATTTGAAAACTCTGCAGCGTCCAGCAGCCATTAGCACCGACCGGGACTGATATGAAGTAATGGATTTGTTGCGTGGGTGCAGAGAAGCTTATAACCAACAGAGTGGTGTAAGAATCGGCATTGACTTTCTTAAGCCCTGGACTTAAGAAATGCATTCAAGATGTTGATATCTGATTGTTTGCTAAAAAAACTAAAAGGGTTGCAATCAACAGCACTTGGTGCCAGATATTCGGTAACATTTTATTTCCCACAGTAACTTCTCCTCAGAGCTGTTGCCATATGCGGTTAAAGTATGCTTTTCAGATTTTAGCATTCATTCATTATACCAATAACAGCCCCAATTAGAGAGTGACTATTGCCTGTGTCATGAATAATTCAGCCTTTCCCTAAGCTGCTTCGTTTATCCTTCTCGTTGTTAACGAGGCTGTTATCTGGGCCCCTGGGTGTTCTCCCGGAGGACGAGTGTGGTTTTAGTGGGTTAGGGTACCAAACACGTGATCAGAAGGCTGACGGTTCAAATCCTGTGTTTGGCAGAGTAATTTTACTGAGGGGTCTTTGTGCAAAGCCCTTAACCCCGAATTCTCCAGGGACAGTGCGACCCTGCTCTCTGAATTGTATATCACCACAGATAAAGGTGTCTGCTAAATTAGTGAAATGGGGTCACTTTTGGTGCGTCATTGCAGACCTTGCTGTCTGAAAATTTTAAAAAGATTCAAAATGATATTACATATTGCAGGATGAACAAGAAAAAAACCCACCCAGCTTATAATTTTAAAACAGCCTGAAAACATATTTACACTAATGAAAGGAAAAAGTTTACAGAGAAGAAAACATCTCCAGGTTTTGAGAGAACACTTACAGAACACAAAATTACTGGCAATTTTCTCCGCTAAAATAACACTTAGGCTAAATTTACATTAGCTTTGCTCGATTGGCCCTCTCTGATTTGTTAAATAACGTCTCACTTGAACTCCTAGGGGTATTAAGCGGGTGTTGCTCGGTCTTACATGAAAAGATTCACAAACAAGGGACTTGGAGCGAATGTGCTGCCTTTGGCCTGTAACGTGGCCTTCAGGGTAGTGAGCCATTCAGGTTCCTGGCAGGACTGTTTTTCACTTGGTCCGTGGATGCTGATTCTCAGCTCAGAGCTTCATTTGTCTGGTGATATTTACAGCTATACAGACACACTAACCCACTGCCAGTGATTAGTTGTACAAAGACACACTAACCCTAAGCCCAAGATTATTACCTGTACTGAAAGAGCTTTAAATGAACCTTATTTTTGACCACAATTTGTATTATATTTGAGCGTAATTTCTGCCGTGAGATATATATATATATATATATATTTTGTGCGTCATTACTATCCACATGTTAATTTTTTTAGGATTTTTCTGTCTCGTTTTCCAAGCCTCTTCCCTTTTATAGCAAAATGTCATTTTCTATATTTCCATAATTAACATAGTTTATCCGTGAGCATAAATATAGACTGAAGGTAGTTGCTATAAATCGTTTGAGCACTTCACATAAACTTACGGTGTAACACATAGGATGTTCTTCATTTAGATTTAGTTGCCAAGATTCTCTTTACTAACAATTTGCCATTTTGGTGATTGACTTATAATTATTGTAATGTTGTAATTATTCATTCACTGTCATTCTTAACCATCGATTTAACATATTTGCACAGGGCTAAAAGAATGATATTACTTCATTTTGGTTGCTTGTTTCCTAACGAGTGATGCTTGTATCCATGCTAATGCCAGAGTGGCGTGATTTCACCGTGTGTCGTGTTACTGTGTTTAATGGCTGAAATCTTCGTCTCCCGATTGGGTTCCAGTCCCGGTTTGTCTCTCTCTGAACACGTAAATAAACGCGCAAACTGATGTGTGCTTTCGCACCAGCGGGGTTGCCGACTCTCACGACATCTTACGGAAAATGTATATTTTTTCATCATAAACCTAAAATTAGATACATCATTAGGTTGTAGTAGTTCGCAAATCCTACAGACTATTTACAAGATAATAAAACTATTATATAGGCTACATGTAAATGTGTGTGCAGACTTGTCTCGTTTTGAAAATCTCACGCCAGCCGGCTGACCAAAGTTGGCAACCCTGCCCACGTCCCGGCAATATCTTGTTTGTAAAGAAGAAAACTTAACCTTGAAATAGTCATTAGCCCCCCAGGAAGACAGACGGTTTTAGGAAGGAGTTCAGGGCATCAAGACGAGCAAAATACAGGTTAAAGAAAGGAAGGAATACTTAGGTGTCCCCACCTCAGCTTTCGACCATCGTTTTTGCGGGCTGGCGGGATCGAACGCCATTGAAAGGGCGGGAATAGAGCAGGTATCATCCGCAGCTGTGGACAAGAGGAGGCATAGTCCTTTCCACCCGGGGAGACCGGGGGGAGCAGGTGAATTACAGACAAAATGGAAGCTAGGAAGAAAAACCTCTAATATATCAATCATTGCTCTGAGATTATGTTTCTGCCCAGAAGCTGTGGATTTGCTATATGGTCATTGTATCTAACCCATTTTCGACAGAGGGTTCCAAAGTTTTTCTAAGATTTAAAGGTTGTAGTGAATTAATTTTTGACAGACAAATGTGAGAAATAGGGTTTTTTAATTTTTAATTATATATCTGAAATAAAATAGGGCCTACACTGTTTTCTTTGAGGCTTTATAAAGAGATACAAATCAGCTTCTATTTTGAGTTAATCACCGATCATAATTACAGGAACAGGAAACTTACAGTAAAGCACCGATTACACGTTTCTGTTAGTTTTGTCTTTTCTCTTTTGTTATTGCTTCCACAGAAAAAAATATTTCTCCCAGAGACTCAATTTCATTAACATGTTATTTAAGTGTAAAAAACATTAAAGTGCCATAATGTTTGAGTTTTCTGTAAACTAATTTTATTTTGTGGTTGATTTTATGAGGTATTCCTGCCCGTTAATGCAAACAGCCTGTTCCAACAAAAAGTGAAATGTGGCTCGAACTGACTATATACAGCGCAGACGCTGGAGCACGAGGTTCACTTTCTGTTCAAGTGAGCATCAGAATGGGCAAGAGGCTTGATCTAAGTGACTTTGAGCACGGTTAGTGAAGTATTTGGTGGTTGCCGCATCTCAGAAACATCCACCCTTCAAGGATTCTCAAGGAGTACTGTGCGGGCAGAGTTTATAGAGAATGCACTTATTAATGATAGAGGTCAAAGGAGAATGACCAGACTCGTTAAAGCTTACAGAAAGTGCAAAAATAACAGTTCTGTACAACAGTGGTGTTGAGGACGGTTTCTCTGAATTTATCACCCTTGCAGGAGTTCTGGAGGCAAACGTGGGTCCTGCCAGAAACTAGCTAGGTATAGCTAAAATGTGGGCACTGAGTCGATATTATAAGCAGTTCACCAGTTCAATATGCAGTAAAACACTCATCGAACAAAATCATTAGGAAATGACAAACCAAAAGCACCATTTATGAATCACGAGGGACTAAATTATAATTGGTACTTTTTACCTCTATGGAAAAGGTTGTGAATTAGCTTCCGCCCGTGCACAGGTCGCTGGCTTTTATAGCATTTAACACAGTTATACCTTGAGAGCTGTACGTCAAAGCCATTATCCCCCTGAATATTAAAACCTGTTTTTACAGTTGCCGTTCGAGCGGCGAGTCTTTAAAAGGGGAGAATCAACAGGGGCAACGCAGGTTATTTCGGTTTATTTTCGTTTTCCCCGACCACTTTTCCCACATCAGGGATGCTGCCCGCCGAGCTCCACAGAGGCGCAACGGCAGAGCAGAAATAAATGCAGAAAGGAGGTGTGGGAATGATGACAGGCGGCCGCCATTGCAGCTTGTATACACTTTACGTCAGAGCTTCTCAGGGCGCTGGGGTGACAGGTCTCTCGAATGAGGTTACACTGCAGGATGTCAGTGTGGGATTTAATTGGACAACCTCCAATACGGGCCGCTCACCATGGTGCTCCGTTCACACGGGGACGCTGTGGGTTCTGCAGGGTGGGAGTGTGTTTGTTGAGGAGATCGCAGCCTGATGGCGTGGTGCCCTCTGCCTTTTTGGCCTGGGAAGTGATGAATCCCTGATTACACACCTTGGGCAGCAGAGGGTTCTAAGGAACGAGGTGTAGCCCGGAAGGGGAGATGTGGTATGCACCAGGAGCCAGAACAGGTTTGCTGGTTTAGTCTTTCCGCCTGACGCTTTGATTTTACCACCTTGTCATTGCTTTTGCTCAAGGACCCCCAGTTTCACTGTGTATTTAGGCTCTGTGGTGATGCAGTAGCTCTGTCACTCCTCCAGGGTTTTAGCTTTGTCTCCCACCCCTGTCTGTGTGTGTTGGGTGTAATTACCTGTTGGCAGTGTCTGCGTTTGCCTCACAATGGGCTGATGTCCCATCCTAGGTGATCCACTGCTGTGTGACCTCATGGTGACCCTTGGATACGTAGCTATGGAATCATACAGGATGATAATGCATGAAAACTTATGAGTCTTCTACTGCGTGGGATCTTGGTGGGCATTTTGGAGCCCAGTGTTTACCATTAGCTGGAGGGACAGGATAAAGTGTGTACTAGATCTCTTGAGGGCAACATTTGTTAATTACGTTAACAGATGAGTTAACATAATTAATTTTTTTCTGGCAGCCCAGTGACTTCCCTGCCTTTATACTCTCCCAGGAATATTAGTGTTATGTTACTGATAACTCTCTTGGTTAGAGCTTCTCCACGCGGCCCCTCCTCCTTGTCTGCGGCTCTGATGGGCGTTGAGTCTTCTTCAGATCCTAGTCCCACTAAACTTGGAGATCCCAGGTGCATCACTCGAAAAAAAGGGCCTGCATAACATATAGACCTCACTAGGGAGGGCCAGCTCAGTGTGCTGGGGAGGAGGGGGGGGACACGGGAGGGGGTGTCCCTTTGAGGTGAGAAAGCAGAGAGATGAAGAGGATGGTCTGGCAGAAGGAAGAAAGTGTTTTTAAGAAGGCTGATGCATAAATCTCCCGGGTTCTCGGAAAGCAATAAGGTGAAAATGGAGTGAGAAGAGGGTGGCTTGGTCATTCTGTGGGTAGTGCCATGGCTTCACATCTCAGGGGTTGGGGGTTGAATCCCACCTCCTCAGGCTGTGTGTCGAGTTTGCAAATTCTCACTGAGTCTTGCAGGTTTCCACTCATGACAGTCCCATGATATGTAGTTAGGGGACCTAGCGTCTCAAAATTACCTATCGTGTGTATGTCTGTGTGTGTGTGTGTGTATGTGTGTGTGTGTGTGTGTATGTGTGTGATGGCTGTACCCCAACATCATGGCCCATACTTCCTCAGGGCAGTCTCCAGGCTCAGAGTGTTGAATAAGCAGTAGGTAGATGGATGGATAGTAATGAGAAGAGGACAAGTTGATTGATTGGCTGGAATCAGAGATCTTGGTGACGCTTCTTCAATGATAACTGTAAGGATTATTCATTCCTAGAGCAGTGAAGCTCTCATCAGCATCAGCCTCCTCACTTGATTAAGCATTGCTGAGCCACACGTGCCATGTAACACCTTTCTCTGGCATTTTCCTTATGCACGGGAAGTGAAATAAGATGCTCCTTGGCAGCCATTGTCATGAACATTTTCATCAGCCGTGTCTTTCTGAGTTGGTGGATTGAGTTTCAGTTCCCTCGAGGGTTTGGATTAGGGTTTGGGAGTCTGTGGCCAAGCCGGAAACCTGGCTCATGTTCTAGATGACCCTGCAAAACACCAGGCACACCTTCCGCTCTGCGTTGTGCTTTCGGAAAAGTCGTCGTCACACAGATGCCATTAACAAAGCTCACCCCCATCATTTTGTTCTCTCACTCCCTGTCACACACAGGAATGGGAGGTATCTTGCGGCTTTCGGCTTCTCTTCATGGGGATTGACAGGCATCCCGATGGCACCGGTCCGTCCACGCAGACTCCCTGGCCAGTAAAATGATGCCAGACCTTCAGGCTAGATCAGATTCCCCAGAAAATCCCTCAACATGAAAGGGCCTTCCGCCACTGCCTCTTCTGCTAGCTGTCCCCCGAGGCAACTCAGTCAAAAAAAATTGCAGGCGGGGAAGAAAGACGACTGCTAAATTATTCCTCCCACTCCGTCTAGTGGGGCTGATGTACTGAAAGCAAAGTTTGTGCCACACCATATCGTGACAACCACCAGGGTCTCTAGGTGGCAGCCAGGCCCATTTGCTTCGGCAGCACTGGATGGCAAGGTCTCCCTTGAAACCTGGGTTGGGTCAATACCTTCTGATCACCCTAGACTCCAGAGGGCAGTTCATTTTCCCCCACAAATGCCAGGTTGCGTTATTTTCAGTGAGTTTAACCAAACGAGCACAAGGACGGGAGGAAATCCATTTCTTGCCCAAAGGTGCCATTTCTGACCAGTGTTTAAAGGACCTGCCATCATCTTCTTCACTTAGAGTCTCTGGAACCAAGAAACGTCACCAGATGGTCTTCCTCTGCTTAGGTCGCCCAGAATTCAGAATCCGCAGCTCTAGATGGAAATCAATCAGGCTGTAGTTGAAATCAATAATATATTTAGCTGAAATTAACTTTTTTTGACATAAGTTACTCCATTTATTCATTTTTTTAGCTAAACTCTGGGTCCATTTTTAGGGCTCAATGTCTTGCGGGTTAATCACAGTGCGGAGACATGCCTGAGGGCGGAGCTTATCTTTCATAAACAGCCTATGGCAGCATTGGTTGACATCACCAGGCAGAATACCTAGAAAAACTGAGACCACAGTTAATATTAACTCACTAATTTCTGTTACTCCTGTATGGACTCCCATGTACTAGAGAGACAGGCTGAGTCTGTAATCCTGAAGTCTACTTTATTTAGAAAAATGGAGGTTTCCTTTTTTTCTTAACTGCAAAGTGTATAATGAATATAAACAAAGAGGCGCGCAGAGAGGAACATTGTTACAGCATGCACAGCAGATGAAGCAGCAACAATGCCTTTGGATTCAATAACAAGACATTTTACCTCCTTCTTATTTCGTATTCACACTCCTCCGCACA
The DNA here is from genome assembly GCA_019775895.2 of Stomatorhinus ivindoensis. Classification (NCBI taxonomy): domain Eukaryota; kingdom Metazoa; phylum Chordata; class Actinopteri; order Osteoglossiformes; family Mormyridae; genus Stomatorhinus; species Stomatorhinus ivindoensis. The sequence goes on from JABFEB020000060.1 coordinate 20,724,250, forward strand.
CATATACACCCCGGGAGAGGCTGCTTAAGTTAGTGGAGTGCTGTGACGAGGAACAGCATGCCATTATCACTGGCGAAGCGTGGTGCCAAGCGTCTCTCCGCTTTGCGAATGAAGACGATGGGAAGGGACTTATTTATTTATTTCTGGGGTCGACTGGTAGTCGTCACGCTGATGTGTGACGGGAGCAGCGGAGAGCATGGGAATGGCTCGACGGGGGCTCCTCAGAGTTTCATTCACAGGTGCGTCAGTGAGGAAAGTCTACATGAGCGGCCACCGCTGACAGTTACAGCCAAGGTCTGATGAAGGCAACGCTTCTTCGTAGTACTGTCCGCTCCGTTAGGGTCCGTCGGCTCTAAGTCCGCTCTCAGCTCCCCGAGTTTGCCCGTGACAACGGTGCGTGAATGGTTCCCGTAACACCTTCCAACTTTTGGGTGCGCCGAAGCTGCGGCGATGCTGATCAGCCACTTAGTGGGACGGGAGATCTTACGGTGCATTAAGACGAGCTACTGTGGAAAATGCTCTTTCGTCCTAAAGAGCAGAAAAGCATCGCGCTCTGAAACACTCAAAGACAATTTGCAGAGATGAACGCTCCGGCTTGCTTGGCAAAATGTGCTGCTGAGGTGGGTTTGGAATAAGGCACACGGTTCACGTAAAACTAACTAGTTCAGGGATGTCTGTGTATAGAGTTCTTTTCCCCATGGCTCCAAACTTTACATCACAGTGGAAACCTCTGAGTTTTTTGGCATTTGTTTCTCTGGGTGTCATACCATCAACCCCGTGGGACAAGCACAGTGTAACACATCAGTGAAGTATTAGCATGCTATTAGCATTAGCAGTCATTAACATTGACTGAAATTAACTCTCATTGCTGTGCACAAAGTTCAAGCACGCACTGCTAGTGCAGGGGATGAGCGGATATCTCAGTGTGGCACAGAGAGTGACAGTGTTTCCTGGGAATGACAGTGAATGTGAGCTCGTAATAGGCCATGCTTTAACGCGATTATGACTTATTAATGATCTGAATTCCCTGGAGGGATAATGATGTCACTCGGCCAAACCAGCGACAGCTCACTGTAATGCTCTCCATAAAACTCTGGCATCAGAAACCAAACACTCAAAGGCTGTTTCAACCTCAGGCGTGAATTATTTTTGCACTGAAAACGCTGCAGTTTCATACCTATTTTCGTATAAGGCGTTAGATTGATTCATTCATACCTGGTTCATCGCTATTGATCAGTTATCACTATAAAAATCCACAAATTCAGGAATCAAATTCAATCATGACAGTGTTTTACACAACAACATTCATACACCTTTACTGCTCAGAGCTTAATAACCAATACCAAGTTCTGCATTCGCTTATGTTATATATAGTGCACTGCGCTGGTAAAAGTCAAGAAAAAAAAACCTTGTTTTTCATACTGCGAAGTAACAGATTTTGGTATATCCGCAAAATACTGGGGATTTCAGAGGTAAAATAGGAGAGAATTGACCGTAAAGGCCGTGTCATTGGGCTAAGCAATGAAAATCTGAACACTACGAGAGACATGGTGTGGCTGTTAGTTCCGCATGGAATGTAAAGGAATAACAGGAACTCAAAAGAATGCCTCGCAGTCACTCCTCGTTCATCACACAGCATGCTTGCTGGCTGTGGTGACAGGAGGCCTGGCTTGCCGAGTCTTCCCAGGTCCTACTTTTGTTCCTACGCTCTCTGGTTAGCTCCCAGACTCAGCTTTGACCTCAGAGCCTCTCTCTGCAGTGACAGAAAGGGCTTTCTGTGTTCCAGGCAGACCCTCCCCATTCCTCACAGAGATAATAGGCTGTCGGGGAGCATTCCAGGGACATCCCATGGAAATACAGAATCGATATCCCGAAATTTTTCATCTGCGCTTTTTTTTCTGCCCTCTCTAAAGTTTGAATTGGGGTTTCATTTGTGCTGTTTTGTACAGTGGATATAGGGACGGGATTTGGGGAAAAAGTCTGGATGCTGGACTGAAGCGAGCGAACACTGATGTCGAGTCCTCTTGTCTGATATCTGTTTCAGCCCCCTCACACAGACCTTCTCCCCCGCACTTCAGCCCAAAGTGGTAATAATGGTGTCACATTTTTTATAACCTTCCCACAAGCTAGTTTGCTCAGTTTAATTTAACAGCATGTAAACCAAGTTTACCATGAAATTAGGCTTCTCTGTTTATATAAACTCATATAATCTTTCTATAATTAAATATGATCGTCTGTTATGGGTGGATGAGGAAGGGATACCGGTTGGTTGGATGCTTGGGTGATCCAGTTTTTGAAGTCTGAGATGGGGGCTGGACGCGAACTCAGCTGACGTGCTGCTTACATGCCCCTTTGAGGGTTTCAGGAAGTAGAGAGAGAGGCTAAAACAGTGCTCCAATTTCAAGTAATTAAAAAAAAAACGTTCCTCAGTAGGTGGGGTTCTGTTTGCTGTTCTGTGCAGACCTAGACCCCTCTTGCCTGAGTGTATCTGCAAAGTGACTTCCTCCATCAGTCCCTATTTCACTTTCTTCCTCCTTTGCCCTATTCTCTCATTCCCAGTCTTATTATCCTCCATTAGCCACTGGGAGCCATACCATCGACTCAATGACGCTAATGTCATTTAAGCTATTCACTGATTATGCAGTTCTACCTCTAACTTACTGGTGGTCCTTCCCCGCTCCATGAGCAAATAGGTACGCATTAAATCCTGGGAAATGGCTTCCTTTATGCACTCTTCTCCCAAAGTAACTGAGTTTTATAGCAGGGAGTAATAAAACCGAGCACCTTGGCATCAACATGCCTTAATTGAATCAGGTGTAATTGCAGCAGCTTAGACACCTTCCTGAGGCTATCTGATGGCTGGAGTTTGCCCACTGAGTTTGTGGGCAGCAAGACGAGGTGATTTACAACCGTGGGTGAAGAGCCTTTGGCACCCCAGCTGTGTGTGGATGTCAACCTGCCAGGATCAGAACAGTGGATCGGACACAGCGGCAAACTGCTAGCTGTCTGCGTTTCGTGGCGATGCACAGCTATCCTCTCAGTGCAGCTTCTTTGTTAACGACTCACTGATCCTTCTTTAGGACCCAGAATGGTTCAGCTTCCAGATCAGTGGTATTTGTTACTGGCATGGCCTGTATCGAGTGACTTCCAGTGGCAGCAGAGGATCTGGGCACCCACAGAAGACTGGGAAGACTTTCGGGTCCTTAAAACGATCGGCTGGTGATTCCATAATGATCATGGGTCTGGTGACAGAATGTTCACGAAGCTGGTCATTCTTTATGACTGAGTGAAATGTTCATAAAACTGGTTATTCCTTAAAGGCTGCGGGACTGGTTATTCTAGAATGTTCTTGAAGCTGGAGATTCCGTCAGGATGGTGCATGTGCCGATTCCTCAGGCCATTCCTGTTTGGTCATAGAGATGAACAGCAAACACCTGCATGATAAAATGCAGCCCCTGAAAGGTGCTTTATACAAAACCGTGTAGCAGGACAGCATTATGTTGCAACTGAAGCCGGTTTGGCTATTTATTCCACAAGCATATTCATTGAACTGGTGACTGAGGCAGAATGTCCACCTTATTTTGCCGTGTGTGTCAAGTATTTTCAGAAGTCCTGCCGACATCCCCCACCTGCGGCGACAAAGCCAACCTCTAAGGCCGTGCCAAGTCACGCAGCCTCTGCCCGACAGCCAGCCGCGTCACTCTGCACCCAGGGATAAAGCCACGCGTAAGTCCTGTAATCACGCCTCGCCTGGACCCGCTCTCTTCACATCCCTGCAGGCGCCGCAGCTGCGTTTTACTCTAGCCGGATGGCCTCTGCTCACTCTTACATCCCCCATGTGATCAGTTCAGCCACCAGGACAAATCCCCGCGCAGCCATTTGTGCATGGTGTTTGTTTTACAATGTGGCGCCATCTACAGGAACTATCACTTTTTGACCCCAACCATGTTCACCTCTTCTTCTAATCATATTGCTAATTTTAAATTATGTAATTATGCTGACAGCGATGGTTTTTATCTTTATTCCCATCCCACACATGCAATTTATTTTTATAATTTTTTAATTTTTTTCCTGTGGTCTGATGACCAAATAACAGCGTTTGTCGGTGGCAAGGCATCTCCGGGGTGCGAGATAAAGAAACATTTACTCCTCATAAAATCAGATGCCCCTAAAAATCCCGCTATTCTCAGCTCTCTAAGGGTGTAAGCGATTCACATGAAGCCCAGCCTGAAGGCCAGAGTCGCTGTGCGGCAGTGCTGTCCATCTGTTTCAGTAATAATCAGCCTGACCACATAAAATGCCGTTGAGTCATTTATTAAAGGGACGGCCCTTCATAATTGCATGATGTTTCCGCTGTCAACTTTGCTCTAATGCAAGGGTAGTGTTTTTTTACCAAAAGGTTGCATGTTTGGTAACAGCAATAGATTGAATGTGCCAGGTTGCACCGTCACAGATAAAGGAGTGCCGATTTATACATTTGAGGGTACAATTGCTTGTCACTGGGACGGTACCCTCAAGGGTCTGCCAGTTGTACACTAGCTAATTAAGTCTAATTTAACGTACAGAATTGGACTCTGAGGGATATGTTTTGTATCATTGGGGGTCCATTAATGTTGTTTGTGCCTTGGGGATATTCCTTAGTCAATTTCTGTTCCATAAAAGGTACATTTACCTACCTTATAGGGTACAAATGGCAGACCCTTGAGGGTACCGCCCCAGTAGAAGTAATGGTACCCTCAAAGGTTTAAACTGGTACTTTTTTTTGACAGTGTACAGTCCTGTTCTATCTCCCTGTTTAGAAAGTCTTTTAAGGAGCTTTACAAATTGCACCATAATAAATGGTTAAAATTCTTTCAGTAGGCAGATTAAATTACAGGCCACCTAATTCTGCTTTTGATCAGCAGAACAGTTACCATGAAGACAGCAGTGTCTGTGATGCCCTACCCAGCATGCACTGCTACAGGATGCCAGTGATGACTGTACTTAATGTTTCCCATCACGATGAGGACTGATGTGGCTGAAAAGTGGATGAAACTTCCCATTTGGCTGAGTAATTAAACCTATCATGGTTCTGATGAATTTAAGCAATTTACCAAATGAAACCACCGCGAAGGTCAAAGTGGGGTGTTTAAGACCTCATAAGGAATGCTCTCACCACATCATAACAGATTTCACTTTTGTGTGACCATTATGCATAATAATGTAGTGGCCTTCGACACAAAAAGGTTAGTCTGAGTTTGAGCTGAGGTGATATAAAATGATGGTTTGACTTGAGACGAGAAGGATATGGGCCACCAGATGGTGTGTTTAGGTATGTTTCAGCTTGCCTTGCTGGAGGCAAGTTATGGAGATAAATTGAGGTCTAAAGTAATCGTACTGAAATGTTACGACAACACTGTAATTTAACGAAACCCAAATCCATGTTCAAATGTCAAATCCAGCTGCAGATATGCACCTGTCAACATTTTACAAGTATAATCCTCATTTAAAATACCGCATCCTAATTTCCGAGTTCATGATGTTCAGTTTGCGGTTACGAGTTACAGTTTATGCATTTACAACTTCAGTGATACAATTACTAATCCTTATTTATGAGTTCAAGATGTTCAGGTTGTGATTATGAATTACGGTGCATGCATTTACAACTTCAGTACTACATTTACGACCCACTAGGTCAAGTACAAATTTGTTTTTGGATTTGCAATCATTTTTATGAACAATTACCTGTAGAGGTAAATCTACTTCCAGAGCACATATCCTTCGATATCGATTGTGGATCAGTTTGCTGGTGACGACCACAGTACGGCCTCATGAAGCTCTGCACAAACTCAAATACTTCCACTCCTCTGTCTATTTTTTCTCAACCTTATGAACCTAATGAATTCTGTCATATCTCCCTTCTTTGGGGTTGAGGACATGCGACGGGCTAAATCAGGTCGTTGACGAACGTTAAGAGCACCAGAGTGAAAACCCACGTGTCGCCATGGCTACATGTGTAGCACATACCGTCAGGTGAGGGTCTGTGCGCTGCCTTCGGCTATTTCTTTAATGGGTGAGCTGGTGGCTGTTACCCAGTCAGCCCAGTTAATGCTACGTGCAGAGCATACTCTATAAGCTTTTTTAAAGGCGAGGAACCCAGTTTTCCAGGAGAGAGACAGTGCTTGCCGGATCCATTAGTGTAGGTTAGTTAGACAGCTGTCAATGTTCGCCTTCCTCCATTTGTATCACTGTGTATTAAGTGACTCTCAAATCTACACCCGTACCAGGAGTTCTTGCCCCTTGGATTTGATTTCCTGTTAAGCGCTGCTCCTTTACATGTCAACGGTCCTATCAGCGTTGCCTAATAGGGGTCGACATTACATCATCTGACTCCCCGTGTGCTCTGTGTCCTCTGGAGACGCCACGACCATGAGCTACAGATATGGAGGTTTGATTTACGGTACTTCATACCTTAGGGATCTGCTGGGTTACCAGACAGCCTGAACCCACTCACTGATCTTGCCAAGGAGCCAACATGAAAGGCTGGATAACTTTAAGTTAATGAGGATGCAGTTTGTGTAAGTAGTTTCTGATATATTTTGCCTTGGGCAACGCTAGGATAAGAATTCATGAAAAGACTTGTGTAATATCAGGCATGCTGAATATGCATATGAGCATGTGTGTTGCACACATGATCGATTGCAGATCAATGTCCTGTGATGAAATTCTACCCCAGAGTGGTTGTAAACAATTCTCTCAATGCTGAATGGTGCGATGCAGAAGTAGCTGAACATCACCGACTAACATCCCACCTCTTCATTGTCCAAAATGAGATCAGCAGGACTGGGTTGCGTGTCTCATGGAAAACCCCCCCGGGATGCCTCTGAGGTTTCCTGTTTACCGGAGCAAAGCATACAAGTCTAAAGAGCAGCCAATTTACCCTGTAGATAACACCACATGCTTCTGTCACCTGCACATACCCTTCGGTGATCTCATTGCCTGAAATTTAGAGACCATTGAGCATCGAGGCATGACATTTCAGTGTTCTTCCCGTGTTCCTGTGTTTGTTTGCCCCGCGATGGATGAACTAGTGTCCAGGGCTGGTCATCCTTCATCTTGTGTCTTGGGTTCTGTGGGAGAGACTCCAGCTTCACATTGACCTTGTGCTGGAGAAACGATTATGGAAGATTGATGTATTATAAGAGCCATGGTGTCTTCATCTGTGAGGAATATTAATAATAATTTAGAATCATTGTGTGGAGAATTCCCGAGGTCACATGACCATTACATTGATTAACGTGCTGCCCTTTATTATGTTATACAGTGTTTTTCACTGAGCATGTAGCAGAGTGAAGGCTCTAATTTATCTGAAGCAAAAATATAGAATAGGATTCTTTGATTGACAGGAGAACACACACAAACACATTAAGGTCCTTCTCGGTTCTCATGGTCTATGTGAACAATACAATGAATAAGAGATGAAGCTGCCATCTCTCACACCAGCCTGCTGCATATTCCTGGCTGGAGTTTGTTCTACATAGCTACAAAAGGGTTACGGGGCCTCTTGCGACCCCATGACTCCTTGACGCTTCCGGCGCGTCCATCATTCCGGCCCGCTTTCTGTCTAGGAATGCTACACTCGCCAGAATTTTAAACCAAAAGCTGGTCCAGGGACTTTCAAGCTTGTTTTCTCTCAATATTTCTCCTTGCCTGTTCCCTCCAGGTTGACTGTGAGGGTTCTTGCAAGAATGTATCCTGGAAAGCCCCTTTGTGATGTTCTGCCACATGTATGATGCACTGAAGAAGGTCCATTTTCACAGTGGTGGACATGTTGGGCATATCAATCAATTCAGCCAACTCCTCTGACACAACAACTGTGACATATGTTCTAATTGCACGAAATCCCAATGTCACTGACATAGTATTAAGGTTTTAGCAAATTATTTTTTTGTAGTATAAGTTCTTGATTAATTGATTGTTTATTGACACTTATGATAATAGTGTGTTTCTATCTGTCATGGTAAACTATATCTTTGTATGTATTTAATTTTGGCAGCTGTTGTATGCTGCGTAATAAATTTTTGCCACAATACCGTTTCACAAATAAGTTGACACACAATACATACTTGTGTGGCTGCTGAATTTTTTTAAAGAATTCTTTTAAGTGCTTCCTGTTATTAGTTCACAGTATCAGATCACTCATAGTTCACTGGCATTATTGTTTTTTTGGCATATGTCAGTGTTTTATTTTGTCATCTGAACAAAATTCAATTCTCCTGAGGAACGAGTTTTCAGTCGTAACAATACAACAAAACTCCTCACCAAGAATGGTAGGACTGTCATATAATAGTTCCCAAAGTAGGGCTGTCCAAGGCTGTCGTACATTCTGAGCACTCACGTCTAAACCTTCATTCTGTTATTCAAAGCCTTTGACAGCCTTGATGTGCCGGATATCAGGAAAGGTTATTGCTGTCCTGCAGGCACTGCGTTATTTTGAAAGGACGTGTGAGCTTCCTTCGAATGAATATTCATCTGCCACCGACACTGTAACTCCGCGTACGGTCGTTTCCGATTCGCTCCCTCTGCGCGAATGTGGTGACTTTTTGCACACTCAAGCACACTTTCAGCCTGCAAAAGGATTTCACTGTATTCTTCGTGGCTAAAAATTCATCGCTAATGCTAATTTTCAACGGTTCGCCGCCACAGCAAAACCGCGTGTTGAGATAGCGCCGTTAACGGTGCTGATAGGTGTTTACATCCCCCCAAACGCCATACATTTTTCATTGAGCTGCAGTGTAACATGACAGGCTACAGTGATGTGCAATACCTTCCGCCCACATCTCACCACCAAACCCATACTCTACTCATCCACAGTTTGCTCGCCATCCATTGCCGTCAGCCTACCCTTATATCTTGAAAAACTGCAGAAAAGTGCTTCAGTAGAACAGCGCGGATTATTAAAAGCATTCATCTTCATACAAAAGCTTTCATCGAGCATGTGAAAGCCAGCAGATCACAGAGGATTGAAGGGCATTCAAATTCTCACTCAAGCTAATATGAAATTCTTTATCTTAATGCTGTTCCATTATTAGTGAAGTTGTACGGTTGTGTTGTTTTTTCATTCAGGGGCGGCATGGAGGACGGTATAGTTTTCAGCAGAATTGTCAGGCATTTTTCATTAAAGTGTGTCGTTTCTGTCCCCAGGAATCAATTACGTTGGTTTCAGGACAGCACCTTCTCATAGCTGCTCAGGCACTTGACCAGTGAAGATACTAGGAGCCCACATGCCCATAACCCGTGGCAGAACCCATAGGCTGAGCTAC
>JABFEB020000060.1:20774293-20792114 GCA_019775895.2 Stomatorhinus ivindoensis
CAATTCCGGGGGGGGGGGGGGAGTAATAGAGGCAGGTTTACAGATAAACACCACAGCAACCAAAACACACCCAGCAAAAGTGCATTACTCACTCACTCTCTCTCTCTCTCTCTCTCTCTAGCAGTTTACCTGACCAGTTGTGTGGCCACAGTCTGACCCGCACAGCTTAGTCGCATTAATCTCACTACCGATTACCGGCTCGTTTGCGCTGCGGCACGAGGAGCCGCGAGTGGGTCACGTCCTGCCGGAGATGAACCCAGTGTGTCACAGGTTCTAAGTCTCAAACCCTAATCTAATTCCCTCTCTAACCCTGAACCTGGGCTGGTCCCAGCTGAACATTTTGGCGCCTCATGATGTCACCATGGCAACATCCAGTTAGCCAGTTTCTTTAAGGGGGTGGGACATCTGGGTATAAGACCATCTTCAGTATGGTCAGTTTTTTTTTTTTTGAAGAACTTTCCAAGAAAACTCTCTTACTTTAAGTCATATAAAACAGAGAAGCAAACACACACACACACATGCACATACCCAGGACAGGAGGATCAGGCTGTCTTTCAGCGTCCCACAGTATCCCACCATGGCCACGATGATCAGAAAACAACAAACTGCAATGATGACCGGATGGACCACTGGAGAGTATGTCAGAATCGCAGCTTCCTCCAGCCTGCAGGGGAAGGGGGGGGGTCATTCCTCAGTGATATTTGGCAGAAGTGATGTTTGTTTATCAATCCATCCCACTCCCTCGCTCCCTGCACCCCTCCCTCGCTCCAGCTACAAGTAAATTCTGATTCCACGCTGCAGGAATGCTGCTGTTGCACATTTGCTGTGTCAGTTCAACTTGCAGTTTACACTCAGGGGGAGTCGGCGGGAGTCAGAACATGAAGGAGCGAGAGAATCAGGAGATATCTACCAAACCCGCTTTGGATACAGCTCCTCAGTAACCCGCAGGCCCATCAGATACCAGGCTCTAAAGCCGTCTCTTTTGTTGTTGTTTTTTGGGAAGTCGAAGTAAATCAATACCAGGATGTACTTTACAAAAAGACATAGAGAACAGGTTTGGTAACGCGCGTGTTCACCCACCCCTGCCTTTGTCTTACCAGCCCGAACAGAAACCCTCTGCTAACTGCCTTGAAGGTTACTGAGTAAGTCTGGGCTTCAGGTCCAGTCTGTGTGCAGCCCACCCCCATTCTGCAAGGCTGTCATCTATGTAGGTCTTACCTGGTATCCGCTGTCAAGGTGAGCACATTGTTCAGGTAATCTCTAAGCCATGCTGCCACTCCCAGCACACACACAGACATCAGCTGGGGTGGAATGACAGGAAAGCATGTCTGAGTTTATTATAATAGGATTCATTGACCGATATTCTATTACAAAAAGTACACATTAGTGCACTAATCCCAGTGAATTTCTATTATATCTCTTAGTGATGACGTATAAATCAAATACCAGGGATCAAACTGTTTTAAATTTCTATACTCCTCAGGAGTACGATCTAATTATTTCTTTAACGCCGGAGGTCTATAAAATAAAAGGTGAAAGAGTCCGCATAGGGTTGATTAAAATATATTATCTCGTGTGAGTGGTGAGGGCCAGCAGCTCGACAGCGAAAGCTGGAGTACTTTAAACTCAAGTGCTTGGCTTCAGACGTCCAGCTGCCCACACGGGGAAGATCCCGAGCCCCGCAGATCGCCTTGCTGACCAAACTGAATAATAATGAGACGGATCCTGCAAGCTGGCTGCTGTTTGTAACGTGAGCGGCAGCGAAGGCCACCTGCTGCCGCCGCTCGGCCTCGCCTACCCAGAAGAGTAAGTTGAGAGCGTAGAGCAGGCAGCGGAGGCACTTCACGGCGTCCTCCCGAGCCATCCCGACCGCCGCACCAGCCGGCCAGCGCTCCTCATCTTAACATCGCCTGCCGGAGCCCGGCCAGCCACCGGGGGATACAGATTCACACTGTCACGCCGGAAAATAATCACCATAATTATGATAGTCGTATTGAGCTGGATAGAACCTACCTCGTATTAGGTTTTAGTCCATTCCTCAGTCCATTTCACTATAATTGCTGGCTTTTCTGTATTTTTCCCCAAACACTGAGAGCAGGTGCTTTTGAAGATAAAGCTTTCGGGTTTATCAAGTGTGCAGAGAAGCACTCGGCGGTGCTGACATTTCAGAATCACTCAGCGCTCACTTAAGCAAATCACTTCAAACGCACTCCAGCAAACTATGAATGTCTTTAAACGCCCCGCTTTCTGACAAATTATTACACTGCGCGCAAAGCGGCCAGAAGATCTGATCATGCAAATTAAGTTTGTAAAAAATCATTCGCTGAGATAAACAAAAATCTGGATGCAAATCACGGGACCTTTGAGCACATGGTAAAGTTATTCAAAACAACAGAAGTTACAGTTCGACTCTTCAAAAACCCCTTCGCGTTTCCCTGGAAAAGATGAAAACAGTCGCAGTCGAGCATGCATTCCCCTTAAAATATACTTAATGTCATATTGCGGCTGCTGACTTGCCAACACTGAGGGTATCTCTGCGCTGTCAATTCAAGTTTTTGACCGTGAAGACTTCCAGTATGTATAAGCTTGGATCCCAAGCGAGCTGCTCTGGTGCTCCTCTGGGTCCTAGAGACTGTAACTGGGTAAATGTAGCTCATCTTGCGTACAAATCCCAGAAAAGGCGCATCGAGGACTGCTAGGGAGAAGGAATGTGGGCGGTCATCAGCATCTCAGACATACAATGGGTTAGAGAGTCAAGCAAAAGTTAGGGAGGTAACCATTTTCCATGAAATGGATGCCAGCATTTATGACCATTTTAATTAATCAGAAGTGCGCTTCCAATCTATAGGCTTGATTTACAAATGTGATTCACTATTGACCCCCCTTTTGGGTCTATTATTTTTGTAATCGTGTGTGATATATTTTATAATTGGTAGATTTATGATTTATTGTTTTTTTTACAATTTGCATGCAGTTAAGTTGGATGTCTACAGTGACTTCATAGTGATGTGTACATTGAAGAACTGTAGTTCCATTTTGAACCACCAGGCGGGGGACCCAGCATACGAATCGCATGGCCATATTTGCACATCAGCATGGACTTTCTTTCCGTTTACTAAAAACGTAATTTTATTATTACCAATATAGAAGGAAAAACGATTTTCGTTATCCTTATAAATGAAATAAAAATATTGATTGTGAAGTATAAAAAGATTTGCTAATATCTGTAGGTGTGGCACAATGGGCGTGTTGTGGTTGTGTACCTCCAAGGACGGGTTTTAATGCTACCCCACCTAACTGTGTGAATCTCTCCCAGTATTTGCATTGCATTCAATGGGCAGTTATGTGAACAGGTGTCTGTACATCACCTGTAGTGTACGCCCAGTAATGGTCTGGTATCCCATCCATGATGTGCGTGCCTTACCCTGTATTGGATAAGTGGCTCGAAAGTACAGATGAATGCAGAAAGTTTGTTTGCATGAACTAGAAGGATGCTCAATGGCTGCTGTGTGCTTTCTGTGCTAATTGCTAACTAACAGATAGTTAGGCCCATGTGTGTTGATTTTCTAAAACAAATAGTTGTGCTTTGACAATGGTGGTACACAAAAAATAAGATGATGTATTTAAAAAATAATGATTACTAATATAAAAATCCTAAGCTCTTAACTGAAAAAAGCCTTACTAATACTCCAAAATGGGACAGGATAGTGATCATATATTGATACGAGCTTGACTGAATATGCCTAACAGGTAATAGTTTTAAACAAAAATGAAAATATAGTACTGAGAATTAAAGCAAACACTTCCAGTCACGTATATAAAATAATTTTATAAATACTTAAAAGGACATGCATATTTTATTGCCAAGGCCACCGGAGGTCGTCAAAAGTCAGAAGTTACGTTGGAGTGTTACGTAGTGCCTGGGAAATTGACCGTAACATATTAAAATAATACGGCGATGATAGAGCAATGAAACTGTGTAAGATATTTTTTTCTACCTGGGAAGAGTGTTATACTCTTATAGAACTACCTTACGGTGCTCCAAGACCAAATCCCACATTCCATCAGTTTCATTATTTTACTTCCTGACTGCATATTACGTTTTTCACGCGAAATGAAACGTTCAGCGAGACCTTTAAAAATGGGTAAATTTATTTTGCGTTTCTAGCTAAAAATTCATTAAATATCTGATCCAGCGCCTCATGAAAGATAAATGCTGGAAACTAATTTGGCTCGTTACATGTAAAAAAATTAGCCAAATTTAATATTGAGGTGACGATCAATCGTGTAATCATAATTGACTTACATTTATATATATATTTTATTCAGAATCGCATTACGTTAAGAACACTGGTGACGAAACGCGTCAACGTCGGACTACAATAACCGACGTACCCTTCACTCGCGATCAAAACAATGACGCAACTCAAAAACCGATCCAATCAAACGTCGACTTAGGAAATACGTCAGACTCAATGACCTCAGTAAGAAAAATAGCTAGCTTTTTCCTTGAGCCTCAGCGGCAGACGGCGCCATATTGAAAGACTGGCATTCTTTTAATAAACGTCTAAAAAAATAAAAAAGCCAAAATGCTCTACTTAGAGGACTACTTGGAAAGTGAGTATGGCGTTATCGCTTAATTTCGGCCGTGGTTTTGATGATATAACCCGCTGGGATTCCAGTACTGGGACCCCCCGATTTTGGTTTAGCTTACTTGGCTAATGGTGTCTGTCCCCCCTCCCCCTTCCCCGTTGCCAGTGATCGAGCAGCTACCCATGGATCTGCGCGACAGGTTTACGGAAATGAGAGAGATGGACCTGCAAGTTCAGAGTACGCGCTGCCACAACGTGACTGCGTCCCGCAGTGCAGGCTCGGCCAGACCCGGCGGCGCCCGAGAGCCCCGACATGCGCCTCAAATCGGGCGTTTTATTTCACCGCCGGGGCGTTGGTCGGCCGAAAAAAAAGTTATCGGGATAGATTTTTTTGCAGCGACGTTGCTGCGGGGTGTGCTAAATGCACATTTAAGGTGGAATAGCGGGGTAGTCATTTCCCAGAAAGCTGACACTTATCCCAAGTGTGGTCATTTGATTTAAAGTCACTACACGATAAGGAGTGCCGTATGATGTAAAATGCTTGTAACAACATACTTATTAAAATGTCGTACAGACATCCATATCAGTATAAGTGACGTGAACGGCAGTACTGGAAGTAGAAAGTTGACCCTATGATATTCTGAGTTTTAACTAGATGTTATTAGTATACAGTACCTATGTGTCAAAGCGGTACACGTTTTAAGCATCAAAAGATCATATAAATTTATTATCATCTCATGACTGACACGCCACCGATTCCCCTCTTAACGCGTTTTACTTTTCACCTCTCAGACGCCATGGACCAGCTAGAACAACGTGTCAATGAGTTTTTTATCAATGCGAAAAAGAACAAACCCGAATGGAGGGAAGAACAGATGGAGGTTATAAAGAAGGTAACGGACATTAGCGCCGTTAAACCGTGCAATATGAATCCTCTGTGCTGACTATTTGCCGTGTTATTGGGGATTTTCTGTTGTGTCGGTCATTGTGATGGTGAGTGGGTCTGTGGGTTAGGACTGTGATCAGCTGGTTGTCAGTTCGAATCCCAGCATTGGCAGAATAATTTTACCGTGATTCAGGGGCTGTCTGACCTGGTTTTCTCAACTGTGTGTCACTATAGGTAAATGCGTCCCCTAAATATTTTTTTTGTCTCCTAAATAAATTAAATGTAAGTGGTCATGGGTGGGATGTCAATCCAACAAAGCCAACAAGATGCATATAATCAGATACAGACAAAATATATACAAATGCAGTAAGTTATACATAAATTATAAATATAAGTGTAAATTATTGTTCTGTGCAAAATATCCATGTAGAGATGTAGCATAATGTACAGGCAGGAAATATGACACGATGCATTGAATCTGGCAGTACAATATATAAAATTTTGACAGTTTGGAAAATGTTGATGCAATGAGCCACTGAACAATCTGGGTGGCTGGAAATGTCTCAGTTCTCGCTGCCTTTTCCAGCATCTTCAGCCGGATGGCTGAATTCTCACTCTTGCCTTGTCATAGTGTACAGGAATCCGTGCCTTTTACATAACCCATTTATATAATAACCTTTTCGTTCTTTTGCCGTCTGTAGGACTATTACAAGGCGTTGGAAGATGCAGATGAAAAGGTCCAGTTAGCCAATCAGATTTATGACTTGGTAAGTGCAATAATTGTAATATTTTATGTAAAGTTTGCATTACAGGGCACTGAGAACATAATACCCAGATTTGTTATGAACTATTTTATTAGGTGGTTGATTATACTATAATCCTTGAAGTGAATGCTGTGTACCGAAAAGGCAGTCTGGCACAGAATCAATAGAATAAACTAGCTTGTTTATGTTAATTATTGGTAGTGATGACATTTAATTAGTCAGTTTGCTTTGTCAGCCAGAGTTAAGGTGGTGTTTGTGTACTTCAAAGATATTGCCAAGTGATTTCGGTGAACAGGTATTTCAGGTTGAAGTTGCTTCTCCGTGAAAATTCCACCAGATGGCGTTAATGCCTCATCCAAAAAAGTCTTCCAGTGTTTTTTTTAAGGTAGACCGCAAAAGTTTAATATATTAAGGAAAGTTAATCATTGTTTATGAGCATTTCTACGAATTGTGTTGTTGTTATATTTATTGTCGTCATCTTTAACGAGGTTGTGTGTGACAAAGAGCTCTTCTAGAGCCTTGTGTATATGGGATGTAGCTTCGCCGAGGCCGACGGATTCCGCACATGGCTGATATGGGTCCTGTGTCACCAGGTGGATCGCCACCTCAGGAAGCTGGACCAGGAGCTGGCTAAGTTCAAGATGGAGCTGGAGGCTGACAACGCTGGCATCACAGAGATTCTGGAGAGGCGTGAGTGTCCCATGCACACCGTCGAATTGCGGGACAGAGGCCATCTGAGCGTAGCAGCCTGTGGGCACACTTATCCTTGTGTCCTCATCTGCTTTGCATCACATTTTTTTCTCTCTAATGATCCAGACTTCTGATTAAAATAACATACTTCTTTGGCTTCTGTCATCAGTTTTCCTTACAAAGTGATCGCTCTCCATTTTCTCTGTCCCTTAAGCGTAAGAAGTTCTGTGATCCATTAATCAGCCTTCCACAATAGCTGTGTGCTCCCATCCTCAGTTCCTTACTTGAAGTCGCTCTTCCACCGTAGGCCATGTGCTAATTTGTTCTGTTTCGTGCGGCGGGGTCAGGTTCCTTGGAGATGGACAGCCCGTCTCAGCCTGTGAATAACCACCACGCTCACTCACACACCACCGTGGAAAGTAAGCCTGGCTCTGGGCTCTCCTCCACCTTGGATTAATTTTTTTCTTAAAGTCCAGGGAGTTCCACCGCCATGGTGTTTCCTCACCACTGTCTCACCTCTGTCCCCAGAGAGGAAATACACGACTCCGGCGCACCACACCACTGAGCACGTCCCCGAGAAGAAGTTTAAGTCCGAGGCCCTCCTGTCCACCCTCACGTCCGACGCGTCGAAGGAGAACACGCCAGGTGAGGCACGGGACCTGCTCTAGCATGCGTCCACGGAGCCACAAGGATTCCCCTTCCTGCAGAGAGATGATACAAGTTCCATCCAGAAACGCACAGTGAAATGTCGGCCATGTTTGTACAGGGTGCAGGAACAGCAGCTTGTCCTCTGCCTCCAACAACGCGTACAACGTGAATTCATCCCAGTCTCTTACCTCCTACAACTTGAGCTCCCTGCCCGCGGGGGCGGGCGCTGGGGTGGGGGCCATCACCATAGCGGCAGCCCAGGCCGTGCAGGCCACTGCCCAGGTAAGGAACCCTTCCGCCTCTGCATGTACGCCGCAGAGGACGGCCAAGCCCCGCGTGAGCGCCGGCCTGCTGTTCGTTTCAGATGAAGGACGTCCGCAGGACCTCCAGCCTGAAAGCCAGCTTCGAGGCCATCAAGCATACCGACTTCCAGCTGAACCGCGAGTTCTCCCTGTCCCGCGATTCGCCAGGCTTCTCCTCGTCGGCGCTGGCCTCCACACTCACACAGACCCTGGCCCCCTCATCCTCAGACTCCCGGGGGGGGCGCAAGTCCAAGTAAGAGCAGAACCAAGCACCCCAACATAGATGAGCTGCATGTTTCTCACCAGAGCTCACACAACAAGCAAATATCTCACTATTTCACCACCATACCGGAAGTGGATAGTTCAGGTTCGTAAAGCAAAAATCCAGTCCAATATTTTGCTTCAACCAACCAGTTTAGCCTATGAGTCTCATTGACAGAGTTGTCAATTGCTTGGTTGGAACAAAATCTTGGCCTAGATTTGTACTTTGTGTAACGACCCCTTGTACAATCATCATCAACATCATCATCATCATTATTATGATATGTTGAGTATTCCTATGGACATTATATTTTGATGACCCCTTCACTGAGGCCAGGTCTTGGACAAAGACTCAGGAGTGTAACGGACAAAGTGTTTCACCGTGTTTTACTTGTTCCAGGAACAACACAAAGTCTTCAAATCACCAGTCCTCTTCCTCGTCCTCGTCTTCCTCCCTCTCGTCGTGCTCCTCTAACTCTGCCCTGGCCCAGGAGCTGCAGCAGGTGTCAGCCCTGCCAGAGTCTGAGGCCAACAGCCAGGTGGACTGGACGTATGACCCCAATGAGCCCCGGTACTGCATCTGCAACCAGGTGGGCTCTCCCCCGTCCTTCCACGTCTGTGTTCCGTGGTCCCTTTTTATAAACAAAAAAATTAAAGTATTATCTCTGGTTGTCAGGTGTCCTACGGAGAGATGGTGGGGTGTGACAATCAAGACGTGAGTATCTGTTTCTCTTTAAGGCCGGTCGAATGGAGGGAAGATAGTCCCCAGTACAGTGCACATCTCAGGATTAGACCTGTGTTTGTGTGCTCGGCTCGGAGGTTAAAGTCCAGTTTTGCGTTTGTGTGTGTGCGCGTCACAGTGCCCCATCGAGTGGTTCCACTACGGCTGTGTGGGCCTGACAGAAGCCCCCAAAGGCAAGTGGTACTGTCCGCAGTGTACAGCTGCCATGAAGAGGAGGGGCAGCCGGCATAAATAAGCCCGTCGCCACGGTGACAGCTTCACCTGGACCATCCACGGCGCGCTCCCAGAATCGCCCTCCTCTTTCCAGCCAACTCGGCCAAAGGCAGCCCCGGAATTCTGGGGTGGGGAGGGTGACTTTATCCACTGTCTGTACACAGTTAAGCAGCCCCTTCTTTGTGTGTTTTGTGTAAAAGAATCGTAAGAGCTATTACGCATCTTCCACTTAAAAAAATGTCATGAGTATTAGACCCTCAAAACTCATAGCGAAACATTCCAGTCTGTTCCTCAAGCGGACTGAATGGGCCCCAGTCCTGGCCCTCACCCACGCCCCTGACGTGACTTAACCACGTATCCTGGACAGCTCATTGAAAGAGAACGAGGATCAGCTAACGATGTTCGTCAGAAATGTCCGAGGTAGGGCGGAATGGACGATAATCTGAGCGACCTTTTCTCGAGATTAACCCGCTGATTTTTAAAGCCGTCTGCATTCACCGTGTAAAATGTATGAACAAAGTCAGTGCTCTAGTTTGTGTGTGTCTATTATACTGGTCTGTCCTCTGAAAATGGTGTACAGTTTTCCCAGAAATGTGTAGAAAAGAAATCAAATAAAATGATCAAATTCTTTTGATAATCCCGTTTCAATTCCCTTCATGATGACCTCAAAGTATTGTGCTTTTTCTGGTTTCTTCCATACTACATGCTGGCTGGCTGCTTTAATATAGGCGAATGGTTAAAATGGTTATAGAATGGTACTTAACGATACTGTACAGCATTCAATAATTGCATATGCGTGTTTCGACAAGGCCCCTTTTAAGTATTTTTATTGCTTTAAAAAGGTATTGAGACATTACCTATACGCGTACTTTTCGTCATTTTCTAGCTGACACCTTGAAATGTGAGTTGTGTATCGCGAATTATATCCGTTCCAGGCTCGATAGGGCGCGTTGCTTTTAACGTTTCTATTAACTTGCTATTCAGTAACTCATAAACATCATAAAATCCAACTGCGAATTTCTTCATGATATGGGAAATTACCGCCCATCGTTTGATTTAACATATATCTAACTGGTCAGATGAGGGGTAGGTGCAGTTTAAGTGTGGGGGGCGCTACACACCCCGCATAGTGAGTATGGGAGGTGCATGGTGCACGATGCTTTAACGTCAAACTTCACTTTCATACGTCACTGTCTGAACGGGGCTGGAGGACATCTGTCATCTTTTCATCACTTCATCGGATTCTGTGCTTAAAACTTTCTAAACTATATGACAAATATAATTGGATTCAAAATAATTTAATCAGGGGAACTTTAGATATAATCTGAGATACCACCTTCGAATAACTGCAAAAAATGACGAAGATTAAGGATCATCGTGCATAATGACCTGTAAAGGCAGGCTGAGAAATTCCTCTTAGTATAAGAATGGGCAATACGATGTGCTAAATAACTGGACAAGCCGGACTAAAACAGTGCGGAATTTAGACAGGATCTTATTTTAAACACCACAAAAAAACTTAGAAACGAGAAGCAACCGTTTCGCAAGTTAGGAGTAGCCTATTTTTCACTCAAAGTGACTCATTTAGATGAGGTTATTTACGGGGAAGCGGATACCTACCAGCGGCCAGAGGAAGTCAGCATTTACTCTTTCGGGATTAACAGTTACCTGGTGGGCTGTCTTTCCCAAAGTGCGCTTTTTCTATGGTTTATAGCGGACCAGTGCAGCCCCTCTGGGAAGAGGCACAAGTTCTGCATGGGAGGAATAAATGTCATTTTAAAGACCAGTTTCGGAAGATTCAAAGCTGGGGGTCTGCAGTTTGCTGTTAAAAGGCGAGCGGTCATCTGTAGATTCGAGGTTTCCTTCTTCCGATCGTTATAATCGACACAGAGTTTTACTTCTGTTGAAGCTGGGGGAAAAGAAAATACTCGTACATATATCTCTGGTGCTGTTTAAAGGTGGCCGTGTTTATATGGCGGCGCACATGAACTAATACAAATAGCAGAATTTCTCCCTTTAAGAAGTGGGTGTTGCTTGTTCATATGCGCGGCTTACTCTAAACCAGAAAACGAGATACTTAACTGACTTTTGGGATTAACTTTTTAACCTTTGAAGATAATCGAGGTAGTTCAGCACTGCGCTCCTGCAGCGCCTCTTCATGCGTGACATCGTGATGCTCCAGCGGAGTAAATATTTTTAATGGTATGCGTGGTGTCCCCTGTCATCGGGGCGGCCGGGGAAGCGGGGATGGTCCTCCTACGGCTCTGGGCGCTGCGGCGCCGGTACTGCCCGCGTCCCGTGCTGCTCTCAGGTGTGCTGATATGCCTCGTCTACCAAACGTTTGTTGTCGCCCGGAGCCGCTTCAGGACCTGCCGGGCGGACTCTGGCGACAAGCCGACTGCGGCGGCGGACGTGCGCCTCGACCAGCAGCTTCGGAAACAACCGGAGCCTCTAGAATATGCTCCAAACCAGGCAAACGTGAGTGAAATTTTTATATTTACGCCCTTCAAGATGTCTGCATTTCGCCTGCTTTGGAAGTCTTTACCTTAAGTGTGCACGTTTGCCGTACGATGGAAATGATGCCAGTGATTTTTAGGTGTGATATCCTACTTTACAAATGTTATACAAATGTTTTTAATGATAGTCATGTGGAGTTATATAGTTTTCATCAGTGTGTATTAATTGCGCACTCACTAATTTACTTTAAAACCTAGTAGTTATTCAACAGATGTCTGGCCAGTGGTCCGTATAAATGACTTATGAAGTGTGTCCGTATAAATACGCAGAAAGCTTTTCTAGTAGATGAAATGCGGACTGCGCTGCACGTTTCTGTAGTAAATGAGCTGAATTTGGTGAGCTGTGCTACTGGAAGACGGTATCCTATGGGATGTTATAAGTTAGGATTTAAAAACCGGGGTTTCCCTTGAGTACAGCTTAGAGAAGCATTTTCAAGGTTAAGTGTGGTTCTATAAATTCAAAGATGCGTTTTTTCGCCGAAACCAGGTTTCTATAACCTCTCCTCATCGTTAAGGTTTTTACTGACGTTTAGACATCATGTTTCTACATCCATGCATTTATCCCCTCGAACTGCGTGTCCAAAACAGGTCCATCCCGAGAAGCAGATTGTACGTACAGAACTCGGTCACCGACAAATTTTAGTTGTTTTCTTTTTCTGTGGGATCCTCTGTTCCTCTGTTTTTAATTACTTGGTTTTCTATAAAAATTCACACTACTGTCACATATTAGCTATACATTCACACTGTGTGTAGTATATACATAACTATGAAGTAAGACTGAACACTCTTAATAAAGTCTGTCCCCTCAAGGCTCTGCCAACTGTACCCTATAGCTGTAGGTAAATGTACCTTTTAAGGTACAGAAATGGACTCTGAGGAACAATTCTGCTCCATTGATGATACTGTAATGCTGTTTGTACCTTGGGGATGTTCCTCAGAGTCCATTTCTGTACCTTATATTAGACTAAATGGTGCATTTACCTACAGCTACAGGGTACATTTGGCAGGTCCTTAAGAGTACAACCCCAGTGACATTTTTTCTCATATTCTCTTATTTTTCAGTACTTACGGTTTTTATACTGCAGCATAGGGGTGTTGGGAATGTTTTCCTCCCCCAGGCTTCGTCAGGGGGCTTTGATAACATTAACATTCTGATTATGTCTGTTATCTGCTAAGAGATCTATGAAACCATAAATGCATCAGGTGCAATATGATGCAGGTAACATGCTTAAAGTTGGTGCCAGCAGGTAAAAACCTAAAATTGCTCCAGGTTATATTTAGTCAGTCAGAATTTAAAAATTTTAGACAAAATTCACGTCAGCATCTTTCATGGTTTTTGAGATATGGGTTTATTTTGGTACCTAGTTTAGTGATGTTTTTTATAGTTTACTAAGATTAAATGGAAGTGTCAAATTGACACATATTTTCCGTTCCATTGAAACTTTTAATTTCAGTTCAGTTTTTGAAAGTTATGACAAGACATTGGTTGACGAAGAGTAAACATATCAGTTATTTAGTGGGGAATTTTTTTTTTAAATCTGACATTTATGGACATAGAAATAAATTACAATCTGAAGCAGTTGTAAAGTTTTCTCACTGTTTGTCAATACAGTGATCCCCGCCTATCGCAGAAGATGCGTTCCAGACCAATCAGCGATAGGTGAAAATCCACCATATAGAAAGAGCATATAAATAAATTTTTTTAATAGTTTAAGCTTTAAAATACCCCTCCCACATGCTTTAAACACATGTAAACTTAATAAAACAACACATGATATTTAGATGTCTGGCTAAGGATGTGAGTAACGTAATAATAATAATGATAATAAATAATATGTAATGTATATGTATGTGGTTCCATTTTAACGATGGATTTATTCCAAGGAGTTGCCACCTTCTTTCCTGTTTGACTAAAGGAAAATTATGAGGTGGCTCTTCTGTTCAATCCATAATGGCGAGCGACGTTCACATAACGCTGTCCTCCTCGAAGCATATCCAGGAGTGTTACCTTCTCCTGAATGGTCAAGGTCTTCCTCTGGCACTTAGGCTCATTGCTACCAGAAGACTTAGAAGATGCAGGACACTTGGGAGCCATCGTAGAGCTTAAAACAAAGTGACAACAATCTCATCACAAGCAAAGTACGAGATACGCAGTGAACTGTGACGCTTTGGGGGAAAATCCGCGTTATAGCGTGGGCGCGATAGCTGAACCGCGATATAGCGCGGGATCACTGTACACTTAACTGCCGGGACCTGACTAAACAGTGTACACCTAACAGTGTTAGCATCAGTAGGCCTTGATCTTGATGTCGTTCCACGTAAAACAACATGGATTCTCAGAATCTGAAGTCCTCGCAGCATCTCAGAGACTCTTTTTATATAGGCGTGTCTTCTGTGAGACAGTGATGGCAGAGCAAACGTTTGGATGGTTCCTGATCCGGGGGATGGTCCCCTTAGCGGCACATCTGTCTTACAAGTTAAATGCAGGTGTCATCTCAGCATGAGGACGACAGGGTCAATTCGCTCGTTGCATCGCAGGTGCAGAAATATCCTCGCAGGTGGGCGACCTGCTCAGGGCCAGGAGATTTACTACAGGGAACCAAAAGAACAAGCTCTGTTTTCATGACTTGTTACACAGATTGGTGAAGAAGCCCCACCCCCATTATTCCACATTAGGTGGGGGTACGTGTCGGTAAGGTACACAATGCCACCCAAAAGGGTCGGTAATCCTGTCACCGAAAAGTGACAACCCCGGCGAGGCAGACATCTTCCTCAGTCACGCAGAACGCGCGGCGGCCTGCTCGCTCCTCATGGGTGTTTGGTGCCTGTGACCACTCTCCATTATGGGTGGTGATGAAGAGGTATGTGGACGCTCTCGCCTGTCGGGACGGGCTGAGATCCATCGCCTCCCGCGTGCCGAGAATGAAAAGTGCTCTGTTATTTTTTTTTTTTGGATTTTATGACTCTGCGGGGTCAGTGTAATATGTCACTCTGACGACGGGTTCATGAAAATCATGTCCAGTTAATAAAACTGTATGGAGATTGCCTTTATGACTGATGTCATGTCATAAAGCTCCATTTTATCTGCAGTAATGTACAAAAATATGAAGACCAGAGATACCCAGGGCATTCAGCCTGCTCTCTGTCAAGGTTTTTTAAACGTAAATGCGAAATGGGCTTTTCCATTCGGGTCGTTTATCCTGTATATATGACCCAGTAGCTCCATCAATCTTGTGTTACTCCCCAGCTAGATGAGATGTGTGTTTTAGGAGCAGAGTGTCTGTGTCCCTGTGCATTTGGCTGTAGACCCACACGCCTGCCAGGCCAGTACCCGCACTTGAAGTGGGGGGGGGGGTCTGGACCGTGATGTCACCGTGGGAAAAAGGCGACGAGACCTCATTAGGGAACGGGGCCAGAGGCCGGTATATATCAGGCCTTTCCGCTTTGCTGGCCGACGGAGGGAGAGTTATAAAACTTTGTGACAATGTGGGATGCTTTTTGGTGAGGGAGGGGCCAGGAGACCTGATGTCTGCTGTGAGAGCCATAGACATTGGGCTCTCAGGCTCTGGGAGTGCGAGGACTCGTCCCACACTTGGTGTTTGGTCACAGCCTGGGATGATTTAGTTTCAGCACTCCATGGGGGCACTCACTGGGGGGGGCAAAGCTTGAAAATTTGGGAGCCTGGGCAAAATATCACCTTGGGCTCCCTCATTTTATGATTGCATAGCTGTAAAGCCCCCCCTAAATCCGCCAGGGCACCCACACCCCTACTACTCCCCTGCACCCGGCACGGGCAGCATTGCTGTCCCGGCCATTTTGGCCCCCTGTCACAGAGCATTCCTTTATTTGTGGGTAGGAGTGTCCCCCGCAAAAACATTACTACACCCTGGCCACGTGTCGCCTGTGTGTGATCCAAGGAGCCTTTGTTTTGTAGCTCCGCCCATTTCCATGGAATGGCCAATTAGAACGTTTGTGGAAACTTGGCGAGCGTCATCTCTTTCATCGTGGAACAGATATAAATTACTGGTAGATCTCAGACATTCCCATGGAACTGTTCAAAACCACCACTGGCTTAAGACAATATTACTACATTGTTTTTTACATAAACAACTCTCATTTCTTCCCTTTCTTACCGTTTTTTGTTCATTTTCTTGGCAATTCATTAGCTTGCTTCCAAATGTCATCCTCCAGACATTTGAATTTTTGTTCTAACCACTTAAATCTCCCAGAATATGTGTATGAATCAGGATATCTCTTTCAGAAGACATAACCACAGTCGCCATCCCTCACAAGCGTGCCCCGAGTGCCGCATTCATCACAGCCACACGGAGGTGAGCTTCTTAATACAGGAAACCTGCTTCACACTGACCTCTTTCTATCACCGCACCAGTTTAAAGCCTAAATACAGCCACAGCCAAAACGAGGCTGTAGGTCTATAGGCTATGAAAATATGCAGCTGTTTGAATATGGATTCAGATTTTTTACGCTAAGTAATTTTAGCACTTCCTACTGATTTGATGCTGATACGAGTCCAGCTAGTATGACAGCCCCTATGTTTGTCCGGGTTTTTTTTTGTCTGTTTTGTTTGCACCCCATCCCATCTGAGACGGAGAAGACGTGGTGCCAAGTCTTTCACGAGTTACCAAGCAAAGACACAGCTCTGCATGAACGGGCATTTGGGGCCTGGGGCCTCTTTCAGCCCCGTTGTGAATGGCCACAAAACCCTGGAGCCAAGATTCTCTCCAAGTCATTCCGGAACAATCGGCCTCTCTTTCGCCACACCTCTGGCTTCATTCTCCCACGTTTGCTGCTTCGAGTGACTACAGTCCCGATTCAGATATTTCAGGACCGATTCATGTGCGAGATGAAGCCCGGGACGTGAAAAGGTTGAGGATGTCCTCTGTATCCGGAAGCATCCGTAGCAAGTCCCACCTCTGTGTTTCTTCCAGCCAACCATCTTCTTGCCCATGTATTCCGATTAGAGTCACAGCGGGTCTGGAGTCTATCCCAGGCAGCGCGGGGCACAAGGCTGGGGTACGACCTGGGCGGGATGCCCGTCCATCACAGGGCACACACACTGAAACACTGTGGGCAATTTCGAAACACCATTTAGCTTAGGTTCATGTCTATGGGCTGCTGTAGGAAACTGGAGCACCCAGAGGAACCTGGTGTTCTCCCTGAGCTATGTGAAACTCACGCACAGAGTTTTATTATTAAATATAATCATGTAGAACAGAAGAGGGTCCACCAATTATAAAATGGTGGTCTCATTTTTTTTTTTACATCACTTAAGCATTTGAAATAGTCTATTTGAGTCACATGTCTGGGCAAAAATAGATCCTTGATACTTGACACTTTTTCTTATGTTTACGTGAATGTGTTAAGGAACAGAGAGACATTGAAAGCATTACAGGTTTTCAGTGAGGGCTGTTAAGCAAATAGAAACATTTCCGGAACATTCTGGAAACTTTTTATCGATCGGTAACGTCCCTGCGGCACTGGCGTCTCCACGGGCCGTGGCAGGAGACCCGTGCTGCTCATCTGGGCTGCTGAGTCGCAGCTCTGGGGCCCGTCAGCATGGATAGTGGTACCGGCAGACTGGATCGCTCCTACAGGCTAATGCTAAGAGCCCCCCCCCCCACATAGTTAGAATTCTGCAACGGAGTCGCCGCATGCCTGGGGCCATCGCACAGACACTTTTACAAGGTACACCGAAGCGCTGTTTTCCAGGACCTTCCTGGTGGTCTGCCTGCGGGGCACGGTGGGTGGGTGGGCTGGTAGGGAGTAGGATTCCACTCTATTCCGGAGACATCTGCCTATCCAGGGAAGGCCACAGACAAGACCACTTCTGGTGCTGGGGGTGGGGGGTTATAGATAGTAGGCTTATTTATAACAAAGTCAGTGTGGTGTTCAGTGGCACACCAGATGTCCACCATCAAACGATGATGGGTCATGAGATTTCACTGCTTCTCCTGCAGGCATTGTGTGTCTGTTCCTGCTTAGAATATAACAATATAGTAACTCAGTGATTTTATGAAAGTGAATTTAAAAATAGCTGGAACCCATTACAGTGTGCGTGATTCTATGATGAGCATATTCCTCAGTGTTCCCTTTAAGCTACGAGGCCTACCCCTCCCTGAAGGATGAATGCAACCCCGCCCTGCCTCCATGGCTCTGCCCTTACGGGGGGGGGGGGGGGGGGCAATT
>JABFEB020000060.1:20803277-20820669 GCA_019775895.2 Stomatorhinus ivindoensis
TTAAATGTATACTGGCCTGTTTCTTCTGTGTTTCTCTCTCTGTGCTGAATGTGTTTTTATCTGTGCACTGACTGTGTTTCTCTGTGCTCACTGTGTTATCTCTTGTCCCCTGACTGCCTTCCTCTCTGTTCTCTGTTCTTTCCTTTTGCACTGACTATGCTGTATTTGTCTTTGTGCGCCGTCTTCTGTTTTTCTCTGTGCATTGACTGTGTTTCTCGCTGTGCTGGCAGCTCTACCCTGCAGCCTCCCCAGCACTCGCCAGTCTCCAAGCCCACCTTGACCAAAGGTCCTACGGTGAGGAGCGGCCCCAGAAGCGGAGTCACCTGGTGGCGCTATTGAGTCAGACTCGCTCCCTCCTGTATACCTCAGAGATCCTGAAGCAGTCCAAGAGGTGAGGATGGGGCTCACTGGCTCTCCATTGCAAAGAACACACCTCAAGCCATTATCAGAAGCATACATAGAAGCGTACAGAGCTTCACCCCCCTGCAGGGGGCGCCCTCTCAACTTGACCAGATAAATCAGGCCCCGGTTCAGCCTTCTGATCCCAGGACAGCATTCCATACTGCATCTGCTTCTGACCGCGTATCTTTGCTGCTGGTGGAGTTGGGTGGGGGGGGGGGGGGTGTAGTTTCCTTACATATTGACTGACACAACTTATCAGTTTATAATAGAGCACATCTGCGATTTGTACACTTTAGGTAAATTTGGTGAAAACACAGTTTAGCCTGTGCCTGTCGCAGTCGTCTGCGTAGCAGGAGCAGACCCGCAAACGAGCCCTCGTTGGGGACTCAGGGATCCTCACCACGCTGCTGTCTAACTCTTTGTTGCTTTCCTTTCCTCTCCTTTGCTGCCCCGAGGGGGGGGCTCATCAGTTTGGCTTGTTTGCTTGTTGCTTGTTTGGAATGTTCCCGACAGAAAGGCCGCTAATGCCGCGTTCCCCCAACCAGGAACGGTGATCCTGAGGGACCAAGGGATTTGACCAATCCTTCCCAGAATTCCCAGACCCATAAAGGTGAACTGAGCTTAATCGATGGAAAAATATTGAAGTTACTAGATGAGGAGCAGGAAATCGCAATTTCTGTGGCATTTTGTAACTGTTAGTTACCAAGTAGGATGGGTAAACATGCTCTCTTTCAGTAGCTGTATTGTTACACCCTCTGATGCCACCTAAGTCCATATCAGACTGAGTCAGTACCAAGTATCTCTGTCCTTTAACAAAGTTCTGCATCATTTCCTGCCAACCAGAGCAGATTGGGTGCATCCAGAATTGCATAGGCATAGCTTGACCCCCATGAAAACACTGAAAAAGCATCAGCAAAACAAATACATATTCGAGTCAATTTATGTAACTGGGTATTATTTTCTGCTGAAATCTGTGCAGAGATGGAACTTCCTTCTCCATCTTGGTGTAAATTTCTGAGCGAGTGATAATCTTTGTATCTGGTTGTAGCTCCAGTTGCCTTGTGGGATAGCGTAGCGTCCATCAGTTGCACACTTGGGAATTTCATAGAGATCGTATATGGCTCATGTAGCATAGTATATTTCGCGTACTACATAGCAAACAATGCATCCTTTGTGTTAAATGCCTGGGTACTTAGGGGTTTGAATTTCAAAGCCAGTTCCAATGAATGTCATCTTTCCAGATGATCTGCACCGTCCTGACTGCAGACATGGTGAGTGTTGCCGCCCAAGACTTTCTGTTAAATGTGTGTTTACTGGATAAATGTCTGTCTTCTGTACGTTCCAGCACAGCACAGTCACCTTTTTCCATGGAGAATTAATTAAAGTCTCTGCCCCTTTTATCATTGTGCTCTATGTAGTTGGGCTGTCCACAGTAGTGTTACCAGAATGCCATCTTGGGAGGGGGCATTTGGATATGCCGGGTGGGCACCAATATACGAATGACTGGAGAAAGGGGTTTTTGATGGTAAAAATCGATGATGAGTGGATGCTGGGGGAATTTTTTAAATCACTAATGATTGGTTAAATTTGATTGGTCCCTGTTGGGTGGGAAGTTGATACTTCGGGTCCCATTGCCCCGCCCCTGGCTGGGGGCCAGTGAGAGTCCTCCGTGCTGCTGAGGTATAAAGGGGGGGGGGGGGGATCTCTCGGGCCCCAAAGGAGTCATGTCCCACAATGAGGTATGTCCCCAAAGGAGGTGTGTTCCACAGTGAAGTGTGTGCCCAAAGGAGGTGTGTCCCCAAAGGAGGTGTGTCCCCAAAGGAGGTGTGTCCCCAAAGGAGGTCCCACAATGACGTTTAGACCATTTTACAAACACAGTCATCTCTCTCCTGCACTCAGATGCCGGGAAGTGCATGGACCCCCACCTGAGGCAACTATACACCGACCCCCCCCTCATGCTGACGCCCCCTTTCAGCCCGGAAGTCAAGGAGTACTGGGCCGAGGTCCCGTTCGATGTGGTGACACTAAAGATCCGTGCGGAGCCCGAGAGCTGCCGCTGCCGGGTGCGACTGGACGAGCGCAGGGGGCCCAGGTAATATCAACACCCCCCGCCAAAGTGTTGGCACACCCCCCTTTTACTGCACCCACATATCACTGACTTATTGTTCTAAACCCTGTTTGAAGATAATGAATCCGGAATCCACTGAATGCGGACACACTGACATCACACGTTGACACATGTGTTTGATATCTATGATCTGTGCTGGGATGCTAACTGGACACTGTTTCCGGACACTGTTTTGATAAAAAAACTGAGGTCAGGGCCTGCATCTCCCTGACGGGACACATTCTTATTGTTCCCATATGCATCCATCCATCCATAGCCACTTTGCCAGCACAAGGCCAGTGTGAACCTTGAGCAGGATGTGTTCTGCTTTTCATGCCCATCATTTTGGCAGCTTACAAGCCTCTGACTTTTTAACGGTCATATTATTTCTTATTGCAATCGTTTCTCAGTTCATTAATCACATTTGAGCTTCTGTTCCTTTATAACGTTTCCCTTTAAAAAAGTATTAATAGTATCCAGATTACCGATAGGAACGTCCTTTAATGTAGAGAAGTAGGGGTTACACTACCATTCTACATTAAGTAGTGAGTGTAATAATGCACAGTGGTGTATTTATAAGGTGAACTCAAGCGTCTTAAAGGCATGATTTTTTGGGTGATATACTCCCCCCATGCACACCTGAATTCAACAACCAAGAACCTGCTGATGAAGCGTCCAGGAACAGAATAATGACAGGATGGAACTCGGGACTGGACAGGATTGGGGGGGGGGGACTGGCTTTGTGAGTGTGTCTGGGCCTGAGAACCCCCCCTGTTCCCCACAGCAAGGCCAGCTACCCCGTCGGCCTGGGCAGCAGCAGAGTGAGCGTCCTGGTGGTGGACGGGTCGGGGTCGGAGCCTGTCGTCATGACGATCTACACACTGCACGTGTTCCGAGAGAGTCGGCCCAGTCTGCCCGTGTTCGACGAGTATGTCACATGTGGTTTTCGGCAGGTACGTTCCTGCTGACTGAACTCCGGACCGAGCAGAGATTGTTCCGTCCGTCCGTCCGTCCATCCATCCATCCATCCATCCATCCATCCATCCCAATCAAAGTAGAGTACATGGTTCACTCTGGACAGGAGGCCAGTCTCCTTTTATAATTTTTTTGCTTTGTTTTGTTGATGAATTACTTCTGGAGTCATACAGAAGGATCCTTGATTGGTTGCATATTTTAATTTTTTTTTTACTGAGGGGTTTTCTGGTGCCAGCTAACCAGATCAAGCCAAATACACTGATGCCGTACTAATTATAAATTTATATTACATTCTTGGCGTAAACTTTCAGCTCACTTGTTTCCTGTTGTACAGTAAGTCAGCCATTTGTATCGGAGATGAGAGGGACACGATGGTGGCTATAATGATTATTACGGGACCCTCTTTCCAAATTAGCAATTATATCCATCTTTATTGCACTTCTAATTGCAGCATGTGGGTGCATTTAGCAAAAAAACAAGTTCTTATTGCATGTAAACAGAAAGCCGTAACATCGCTGCAATGTTCAGACGACAGCGCGGTGCCTTTTGTTTTACAATGAGGTTGTGTCCGCTGTAAAATTGGCTTTTATGGTCTTACTCGCAGTTTTACTGCTCTTGTTGTGCAGTTAAAATGATGATTGGGGTGTTGAGTGTGGAACGGAAGGTTCCGGACAGCCTGGCGGTCTCCCTGATTAGGTGCAGGAGGAGTGAGGAGCCAATTGCGTGTGTCCATCTCAAATGACCACGACTGTGGAGTGAGACTGGTTTTCGGGTGCCCGTTACCTTGGAGACCTACATGTATTCCTACACTCCAGTGACATCTGCATTCATATGCTATGAATTTAGCATTTGCCCTGACGAAACTGCCCCCAGCTTGGGTTCATGTCGTAGGGATGGGTGCTCTTCTTGCTGCGGGGGTACTCCTGGGGGAGGGTGGGGGCGTCATAAATTCGCCATTTGACGTTGTTGACTGTCACCCCGTGCCATGTAGTTATGGACCAGCTGACAGAGGAGATTGGAAGATCTTCTGGAATCTGTTGGAGAGAAACCTGCCCCTCTGCTCCTGTTGGCTTGTATGTGTAGGATAAGCATTTCCTGCTGTTTGTTAGTTTATCAAATTAATTTTTGGGCCCCGTGATGCCGAACCCTAATGTTTTTGTATTGCGTAAAGTTATCTAATCTCAAAATACGCATTGCTTGCATTTTGTGGTGGGATTACCAGCCAATCAGAGCTTAGGAAGCCTTTACTACCCACAATCCCACAGCGGATGATGCACATGGGGGGGGAATAGGCCTCACAGTCAAATGGCATAATTTTATACATGTACATTTTTTTTTGTTTAGCAAACATTTTTTTTATCCAAAGTTATATACAATTGAGACAGCATGGTTAAATAGTCTCTGAAGTAAGAGGTTTTAGAGCCTTGTCAGCCTGCCCTGGGATTTGAACCAACGACCTTCTGATCATAGGCATAGGAGTCCTAACCTGCTGAACCACACACCTATTTAGGCCTGATGGGACATGTGTCCCTGGCATGTGAGCTGTGTTGCTGGCGTGAGTCTGCAGGTGGCGCTGGAAGGTGTCTGCATATCTGTTAAGCATTGTGTGGGTCTGAGCAGCGGGCCCGGGGGGGATCTGTGGAACCGACTTTTGCAGCCGCACAACCCTCCCCCCCCCCTTCCCCCATTCCAAACGCCCCCAAATGAACTTCAAAGTGGACACCTGTCCCCACATCTGCGGGAGAAGCGTACCGGCTCCCGAGGCTGACAGATACAGCAGATGGCCCCGCGTCACCAACACATGGGCTGCCTTGCCCCCACCCCAGGGGGGCTACAACCACTAACAGAGGGGCACGTTACTCTCTCTAGGAAAACAAAGCTATTAGCCAAAAGACACCCCCCCCCCCTTTCACTTTCATCTGTGAGGATTCTTTGAACTGTTTCACTTTGAGTGGAATCTGATCCTGTCGATCAAAAGACTTGAGCAAGTCCGCACTGGACGCCATTGAGGCACGGATGGGATTTGTCTGTTCTCGGGGCGGTCGGGGGGGTCAAAGCCACCCCAAACAAGCTGCGATTCCAGTTTGGCTCCCGCCACCCCCCCCCCCAGTGTCATGGCATTCCTGCTCCGTGTCTCTTGGCCTATGGCTGAAGGTAATACCGGACTCGACAGATAAACACAGAAGATCCCCAGTTAAAGAGCTTGACATTAAAAGTTGGCTTTTTGATGTACGTGTTTCTGGCATCACAAACCATGTTCGTTTCAGGGGCGCGGAGCGTCATTTGGAGTCTGTTCTCTGTTGAACATGGCTCTCCGGTGCAATGTGGGGGATTGCTGCTGTTAAAGCAAACTACTGATGAAATGAGGCGTGATATTTGTGGATGTTCCCCTGGCTGGGGCGCCCCAGGGAAGGAAAGCCTCATGTGTTGCGGGAAGATGGACTTTTCTCTGCGTGTGTGATGCACATAAGGCCAGTGTGGCTGTGCAACTTAATTTATGGAGCATATCTGTTGGACTGGGAGGAGGATCTATAGCGCGGGGGGGCCGAGAACTCACTGCTTCAATCAAGATTCGGGATGATGGATGTGAGCTTCAGTGTGTGAGCTCATAGCATCAGTGTCGATAGGGAAAGATCATTTTTTACGAATGGTTTATGAGCTCCTAAAACTTTTATCTTCATAATAACCTGAATAATTCTTTGTTAGATTACATTATTTATTACATTATTTACTGTGTTGTATCAATACAGCTGGACTGTGAGAAACCCTACAGACTCCTAGCTGAGATCCAAAAACCCAACTTTGAAGTGTTTTTAAAAGGTGAAAAAATGCTACACTTTTCCACTGAAAAATGTGCTGCCTTCCATTTGTGTCCCCAGTGAAATGTTTGACCTGTACCAGAGGGTTCCGCACAAGGTCGCTCTCTTCGGTTGTCCAGGCTCAGAGCCTGAATGGCTGGCAGTTATAGCAATTCAACATACATTAGTGGAATCTAAATCCGATTATGATCTGACGCAAATTAGGAACAGGCTCACCGCCAATGCATATTTAGAGAGCCTGTCCTGAAGGGGTCTCCTCCGGATCAGACTGAGCAAAGGCAGACTTTACAGCAAGGCGAATGCTGAAATTTGGGGATGTCACTCGTAACTTATGTTGTTGCTGCCTCCTATAACCCAGACCTCCCCCCCAAAGCCCTGATTACCCCACTCCTGCCTTAAATGTAACACAGGAGCAATGGATCGCTAGACAGTTATACCACAGAAGTGGGACGAATGCATGAAATCAAATGGTTAATTTGACCAAGAGATTCTTCTGTGGTTTTTTTGCGCTCCTCTCCCAGACCACAGACCTCCCGTGACTATGTCTCCTTCAGGGAGTCGGCCTATTGGAGGCCGTTCAGGCCATGTGACACCAATCAAGGGAACAATGGAGGCGGGTAAATATTTATCTTGTTTCCCGGCGTAGGGATGGCTCTCATGGTTATCACGGTGGATCGGATGCAGAGGTAACTAAAGTTGAGTAAATTGAGAATCCAGTGGATTTACAGCCTCCAGACCATTGTCCATGATGAAGTCTCTGCATTCTGGAACACTGACAGGGAACTATCCTGATCCTGAGATTGTGGGTGAGCCAACCAGGGGTCATGGAGATGGACAATCTGATGGCAGATCTACAGATGGACCCATGGGGTGTGTGTTTCACGGCATGGCCTGTTCCCAGCATATAAGGAGGGCTTTTTCAGCAATATATTTCTATGTTTTAGACCATTGGTAAGAAAATTTCCCCAAAATAAACACCGCACCAGGAATGTGTTTGGAAACTTTGTCTTTCTCGTTCACTTTCAGTGGAGTTTGACAGGTTGACTGATGAGAAACTAAGCTTTGCGAAAATGCATTCAGTCCCCTGGCCACAGAAATTACAGCGTCTGAACCGCAGACGGCAGCCAGCTCGGGCTCATGAAGTCCATGTTCGCATATGACCGACGGGAAAAGATTTCTTTCTGACCAAACTTCAACACACCAGGAAAGTTCCAGCACTGTTCTGTGAACTTCGGTCACTTGGTAGATCAGGTCCCCATTATTAAAAAAAAAATTCAGTACTGATCTATAGCCTGAAATGTGAGCACTGATTACTGAATGAAATATTGGTACTACAAGCCAGCACTTCCTGCCAAAACCCCAGAACGTTCTCTCTGGCCTTCTGACACCTGTGTTGCCAAGCGCTGTTTCTCCTGTTAGTCCATGTTTTTGTGCACGGGGTCAACTTCATGGATGTGTGAGCCGCCTGTATTCCATGTGGTGGCCCTGGGTGGGGTTATGTCTGTGGAGAGTCTTGAGGAGCTTATTGCTAAGATCATCCCCCTCCCTATTAACATGTAGATGTCGTCTCCCAGGTTCTCGCCGCATGCTGCTTCGGCCGTCCTCAGCGTTTCCACTTCCGCCTCTCTCACTCCTCCACTCGGGCCACTAAAAGCCCAGCTTGATGTGGTTCTCTTGGCTTAAGAGCCCTTTCTTTATGCTTCCCATGTGCCCAGAAGCTTCCTGTCACCTGACTGCTTCTAGCTGAACATTTCTGATCAGTGATATGAAGTTGCCCCCTGTTTTTTTGGCCGTTTGAAGAGACCGTGTGAATGATGTTTGGTCGTCTGTGGGCTGCCCTTTGCTAAGGCGCTAATACATGTGCACTCACACACACACACACACACACACACATATAAACACACACCTGCTTTCCAGATCTTGCACTAACAAGCACATGAGCTCATGATTGACTTAATGGCTCTACCCTATGGAGGATTTCAGGTCCAGCAGAGCAGTGACATCTCTTAGAAGGCCCAAAGTGCAACCTAATACTAAATCTGAAAAACACCTGGGAATGTCATGGAAGTCATTACACGCTGTGTCTTCCTTGTTTATAATCGCCTCTGCAAGTCAGCCTCATCACTCCAGCAGGGGGCCTGATTTATCTCACAGAATTTCATACTGGTCAAGTTTAAAGATCGTTTCAGTGTTTGTCTTCAGCATAATGATCTTCATAGGACTTCTGGGTGCAGTTAATGGAGGACTGGTTTTATTGGAGAGCCCACATAGGAATGTCCTTCTCAATTTACTCTGCCACTAGTTTTATTTGCGTAATGCAGTAAATCTCAGTACCATC
Organism: Stomatorhinus ivindoensis; assembly: GCA_019775895.2. Taxonomy (NCBI): domain Eukaryota; kingdom Metazoa; phylum Chordata; class Actinopteri; order Osteoglossiformes; family Mormyridae; genus Stomatorhinus; species Stomatorhinus ivindoensis. The sequence goes on from JABFEB020000060.1 coordinate 20,811,919, forward strand.
TCTGTGACTAGAGTAACACCACGGTGAAACACCACACCGACTGGTCTCGATTCCCTGACCATGTCCATGGTCGTCAGTTCAAAGTAACGGTGTTTGGTGGCACTGGAGCTGGGTTCCAGTCAGTTCCGGATGAGAACATCAGACTAAATGCTTGGACCTGAGGGTCTTCTCAGAATGTGCTTTTGTAGTTCCTAATTCAGTAATTCTGACCTGATCATATTGGTCTAGAAAGAGTGATTTTGCCTTTGTTTTGTAGCTGAAGATTCTCCCCAACCTTAGGGCTGTCAGACAGATCCACGAACAGACACCCTGTTCATCATTTTTCTTTCATCCATTTTCTAAAATCACTTGTCCTATTCAGGGTTGCGGGGGGTCTGGAACCAATACCAGAGGCACTATGCAGGGAACAACCTAGGATGGGGCACCAACTGATCGCAGGGCACACACACACACCATTCACTCACACACAGCCCTATGGGAAATTTGGTAACTCCAGTTAATCTCAGAGTACCTGGAGGAAAACCCATAATGACACAAGTAGAACATGCAAACTCTACACACACAGAGCTGTGGCAGAGACTCGAACCTGGGTCCTAGAGGTGTGAGGTGACAGTGCCAACCGCAGCGTCACCGTGTCACGCTTTTCTCCAAGGCCTTGATCAATAAATTTTGATAAGGATGACCTTTTGTTGCTTGGGCGATACAGGGCAGCTGTACAGTGTAACTGTGGACTTAGTGTAGCTTTTGAGTAATAACGCAGTTTCAGACAAATATGCACTGCTTCATGCCAGCGCGAGAAGTGCATTTTGGGAAATCTGCACATGATTTTTGTCGGTTACTCATCACTTATCTCTGACTTCTCCGGATCCTGGTTCCTCTGTCCTGGGGGGCAATGGGACAGAGGGTTTTGGTGCTGGTTAGACTGGCCAAGCCTCCAGAATGAGCTGGTAAACCAGGCTGCTGCCCTGCGGTATCTAGAAAACAGATACAACAGCCCTCCCAACAACTGCCTGTCCCCATCGCTGTCAGTCAGCAATGAAGGAGAGAAACTTAAGAAGCAGAGGGGAAGATGGCCCCTTGAGACTCATACGGCCCCCCCACCCTTGTGTTGAGATTGAAGCACTGCTTCGCTTGCTGGCGAGGAAGGCAGTTGCTGCAGGCTCTGTCCATCAGGACCAGGGCTGTAATCCACATGATTACAAGGCGGCCCTGTCGGAACTCGTGAGAGGAACCAGGTCCGTTTGAAGTCCTCCTACTCAGATGAGGATTAGCTCCGAGGTCACGGGGACTCGGCCCAGCAGACCCGGGACGCTCCAGTGGGAAAACATCCGGTCTCAAAGGCGGCACCAAATGAGGACTTTAGAGAATGTGATCTCATGGACCTGGCGGATTTAAGCACATTTGAGTAGGTTTGGGTTTAGGCTACAGTTAAAGAGCTTTCCCAGGGATTTAATGGGCACTGGCTCTGGTGGCTGTTTTATTTTGGGGGCAGGGTGCAGTTTCCAGGAACTTCTGGACTCTGAAGATCCACATGCGATATCCTTCAGATTCCACAGAATTTCACTTTCCCTTAATCTGGTATCTACACAGCAGTGAGTTTCCCCCAAATCAGAAACTCCCAAAGGGATCGATGAACCCCCCCCCCCCCACCATGTGCCGCATTTCTGTCATACTCTGTTCAGATCATCCTGGTGGGGCGCACAGGTTAGCCTCTGCTGGACCTGTACAAGCTGGAAGACACTTAGAAGTCACTCCCAAAAGTGGAGCACAGTTTGAGCACAGTTGGTCCCTCCACCAGCGCTTCCCAGGAGTCCAGGTGCTGTCCTAGGTTTTTTCAACAGCTGGTTCCACCTACCAGCCTCCTATACCTTGATATTACCTCCCCAGCAGAGCGCAGTGAAGAACATGACACTGGTTATCACAAACCAGAAAAGCATGTATTCATTGCTGAATCTACTGACTGACTTGAGCCTCCTCGAGAAAAACAGCAGACTCTGCATTTTTCTATGGACTCCCACCACGCTGTCATGCCAGTTCAGCCTGTAAGCGATGCTACCTGCCAGGTGATTTACTCTCTGCCGTTCCTGCACTCCCTCCTTGTATGTGACAGCTGTCTGCAGCTCCCTTTTCAACCCTCGGATCCACGATGAGCTCCTTCGTCTTCCTGACGTGAAGCCGCGGATCTCCTCGCATCATCCAGCTGAGCTCTCCAGCAGACACTTGTACTCCGCCGATACATCACGGAATCATCAGAGAACTTCTGAGTTGTACCTGAAAGGGGGGGGAAGAGGAACAGCAATGGTGACAGTACTGTCACTTGGTGCCTCCATATGGATGAGCTGTGGTTGGTTTGTATGGATCAAGGATCTGTGATCCAGGCGAGCATGTTGTCCCCAAATTGCTCAGGCTTGTCCCCCAGCAGGGATTAGAGCTGGCACGCCCATCAAGTGAATCCTCATGACGTCCAGGTAGAAGTAGGCTCAATGACAAGTCAAATGTTTGGACACACATCCCCTTAGAACGGTCTCTTTCTACTGTCCTCTACATTTTATAATAATTAATGAAATCAAACTATAAAATAACATATATAGAATTGTGCACTGACCCAAAAATTAGTAATTTGTTTGTGGGTGGCAGCTCTGTGGGTTGGGAATCAGAAGGTTGCTGGTTCAAATCCTGTGGTTGGCTGAGTGATCCCACCTTAAGCGAGGCCCTTAACCCCTATTGCCCCATGGACTGGCTGACCGTGCTGTTCCCTCTACACCAGCTTCATGAGGTGGCTTCCTGGGATGCTTTTCCTGCTGCCCTGAAGAAGGTCCCACATAAATGCTGAGCTCTCATTGGCTGCTTTTCCTTCACTCTCTGATCAAACTCTCCAAAACCATTTCCACTTCTTCTTTAGGTCAGATGGCCAGGTCATGTGATGCGACACTCTATCACTCTCCTTTGTAGGTAGCCTGGCATTTCCAAACTTTTGACTGGTACTGTATGTCTGATTGATATGCTAGACTGTACTGCAGAAATGGGAGAACCCAGGTTCATTAAGTGGGTCGTTTGTGAGATTAGGGGCACCGGGGGCCTCCTTTCCTGGAATATGCCGAAGGGACGGGATCAGCATGGTAGAGAATCTCCCAACTGGAAAAGCGTTCAGGGCCCAGTGACAGGATAGCCTGCCAATTTACCTATCTTTAGCCTTCCTCGCTGCTAACCTGAGCCAATGGCATAGACAGGACTCAGATGGAGGTGGAGGCTGATGGGGGGATGGTTACAAATGGGGGGTTTGGGGGAGGGGACTCCAGGAGGGACCCTCTGCTAGGCTGAAGGCAGCTGTGTCAAACCTGTTGAAGAATAAGTTTTACTCCCCTGCCCTATCCTGGTTCCCCGCTGCACCAGAGCCATCCATCTTGCCACACTCAATAGTCCATTTCTCTTTCCATAATTTGCTAGCCTTTGCTGGAACTGTGCATAATTTGTGACACAGGGTACCCTTTGCTGGAACTGTGTAAGATTGGTCACACAGGGTAGCCTCTACGTGAACTATCTAGGATTAGTGACATAGGTTAGCCTCAGCTAATTTGCGTACCACAGGTTAGCTTCTCCAAGGTTATGCAGATTAGCCTCCACTGGAATTACCCTGCTGAACTGTACTTGTCATCCTCTGCTGGTTCCTGTAATCATCCACTGTGGGGCTTTCTCCCTGATGCTCAAACTTATAGAGCAGTGTTTCCCAACCCGGTTTCCTGGGAACCACAGCGATAATGTGGCAGCGAGCTGTGAGGGTGCAAAAACACGGACTGTCTGCGGGTCCCCGAGGACCGGATTGGGAAACACTGTAATACAGCGTATGGATGGTAAGGTATGACCTAAAGGCCCGCCAGTCGTGGCTGTGAGCTCAGCACGGCCCGGGTTCGGGACAGCATCAGCCCAGACTCTCTCCCCCTCCAGCGTGCCTTGGCACTGTAAAATGTGGATTATTATTTCAGGTGAGAACAAGCTATAAAACACTCAGAGGGACGTTTGGTCGTCTCATTTGTCTGTTCAGATGGAGCTGCTTTTCTTCCAGAGTGAGAAAACAAGCTTTGCGGTGTCGTCACTGACAACGGGACACTCAGCCAAAAAGTGCTGATTTACAGGTTATAAAGCTCCCTGCTTCGTGACTCGGTGTGATTATAACGTCGTGACGTGTGGATGGGATGTTGCTGGCAGAGCCTCAGTGCATTCATACAGGCACAGATGGCCAAAGAAAAAGATTGGTCAGGTACAGACAATCTAGGGGACTTTTGTGTTTCTACTGGGATATATTTAAGGCTTACTGACTGATTTGCTGATATGGAGAGAGGTCATGGCATGGAGAGATGGCAGTTCTTAGCGTTCATGTTTCATGTGTGACACCTCTCTCTCTCTTGTCACCTCACCATTTGGCTCAGAGCAGCTGACCAGTTTGCCACAAGCAGGACCAAGTTTGTTGCAGGGGACCAAAACAAGGGTCAGTAGATCACTCAGTACTGGCCGACTCGAAACAGGGCAGGAAGAATGTACATGCAAGACGGAGATGATTTGGGCCTGGAAGCCAGACGGTCCGGATAACATCCACAACAGCGCTGCAGTACCTGCTTGAGCCGGAACCCAGCTTGCGGTCTTGGCAGCCGTTTGTCATTAAGGGAGCATCTTGTAAAGCAATCTCTCGCATTTAATCAGAGGTTAAATGCTTACTGCCAAGGTCTCCCCAATTGTGCTCAGGCAGCGGTTCGCTTGAAATGCTTGAAAATTACAAAATAGGTTTAAAAATACCACAACTCTCAGGACTGATTATGTGCTTTTTCTGACAGCCGGAGGGGAATTGGGCATCACGTTGCCTTCTGCGTTCATCCATCAGCCATGGATGGACAGCTACCGATTCTGAGCAGCGGCAGGTCACCCCCCAAGGCTCCAGCCTCCTTCCCCCCCTTTGTGCCCCGGCTTTCACCCGCATGCTGGTCTGCGCCAATTTTCCTTGCGGTAACTCCCCAAGTCTTGCTAGATGAGGTTTGTCTAAAATGGCCTCAGTTTGGTTTTCTAGGGTTCTCAGCTGATCCGATGACTCGCCAGAATTGAAGCTGTAGGTTCCAAAAAGCACCAGCCACTATTTCACTGTGCACCTTTTGGTATTTATCCAGAGCCGGGGCAGGAAGGGCAATTACCTACCAATGAAATCACAATTTCATTGTTGGTAACCTTTTTTGGGGGGGGGGGGGTGTTCCAAATGTATTTGTGCATTATGCTCATACATATACAGGATGTGTAGGGAAGCTTCCTTTTCAGGAGCTGCTGAGCATTCTGCTCTGAAGCCTCCAGAAGCGCCGACCCACATAAAGTAGAGAACAAAAGCCCATCTCAACCCTCCCCACCTGCTGAGATGGTTGGATCACCACGGCAACCTCAGCTTGGCCTCCGTTTCCCGCAGCAACACCAGACCTGGATCCAGTTGACTATGAAGAGATACCCCCCCCTCCTCCTCGTATGGGCAGACCTGCGGTCATGAAAAGCCCCGAATGAGACCCGTTCCGATGTGGGAAAGGCTTCGAGATCCCGCTTACATTCCGGTAGGGTTGTCAGCAGAGATTGATGACTGCACGGGTTCGTGAGATTCGGTTCGGAGCTTGGAAGTTCTAGGACAGCTAGGACAGGCCGTCAGAGGGCCGTAGTCAGGGATTAAAATTCAGGGCAGGACCTAAAAAACCAAGCCCAGGATTGGGTTTCAGATTGGCAGAGGTTCCCCTCTCGTAGCTCGTTCAGGGCAGCAAGAGGTCAGTCCTCTCTCTGGTGGTCTCATGAAGACCCAACATGAGAAACTTGAGCTCTGACCTGAAGCAAACTCCTTTAGCATGGCGTTCCTGCTTTGACCTTTTCTGGTCGTGTTGCCTTGCCTTTGTACTGTCGCTCCAAGGCTGACGGCCCGCCCACCTTCTGTACCTGAAGATGCTGTCAGGCCTCGGGAACACGGCTAACAGGAGGCTGACGTTTCATATTCACCAGCCAAAGTACAGCTCGGGGTAAATAGGGACCATTTCTTGCTCACGTTGACTTTAAGACTCCGCGTTAATTTACAGATCACAGATGTCATTTGCCATTTTGCGTTTCCTGCATTTTCTTCTGCTGAGGCTATTTCTGGATAAACTTACAGCTGGTGCACCTCACAGGCCCTGAGGTACAGTAGCTTCCCACAGTGCCATAAGCCCTGATCTCCCTCCTTAGCTATTCTCTTGCGAGTCTCCTCCCAAGTCCAACCACCATATCAGTGTATGTTATAAATATCACACATAGACAAACTCTGCAGTTATTTATTTAAGCTTTCAATCAAAATCCCACGTAGGACATACTGGCTGGGTTTTTCATGAATAATTTTCACATAAGCCGTGTCGTGACTTTTCAAACCGCATCACAGAAACCATTTCTGTCTCTTTCCCTTCCTTCTGACCATTTGTTATGAAACAAACCCGTGTTCATGCATTCAAATATGAACGAAAGGGTCGTTTTTTGTTTTTGTTAAGCAATAAATTGCTGCCATCTGTGGTTGCTTTTCTTTATTGGGTTTCATTTTAGCGGCTGATTTCAGATCAGATGTGTATCCTCCAAGCGCGACTCTTGTCTTTTTTCACGTTTGAAATTAATAGCAAATAGATCAGGACGCCAAAATGTATACAAATGCACGCTTCATGTTTTTAACGTCTGTGTGGTAAATTTGAATGTAATTTGCCACATGGTGTAACGCTGTCCCTGGAACTGCCATGTGGGATAAAACTGCCGATGGCTATCAAGAGTTTTTCCTCCTAGTATGTTTGCTATAATCAGTCATGTTCTTTGCTTTAATTCGGCATTCTGTGCCATTTCCCGGTGATTTCGGGGGTGGAGGGGCAGCGTAAGAGAAATTTGAAATGGATTGAATATTATTTATATTCCCCGTTGCTTTTCAGAAGAGAAGTTCTCTTTTCAGGTAAAACTTTTCAGTAAAACATAGTGATATTTTTTTAAATGACGGTATAAGCTCTACCATTGGTTCTCCTCTTCCAATGCAATATAGGATTAATTCCCATGGATTCGTACCTACAGAAGAGAAAAGTTTTTCAGCAAAGACCTTTTTACCTTTTAGCTGCCAGAAAAGTTACAGCTTATGTGGTTAATAACAAGGCCGATAACGGCACAATCAGCCGCTTTGGGCACTGGACTGTGATGGACGCGTGTAAGTAACCGCCCCCCCCCCCCCCCACCACCATGCTCCACCATTGAGAACCACCACAAATCTAATATTGATAAACACGTTATTCATCCAAATTATTCAAATGGCTAAAATGGAAATAAGGGGAGGTTTAGGGCCGATAGATTATAGCTCATTGAGGTTAGTGGCGAATCTAGTGAGTGACTGATGTATTGCTGTGATCTTTCCAGCCTAAATGCTCTGACAAATTACCTGTGATCAGTAGTACTGGAGGAGCGGGACGGCCAATTGGCTGTCAGATGTAAAGTCCAGTGAAGAATTACTAGCTAAATTGTACAAAATAGTTCATTTTACAAAGCAAATCTGCAACCATTGGAAAGCTATACTAATATATCAAAGCTATACTAAGCTATTTAGCAGGCATATTTCAAGCTGAAATATCTAATCAGCTTTTACCAAACCACATATCCCGGTCGGTGGGGAAAGTGAACTTCCCAGTATGCCAGTTATCTTGTCAGTTAGTATCTTGTCAGTTAGTCTTCCCCTTCCATCTTGGCCAGTGATTCTCTTGATTGCAGCGCCAGGTTCTCTATCTGAGTGTAGAAAAGTGCTGCGTTTCCTTGAGCAAGACTGACCAGTCCGTTTCGCCAGGAAATGCTCAGTTTGGGCAAAAACCTCAGAAGAAATGTTCGGAAATTGAAGTTGCTGACGATAACACGACCGCAGCTGTAATCTAACAGGAATTAGCTGGACATTTTTTTGCAGGAGTTTAGAGCTGTACTGAATCACAAGAGACTACGTCCATGTTGCTGTTTGGGCTGAGAGGCCTGTAACCCACTCTAATGACTCTCAGTGTGTGGTGTGGGTCACCGGGACTCTTATGGAGTCTGCGGACCCAGAACGATGAAAAAATCACCGTTCAACATGTTGATAAATCCAGGAACTGTGCCAAAATGGCAGGAATAGTTTCCGCAACCTCTCAGAAAGAAGCATATTCACAGTTTTAATCACAGGTAATCACCAGAGGCGGATGGAGAGGGGGGTCATTTTCCCGAATTCCGTTCCATTCTGTGCGGCCCAATGGGACAAGATGGCGGCCCGATCGTAAGAGTTCTTTCTTCTTGTTGCGTTTCCGTGCGATTACATAAAAATCCATCTGATGCGGCGACAGAAAAAAGGGCGGCACGGCTCCAGCCAGCCGGCGCGGCCCCCGGCCCACAGAGCCCTTCAAAAGCCCAGCGCGCCCCCATGTTTATGCTTGTACACCGTGCACAGGTACGAACAAGAAAATCCCTGTTAAGTTGTCTTGTGCCACTTTGTTGCGAGCTGTACCGCCGACGTGCGGAATGTGGAGGGGCTGCGTGAAGCCCCTGGACTCGGCGTGGGGGGGCTTTCAAAGGCCGGTGTGAACCTTCAGTAGCTCCGCCAGACGCCTCACCCCCCAAAAAACAACCTCTGGACTCCCCATGACAGTTTGCCCGTGGTCACATTCCATCATCCTCTCTCTTATCGAGTTTGTCCGACTCCAACATCAAATGCACTCCAATCTCTGCGCC
>JABFEB020000060.1:20821102-20833916 GCA_019775895.2 Stomatorhinus ivindoensis
CCCCCCCCCCCCCCCCCCCCCCCGTCATTAATTACGGGGTATTTGTGAGGTTTGGGTATAATTTTCGTGACAGTGATAGTAACTTGTTTATAGCATTTGACTGGAAAGTGATTGGGTGGCAGGTCTGAATTTGGTGCCACTCGTGTGTTAAGTGTGAGCCCTGGTGCCTTCCTGTCACACTTGCTGTGTCCTGGCTCACTGTGCTGGGTGACCCATTCTGTCCCCTGTGTGTCTCCCCAGGACTGCGGCCTGGTGGTCCAGCCCGATTTACCCTGCGGCCTGGAGCCCCTGTCACGTGCTTCCGCCCCCAAAAGGCCTTGCCTGTCCGGAGATGCTCCAGGTCACCCCCCCCCCCCCGAACAGACACGTGTACACACATGAAACAAAATTAAAACACATGCATGCAATCTGCAGATACAGACGCTCCCCAGATTATGATGGGTAAGTGTGTTTCACAGTACATCATTCAATAAATTATTCAGATATTAAACACTTGCATTTTGTGCCTTAGAGTATTTTCGCCTTGCATTAGGTTTTTCGGAACGTAACCCCCGTCGTAACCTGGGGAGAGGCTGTACATTGCAAAGCCATAGCGACCATCTGAGCCAGAAATTGACTGTGTATCTGTGACATTCTGACTTAGCAAAGACGGCTTGCTGCTCTAGCTAACTACCAGTGAGGGAATCTTCTTAAGTGTTCCACAGGTGCTTGGTCATCGAGGCTTTGTGTCCTTCTGGGGGTCATGCAACTTCATTTATAAATTGATCATGAATCCAATGTCCTGAAATGTTCCCTAAGGACTAAAAATTCTCTGGAGACATTTTAAAATGTGACAATTGCCAACTCTTTGACAAGCTTGACAAATATGATCATACTGCATGATAGGAATTGATAAAGCTGGTAAAATATTTCCTTTTTCCTTTTTGTTTCATACCTGCAAGTCTTGCCATCTGTCAGTCTCACATAACTAAACACCAGCAGCTTTTACTGTGGGGGGTTATGGTGGGTTATGGTGGGTCGGCCTTTGACATAAATGCCAAAGTTTAAAGGGTGACCCGAATTTATAGCATAAACAAAATGTCAAATTGGTCCCGGCAAGAAGAACGGTGTCGGGGTCACAGCTGGAGGTCGCCATCTGAGCGGCTTCTCTGCCCATCCGTGAGGGTGATTAAGCGTGAGCTCGTCCTGGCGAGCTGAGCGATGGGGGTGTGGGGACCTGGCTTGTGAGGATGGGAGAGCACAGATAGATGGGACAGACACACACCCCTGTTGGGAAGGTGTACCGGGTGGGACGGTCCCCCCCCCCACCAAGGCATTACTCCACACCAAAGTTTTAGAACCATCTAAGGAGACCGATCCCCCCCCCCACCCCCACAGAGATGAGTATTTCCACTCCCATCCTCCGGTCCCCCCTTATCACCCAGCTGAAATGCTGAGGCGTCGCTGAATAAATACCTGGTAAACATCAGAAGTGCGAAACCGTAAATATCATGTAACTGTGACCGTTATAAATCATCCCGCCAAATTCCGCTGATGCACATGCGCATTTTTTACACACTTTCTTTTTTACTTGAAATTTCTGATCGGTGTGAGACATTCGGGCTCATAGGGCATCTTTGTCTGTCTGCCCGCAGGTCGCTGGGTTGTTCCGTGTCTCAGTTGCTCTGACAACAGAACCTGTGACTGGAGGGTGGTATCCTGGCAACCGGATGATTGCTACTACCCCGTGCTGGATGGGCCCCAGCTTCGGGACTGCATGCTGGGCAGGAAGGTGATGATGGGGCCCTGGGTCTATAGACATGCCATCTGGACGTGCTTTTCTGGTTCTTTTGGTGTGTTTGAGGTTCTTCCTGTTCTTAGGGTTCCTCCAGCGGAACTGGCTCATCCAGATTGCCTTTGGTGTGAATGTGTGTCCTGGAATGAACTATCCCCCCATGCATGGTGCCCCTCCCTCGTGCCCTATGCGTCCTGGCATGGGATGCAGCTTCACAGAGACCCTGTAAGTGGTTATGGGAGATGCAGAGAGGGGTACAAAACCCAGCAGGTCCTCTTCTGGGACTGATAACCTGAAACCTGGAAGACAAGTTGCACAACAGAACCATGCAAAATGAAACAGAACCTGGCAGATCTGGTTTAAATGATGCTTTATTGACACTTACTGCTGTTTTCGAGTGGTTAAACAGGTGCCAGAGTTCATTCACAGAAGGTGTATAGATAACTCCACACAGATAAAACAAGGACATTTTCATTGCAGGGTATTTTTCTTCCCTGTAGACCTCTTGAATTTCATCTGAACAAACACAACCAGACCCAGGCTGGGTCTGTTTTTTATTTGTATTTCGTTAGAGATTTGAGACGTCCTAGACGCCTCTGATCCACTCCGCAGAGGAGCCAGCCGCAAAAGTGCCACCATCACAGCTCCCAGCAGCTGAAAACCATCAAACACACAGGTGCTGACAGACCGTGCACCGTAGACTGAGCGCCACCCGGCTGGTACTTGGACCTGGACTCCCACTCTGGCCCTGAAAGCAGGCCCAGGTGAATACCCGAGGGCATGACTCCAAGGATTTAGTCCATTTGAATGAAGAAGAAGCCATGCACAGCTTCCATTTTAACTCCTGACGGTGAGAAGATGTTCCAAGTGCACAAGGCTAATATTTTCCACATAGGTCCCATCGCTGTGTGTAACAACAGCATTTTATGAGGGACTAAACCTTGGGTTTTCCAGTATACGTATCTATTTCTGATTCATTCTGCAAACAACATTGTGGGGTTCCTGCAAGAAGGTCTACATACATCAGCGTGACAAGCTAGTCCGGTTCTGGGGAATTGCCAGTGGACTTCATGAGGGTGAAATGGCCACTCAGTCGAATTCACCCAGAATGCCCCAACTGCAATTTCTTGGACTGCTTCTAGTTGTAGCCTCTGGCTAAATGAGTCACAGGCTCAGCAAAACAAAACAGCAAATTGTTTTTGGATGCAATGGAGCACAGGGACGATGTCATCCGAAGCAGCTCCAGATTGTTCCCCAGACACCTTACTCACTCTGTCTGAGTGATAAAAGGTTCAGTACATGCAGAGAATTAAATGAACATTGTCTGGATGGAGTCACAACAGGACATGGAATTCCCATGGGTTCCTGAGACATGCGTAACTAGCCTGTTGCGTGAAAGCACTTGGAAACAGTTTAGGGTGCATCAGAATCCTCACGACTTTCAAGGACTTGGGTTTTTGAATGCCGACTATAAAGTCAAAAATTTGTTCTGTTTTTTTATTGCTCTCTGAACATCTTCTGACTTTGGGAATGTCCAAAAGACGGTGAGGCTGTGGGGGAGGCAGCGGTTTGGACGTCAGCCTGCTCCTGTTTCTCTGACACGCTGCAGTTTCCTCCTTCTTGTAGAGTTAATCGCGCGTGAAATAGGACAGCATTTCGAGCGTCGCTGGTGTCGCTGGTGTCGCTGGTGTCGCTGGTGTCGCTGGTGTCGCTGGTGGCTCCCAGGAAACATAAACTCCGCTGTCTGGAGAGCTCCATTCGCTGGCTCCCGGCTGTTTCCCATGTGCCCAGTGGGCTGAAGGTCAACAGTTTTGCCGGCAAGTGGCCAAAGGCCGTGGGTCTCCTGGGTCGCCAGGTTTAATGTGATCCACATGAGCGGCCCTGTCTCTCCTCATCACTCGCACCATTACGGCGCTCCCTCTGCTCAAGAGAATAGCAAAACTCAATGGCTCCCCAGGGCCGAAAGTCCATCCCTGTAGCGATTGGCTCTGCGGGACCTCATCTCTATAGATAACATTCACGACAGAAACTGCAACAATCTTTTCTAAATGACGTATCAGTTCTTGGCTACGTTGCTCAGTCGTAATGATGCTTCTGGGAACTCTCGACAGGTCCTGTTTATCGGAGACTCCACTAACCGTGGGATGATGTACTACTTCATGGAGCGAGTCAACGGTACCCTGGAGGCCTGGGACAAGGCCCATGACACCATCATGTACCATAATGTCAACAATGGCGGTACCCTCATCAGTTACTCCTATTACCCGCAGTTCTGGCTGGACAGAAGCCAGAGACCCACCTTTGAGAGAGCTCTCCAGCAGCTCATCGAGAGGTACGACACCGGGGTCAGGGAACCGGATCCTTAAGCTCCTCTTGGTCTGACCATCTGCTCCACCAGATCCTTCCATCTTCATTTCAGGTCCCATCCTCTAGAGAACTCGCCTCGGACAGTGCTGGTTGTTGGAGGAGTACAGTGGCTCACCCCTAATCATCTGAAGATCCTGCAGCAGGTCCTCACACGGTACATTTCTTATTTAAACTAGAACAGAAGGTGTAAATTGGGGAAACCAAATCCCTGTCACAGACCATAACAGCAGTTTGTTCTAGGAGTCTTTTTTCATTTCCTTTCCTGTGGCTTGTTAATGGACAGAATACAGTTAGTTGTCTGTTTTACGAGTTGAAAGACATGGAGTGCTTGTATTCTGGGGTGTTTATGAGTCTGTTCCGCATTAGCGAATGAAACTAGATATTAAAGCCAGTCTCTATGGTGATACTTCTCTTTTGGCTCATCATTGGTCACTGAATTTTTCACTCGCTACACGTAGAGCAACAGATCTGTAACTGGCCACATTTTTTGGGCACAGATTTTGCAGGCGTGTGTATTGGAGGGAAATTAATTTGTCCTTGAGTATGACGGGATGCTCATGTTCTGGAGGAACACTCCTCCATGTGTTCCATTCTGCTGTCTCTCTTTCATCCGTCGCTTTCTTTCAGGGAAAACCTCCACAACATTCTGGTGATGGTGAAGACCATTGGAATGGGCTTCCATCTCCCGGTGGATGGAATTCATTCCTTGTCTCTGGTCAGTTCTGCATTGTTTTACGCTCCAGCATTACTAAACTCATGCATAATCAGTTGGCAAAATTAGCAACATATGATATTTGTGAAGCATGCTTTATTAATGGAACCCAGCGTGATTCACATAATATTGGCTGTATAATCACTATATATTATCCATGATGCATTTCTGTGGAGTCCTTTCAAATCTATCTCTCAAATCAATCTCTCCTACTTCCCATCAGAGAGGAGTGCAGGAGCTTCACAACCTGAACCAGAACATTCTCACGACCGCAAAGCTTTATGGGTATGAGGTCATCGACACCCTCAGCGTAACTATGGGTCGATACAAGGAGTTCCTTCAGGGAAAATGCGCATGCCACTTTCATGAGGTACCGTGAGTCTCTCCATGCTGTTGCATATAAACATTTTCATTGAGAAAAAGTTTGTATCAAAGCAACATATGTTGCAGAAAGCAGAGCTAGCCTGTAACAGTAGAGGGGTACAGGTCTTGTTCGAGTCCAATGATGATATCACTGACAGTGGGATTTGAACCCACTATCTTACAGTGACTAGCACAGCTGCCTTTTACTAAGTCTTCACACATTTGGTTTTATGTTTATTATTCCATATAGTAGCATATTTGCACAGCCCCTGGCTTAAAATTAAGTTAAAACTTTGGTTTAAGAAACATTTTCTCACCAGTGATTTCTTAGTGTTTTCTGAGAGAGGAGAACGCCTCCTGTCAAATCATGCGACAGTTAAAGATGCGACTGTCTCTTTTGGTTAGACATTCAAGGCCGCTGCAACTTTCCAAAAGACGCCGCCGCTCCAGCCCGTGCGTGGGTCCCGTTAATGAGCAATTAAGCAATTACCGACAGGGCTGATTTTCATTAGCTAGCGCGGTGCATGTAGGTGCCAGACGTACGGTGACGTTCCTCCTGAGCGTGATCCTGTTCCAGCGGCACGAGTTTTTAATGACGGTGCGGGTGCCACTGGCCAGCGGCAACATTCTTTACCACTTAACCATGGCTAATTCCCTTCAGTAAGGCTGAAATGAGAGAAGAAAAGGGAGGACTCTGCCAGACACCCAAACACGTCAAAGGCTGTATAGAGCTCTGATTTACACTGGGCATAATTTTCATTTTTGTCGAGTTCACAGTTCCAGCCCACTGAAAAGATGTAGCTAAATAAACCAGAAACAAAGGAAGGAAATTATTGAATATAGTAATGTGTCATATGATTTTGTCTTGTTTCTGAATTTAGAAAGAGCAGATTGTGGTGCAAAGGATTATGGGTGAGCTGTCTGTGACTTTTTGCAGGTTGGAAAGCTTTCATTTCCCAAAGGGTATCAGCACAGGGACACAACGCTGTACCGACAAGTAGCTGAGACGTGGCTCGGACCCAGCGGGGCGCTGGATCTTCAGCAGCCGGGGTCCAGGGCAGATCCGTCCTATCACGTTCAAGGTCCCGTAAACCAGGTCTACTCGGAGGTCCTTCTCAGCAGGATGTGTGGCAGCAGCTCAAGGAACATGGCTGCTGGGCCGCGCTGAAGTGAAGACTACCACAGTGTGTGTGTGTGTGCGTGTGTGTGCGTGCGTGTGTGTGTGTGCTTGCGTGTGTGTGCGTGTCACTTCAGTCATGAAAGCAGTTCCTGGAAGGTCACTCCACTTTGTTCCCCTCTGATTGGCTCAGAGTTGACCCAAGTCACGTGACTTCTGGCCCTGTGCGGGGACCACAGATTGGTGAGAGGAGGAGAGACTATGTGGACTCGAAGTCTTCCCAATACTGAGAGAGAGAGAGAAACTGCATTGATTTATTCTGGTGCAAACCGCACTGAACAAAAAACCACAGCAAACACTGCTGATGCTCCCATAGGCTGTCAGGAGAAACACAATGTTTTCATAATGCTGCTGGGATGTTTATGCGTAATGGACTGAAAGGGCAGGCGAGTGGCGGATGACATTGTGGGGATGTCCACAGGGCATGTGCATACAAGTGCCTTTTCACAGATGGCCCGGCTTCCTCTGTACTGTATACCTCACTATTTTAAAATGTTTAATGATGTGAAATGCCAAATATCTTTTGTATAGTTAGGCAAATGCATTATTTCCTATATTCCTATAAACATATATAAATGCACATATATATTTTTACACACTTTGAGTGAAACTGATGAAAGAACAGTATTTTTCGACTGATAATGTATTATTATGTATGGATACTTTTCTGTATTTTTCTAGCAAATATTCGATTGGTAACTGAAGTATTTTCACCTCTATCTTTTGTACAGGGAGATTTGGGTTTGAAGTGAGAGAACCAAACTGGTTTGTGGGAATGGAAAGTTATTTTTCAAAACTGAATACATTATTTATATCAGTAATAAAATGTGTAACCTCGCACAAACTACAAACTAGGCAGGATTCATATTTATCGATTTCAGGCTGCTTTGTATGCTGCTTTGCATAAACAGTAAGATGCTGATGAAGGAATAAACGTGTATTGCACTGTAATAATTGTATAAAGATCGTGATTTTTTTGCAGGTAAACATGTTTTATTAAAACATTTTCCAACGTAGCTTTGTCTCTTGCCTTGTTCCTGAGCTTAAACTGAGATGATACATTTAGATATGAAATTTAGCAGCTATGGCCGGTGTCTGGCTAGCGGGGAATGAGAAGGCAGGCAGACGAGGATCCAAGAAATGGGTTTATTCCATGCAGACAAGACAACACGGTAATTAACATCAATGACGGATCTTGGAAGACTAACTCAGACGCGGACTAAGTACACAAGACGCGCTGAAAATAACAGGCAACAGGTGATCACAATCGGGGATTAACACCAGGTAACGAGGGGGGCGTAGCACACAAGAGGAGCGAACGAGCAGGTCATGACAAGTAACATTTAAATAATTTAGCCTATTTCAGCAGCATGAAACAAAGCGGAAAAATGCATAGCGTAGTTCTTTTAATTCTATGTTTGTTTCGACAACTCAATACATGGCAATAATAAACCTACTGCTACGTAATAAATTACTTCAATTACTGGACAGAGCGACATTTTGTACATTGCAACACATAATCTTGAATATCAAGGTAACATATCCTACGAAGTTTTATATATATACATATGTTTTTGTAATTGTTCCAAATAAAAGCAAGGATGCTAAAACTAAATTCTTATTTAATTATTAAATGACAAACAGGGAAATTTATTTGACAGCTACGTTTTGTAAAATTGTGAAGTATATTAAAACATCCGGTCCGTGTGCTTCATGCAGCAAGTGATTCACATTTTACGTCCCATTACCGTGATGTCCTTTCAGGGGAGGGGGTCCGTCTGCCCCTAATTAGACCCAGTTGCTCCCTTGAATTTCATACCATACGTAAGAATTAAGCCCTTTAAATCAGCCCGTGTAAAAGAATCCGCTAAGCAACTTCTCGGTGTAATGTGCTGTAATGAAGCGTAGTGAGTCTCAGCAGGGAGGTTGGTCTGTGGGAGTTTTGGTGTAGTGCCGAGTTTCAGCACAGCGGATCTCAGGTCCGCCTGATGTTGGTTAAAACTGATGTCTGAAATTCAGCCTTAGCACAAAAATGCAGGAACGAAGGCCGTATTCACGGAAGGACTTAATTAAATCGTGCAAAGCGTTGTCAGAGTTCACGCCGTAAATTGGGAGATAAGAGTCGCCGTTATTATTCACTTTCTGAGGGCCTGCACATTGAATTACCGCGATGAAAGGTCACGCTGCAAAGATCTGGACTTGTGATAAAAGAACTAGATTTAAAATGCCGATTGTTGAGAGAAACTATTCATGTTGTGAAATGATTACCTTTATTGCTATATAATACTAGTCAGAAGTCGAGAGAACAGCTGTCTGTTTTAAATGCAATGCCGTATGTGTAACATTAGAGTATGACGTCTCCCCGAGGGTCAAACATCACTTGCCTCGTGAAACAAGTTATAGGAACATATAACAAGTTATAAGGAAATTATTAAGGAGTTCGTCTGATATCAATTAGAAATTGCATGGGTTTAAACAATGCAGTTTATTAAAAAAAATAATAATAATGTCAGCAAAGTTTTGTGCGAAAATAATAATAACGAACCATTTATAAAAAGGCTTTATACATAGACATTAAAACTATTTTTTTCGGCAGCGCGCGTTGTTATTTTTAATTCTATAAACGAAAATAAAAAACTGTTAGATGAGAGATTTCTTACTTTTGAGAACATGTAGGATAAGCTAGTAATTGTCGTCGTCCTTCATAAAATTTATTACCGTAACGGTAACCATGTATGGGAAAAACAGACCAGTCCTATGGAAACATGTCAAAATTCCTGTTCATAGGTATGGCAAATGCACAAATTATAAAAATTGTACATTTATTATAACTAATGCGCGTAATTTTCGTGCAGAACGTTGCTGATTTTTTTTATAATTGTGAAATAAACTGCATATGTCAAATTATTTTGCATCATGATGTTTTTTTTAACTTAGTATTTATTTAATACACTTTAATTAATACACCTACACGTCGATTCACGTACACAAATTCATTTTCACGCAGAAAGAGTATGCACTAAAATATAATTTCAACATAACTGAATATGCAACCCCAAAATCTACACTTTTATTTTAAGGCTCATTTTGTGAGCAGCACCCAGCTTGTGTACCAAAGATTTAATAGATCATGATTCTGACGATAATAATCATAATAATAATAATAATAATAATAATAATAATAATAATAATAATAATAATAATAATAATAACAATAATAATAATAATGAGGAGGAGGAGGAGGAGGAGGAGGAGAAAAATCTAATTGTTTATTATTGCTATGATAATCATAATTGATATTATTGTTGCAAATTATTCTTACAACTAACAGTAAAATGTTTCTCAGTTCAATATACAGCACACAAATCCTGAATGGATTCGATTTTTGTTGAAATCCAGCTGTTTAAAGGTCATGTTCAGTAAAAATATAAACAAGAGGGAAATAATTAACTAAAATTTATTAAGTAAAATTGCTGCAAAGTATTTAATCCCTTTCCATCTTTCGGCCAATTATGTTATAAAGTCGACACACCTTCTGAATATTAATTACCTTTTAGGCCAATCGGAGGCGTGATTTCGGCGCAGGAGGAATGTTCATCCCACAGTTCGCAAGACGGAGATAAAATGGCTTGTTTAGGGACAGCTACGCACCAATGAAAGTTAATCATATTAATCTACGATCAGCATCAAATACTGTCCGCCAGTTACATCTCACTTATCAATCGTCATTTAATGGAGGTAACAAGAAACTTTTTTCTGGATAATCTCCAGAAGCGGGACATAATGGCTAATATGTAATTCCATTCGATGGATTTGGACACTATACGCTAACATGCTGCAGTCTTAAATGAGGCGGTCATGGAGAAAAAAGATTCTTGTGGAATATTTAAAGCATACACAGTCATTTTCTTGTTTTCCTTGTATCCCCTTCTCTGCCAAGGAAGCTGGATGTAAGTACTGTGTCTTCGTTACTCAGCATCCTGAAATATTTTTTATCTTATCTTTCCCAGTAATTCACATTGTTGATCTAGCTTGTTTTTGTTGTTGTTTTAGAATAGCTTACCATTGTCAAGATAAGAATGTCAATATTTGTATTTTTAAAATTATGGTTTTTGGGTGTATTTTTTAGGTGGCTGGGAGTTACATCCGCGGGTGTTCCGGAGAAAATGACTTGCTCGAATATACCTTTAACAAGCAAACAGAAGGATATATGTAAAAGAAAACCTTATCTCTTAGCGAGCATCCGGGACGGCGCGCGTCTGGGCATCGCCGAATGTCAGACTCAGTTTAAGCACGAAAGGTGGAACTGCTCCACCAGGAGAGACCGATCCGTCTTCGGGTACGAACGGGGCAGCGGTAAGTGCGACCTCTCATTTTTAATGTTTTTCTGCAGAGAATTTCAGAAACGAGAATTTAGCGAGAATTCATGGTAACTTCCTTGCGTCACATTAAAGGCCATTAAAGGCCATAAGAATCATCTTAAAGTCTTTCCAGGGAATTATGTCTACAATAATCCAGTTACTCGTTATTCCTCTCTTCTTCGATGTAGGCTATTTATTATTTAGTATTATGGAATTTCAGGTCCACTTTCTGTAGTACTGGTTGCTATGATCATTTGCATCAATGTAAATTCATATGTGGAAGCTTCGCAAATCGCAGTCTGCTTTATGTATGCGGTAAATTAAAGGTAAAAATGACAGTTTCGCTCTGGTGAAAGTTGTCTGATGTGCGGAGCAGCAGCTGGCGCTCAGTGAGCAGGCGGCACCCAGAAACTACGCACATCTGCTGCGATTTTCCCGTCTCAGCAGACCACTTATCCACGGGCAAGTATTGTCTTTGAAATGGGCATTACGTCCTAATCCCGCATTTAATCCTGTGGGATTTTGGCAATTATGGGATCCTGACACGTGTAATGTTAGACACCGTAACGGTGAAATACGTCCCAAAAATGTCTGGTTCCCAGATAGTGTACATCAACAGGACACGTACAGGTACATACTGAAATAGGCCCTTTTTTTAAGAAAACATACAAACGTTTATCTTTATAACATATATTAGTAAAGATCATTTTTAAATAATAAATGTCAGTCTCATTGTACATTTTCAATGTTTTATCTACTGAGGAGTGTCGGGTGTTGTTTAAGTCTAGGCCTATATTTGAACCATTTTGATTACTCATTTAATTGAGTTTACCGTTTTTACACAAAAGTCTTTGGGTATTAGCATGCCGATTAGCATAACAGTTCACAATCTATTTTATGCTGTGTATTGCCACTACACCTAATTACAAATATTTTATTGCAATGACTGTTACAGTAAGAATTTCTGTAAAGAAATTAGGACATTTTTACATGATTTACGGTGAAACAACAAGCTTTAAATAGGTAGCCCTGTCTTTGTGATATTTTTACAAGTGTTAAGTGAGTTACACAACGAAGGACCTTGAACCTTAAATGTAAATGTAATGAAATCCTTGGTTTAAAAGTTTCATATTTGGTTTGGATTTATTTGGTAATTTTACTATAAGGGATGCATGAAGCTCAGTGGACTAAGCCTCTGTACCTGTAACTAGAAGGTTGCTGGTTCGAGCCTGGCCTCACCGTGTCTGCGAGTCCTTGAGCCAGGCCCTTAACCCCCAGCTCCCCAGGTGGTGGTGAGAGTGGCTGCCCTTTACAGCCAGCCTACTCCAACCTACAGAGAGCAAGCTGGGGTTGGAGTAAAGGGAATTTCCTCACAGGGATCAATTTATTGTACGTCATTTATTCAAAGCAGTTCACAAACAGTGATACAGGTTTTAATAGGTTATATGGTATGAACTTTATTGTTGTTCAGTTATTAACATTTTCTGCAATGGTAATGGAGTGCCCTTCGACTGAATGAAAATCATAATTAGCAGCTATGAATTCTATAGCGATTTTGCAATGTGAGATCTCCACATTACACTGCAGTTCACAGAAAAATTTGGAGCACGATGACTTAAAAATAATAGAATATTGGATTTGAAATGTGTAGAAGATGATGAGGTAATATCTGTAAATCAATCACGCGCCTGGTATTTGTGATGGCAGTGTGACTGTCTGATGGAGATGCTGACGTCCTTCACCATTGTCTTGCAGGGACGAAGGAGACAGCTTTCATCTACGCAGTGATGGCGGCGGGGATGGTGCACGCCGTGACGCGCTCGTGCAGCGCTGGGAACATGACAGAGTGCTCGTGCGACGCCAGCCTGCAGGGCAGCGGCTTGTCCAGCGCTGGCTGGCACTGGGGCGGTTGCTCCGACGACATCCAGTTCGGCACCGGGTTCAGCCGCAAGTTCATCGACAGCGGGGTCAGGAACGTCTCGGTAAATACAATAAAAATACACAATAAAAAAAATACAATATACAATATACAATAAAAAAAAACAATCCTTTAAAAAAGC
>JABFEB020000060.1:20834016-20851015 GCA_019775895.2 Stomatorhinus ivindoensis
CCCCCCCCCCCCCCCCCCCCCCCCCCCCCCCCCCCCCCCCCCCCCCCCCCCCCCCCCCCCCCAGATAAGAAGGTAAATGAGGAGATGGGACTGGATTATGCAGCAGCTGCAGTTTTATGAAGGCTGCGACACAGATAATATTTAAACGCCCATACAGAGGTGTTGCTAACCAGCCAGCAGGGGGCAAGGTGATTAAGAACCAAGCCCCATAGTCGAAATGTTATAGATTTGTATAAATATAACATCCGCCTGTAAAATTGTACAAAACGGACAGAAGCATCAGCCGGGCAGCAAACTGGAATGTATGAGACAGCATAATACATTGGTTGTTAACAGAAAACGGTGGAAACCGAACTAAACGTTTATTCTAACAGGTCTTAATGGGAAGTTTTAGTTTTTCCCTTCCCATTCTTCAGCCGGGGGTGTACATTCCCAGTCCGGCTCACGAGAAGGCAAGGAAGCATACAAAATACTTTAAAGCATTTCAGGCAGCCATTCCACGCTAACGTGCAAGCAAAACCTGAGCAGTGGCCTAGCTCGCTAATGAGCGTCATGCTAACATGTTAACACAGAGTCGGGGTCAGACAGTCTGTCTGCGCCGTCCGCCGCCCGGATCTGTCCTTGGGGGACCTTCCCTGCTCTCGTCGCTCTGTGAATGACCCCATAAATCAGGAGGTCAGTGTGCCTAAAAGGAAGAAAAAAGCTGGCACAGTCAGCTCAGTGAGCGCTCTGGAGAAGCACACGGTGTGTCTGCAGTCTCCCCTGGTGGAAAAATCGATTTCCACACCGCAAGCGTCTCACTACTGTGAACGCAAAGATCACTTGTGACACCCTGGCCAGTGAAGCGCCGAGCCCGTCCAGGTTTTCAGAGCACACAGCTTGGTCGACTTCCATACAGTGTCCTTTGACCTCGCACAATCACCGCAATTTTGGCAGCTACACTAACGTCACGCAGAGTTTGCCCGTCATCCATATCGGGTTTAAAGTTTGTAGCAAAAATGGTGGGAAAATTGTGGTTGGGGGAAATATCTCCCAGGCTTAGCACAGTATCTCACTGCTGCCCCCAACAGGCCGTGGCAAAGACGATGTTGACGGACTGCCGCTGCCACGGAGTCTCAGGTTCCTGTGCCGTGAAAACCTGCTGGCGGACGCTGGCCCCCTTCGAGCGGGTGGGCCGCTTCCTGAAGCAGCGGTATGAGGACAGCGTGCACATGCTAGACCGCATCAAGGGGAAGGTGCGCCGGAAGGAGAAGGAGCAGCGGCGCATGGCCGTCGCCAAGGACGAGCTTGTTTTTATCAACAAGTCGCCCAACTATTGTGTAGAGGACCGGCGGCTGGGCGTGGCGGGAACACGGGGCCGGCGCTGTAACCGCACATCCAGCGGGCCGGACGGCTGCAGCCTTCTGTGTTGTGGGCGGGGCTACAATACGCACGTGGTGCGCAGTGTCGAGCGCTGCGAGTGCAAGTTTGTATGGTGCTGCTACGTGCACTGTCGCCGGTGTGAGAGCATGAGCGACATGCATACCTGCAAGTAGTGCTCGAACCCTGGACCAGGACCCCCCCCGTTACGCATGGACGCCCATTCTTGGACACAGGTGATCATTCCCCAATAAACAGCCTGCAACTGTGCACTCAGGAAATGGACATGAGCAGTGATCCCTTGGTGAGATGGACCCCCGTTCTGCTGCTTTATGGGGGCTGCATAGAGCACCAGTGCATTTTAAAGCCCCTGAGTCTGAACACAGAACAGGCTCCATCGACTCAAATGTGACTGATTCACTTAACATATGCCTGCGGCTCTGTCTTCACTGGGGTTTGGATGCAAGAGCAAACCTGACTGGCTACCTATCAGAACCCTAAAACTATCTTTGGGGCTGTTCGATTGGCCACCTAGAGGTTTAAACTATGAAAGGATTCAGAATTGAACATGGGCAGGTGCCTGACAGTGAATTCCTGAAATTAGGAGAATGTTAATAATAAAAAATTTACTTTGAATGACTTTGTGTTTGCATGTCTTTACAACCCACAGACATGATTAAGCCCAATGTTTTGGTTAAATTGTTAACATTTTGTACTATTTAATAGAATCACTGCCTAACTTTGGCCCTATTACTGCCCTAAATCCAATGTTATATTCACGATTTAAAATTGATTTAGCTACACCGATAAGCCTTATTTCTAAGTGTTTTTAAAATGTAATTTAATAAATACGCATTTAAAAGTGTTTTTGGTCTTTACATATGCTTTGGAACATTTTGAAGTTATTTTGAAGATATTGAAGTTATTTTGAAATGATTTAACCCAGACAGTCAAACACGGTAGAACCAATAGTCTCTATATACCTATATATTAAAGTAGTATTTTTTCAAATGTTATTTTTAATATTTGTAAATATTAAATTATGCATAAAAAACATTCGGAAAATAGGGTTTTGAGTATCAATGGATTTCATCACGATACTGGTGAGTCGTATCGAGTTCTGCAGTTTGATTACTGTATACCTGTCATTAATTCTGTATATGTTTTTCTCATTACTACAGTATGGTCATCTGTGGAGCACACAGTATACAAGACATATATTCAGTGTGTGTCGTTGAAGGTCTATCCGGAAACCCCGTTGGGTTCATTAATTGCAATGGCTGGTGTTGAAGGGAATTCTTTCAGCGCGTGAAATGTGCTCCGTTGTCCCGCTTTCCGGTCTTTGCGTCTGTTGGTGATTTGTGAGAAACGACAGACCTGTGCTAAATATCGCGGGTGCTTTCTTTCAATGGGGCTTAAGGCTAACTAAGTGGCCCCTCCATGTGTTGGGTCCTGGACGCAGGGAGTCACGTGCCTCAGGAAGACAGGCAGAAAATAGCACATCTGACGCAAAAATCAGGCTCGATGTTAAAACTGCTTATTTTTAAGATGTATAGAGCAAATTAAAGTGGTTCAAAGATATTACTTCCATTAACATTTAATTGTGTGTTTTTCATGTTTTATGGGAAATATTTGTGACACATTTACAACACATCAGCATGTAGCCTATAGTAATATAGTGCTTGCACGTGCTTTTTCCTGTATCGCTGCTTCTTTGCAATTTAAATCCTCGGGAATTGCAGTCCTACAATATTCCACATGGTGACAGTTTCATTTAAACAAATAAAGGTTTAATTTTATTACATATTGATGCGGTTACAGTGTTTGTCTGCTTACTACCGTCTGTGCAATGTTTATGTGGTTGTGTGTGCGTGCGCAAAATACAGGAGGATAAAGATATCGAATTTGTATTCACAATTTACAGCGCATAGGGAAAGTTTCGAAACCCGTACAAGCTGTCCACATTTTGTTACATTTCAGACACATCATAAAACGGATTAAATTAATTTTTAATAATCAATCAATATACACATAATACTTGACAATGACAAAGCAAAAACAGCTTTTTGAGTGTTTTAATTTATTAAAAATAAAAAACCGAACTATCAACATTCGGGTAAGTCTTTAGACCCTTCACTTAGTACTTAGTTTAAGCACCGTTGGCTTCAATGAGAATGGCAGAATGGCCCTACAAGCATACTAATACCCACACCTTTCTTCTGGAATTTTCTGCCATTCTTCCTGGCAACAACGCTCTAGCTCAACCAGGTTGGACGGGGAGCGTCGGTACAGCCGCTTTCAGGTCTGTTCAGAAATGCTCTTTTGAATTCAGGTACTGACTGAAATCCTTCCGCACGCGCTGCATGTTCCTTAAATGCGGTCGGGCCGCCCACATTCACACCTGATTGTCATCCTATTGATTGAAATACCTGTCACTAATCTACCCTTCAAAACGGCCGATAATATAAGTAATTCGCATACGTTTTCCACGCACAAAAATTACATTCGGTCATTCTCTTTAATAAATGAGAAAACATTTATAAAGTTTGTGTCATTTGTTTAGTTGCGTGTCACGTCTAAGGAATTACCAATTCCAAGGCAGCACGAGGGATACAACCCAGGAACTAAAAACAGCCAAGGAGGAGGACAGACCAAACGCTCACGCCAGGAACGGCACAAGGAATGATACTGAGGGGCGACAATGACCGAGATGGGGGACACCGGGAGAGCAGGTACGTATATACAGCGCACAGGATTGGCAGACGAGAGATGGTTGTAACAGGGTAAGACAAGAGCTGACGACGGGATGACCAGCGACCTCTGCTGACCAAACGGAAACGGAGGTGGATCATCACATTGGGTTCTCTTTATCTAGTTTTAGGACTTATTAATGGTTATATCTATACAGGAATATATTAGGCCTAAATTCTTAAGGGTTCACAAACTTTCCAGCGCCAGAGGTGGCCACGTGGATAAGTGCCTGTGACGAGCTGATGGCTCCCGCCTCCTACTTCCCGCGTTTCCTTGGCATGACACCCACAGAGACTCTCGATAGCTCAGATGAAAACGTTCTTAGCACGTTCATTCATACCATATGCCATGACTGATAACATCTGCAGATGGGAAAAGCAGCGCAGATGCGTTCCTGTTATTTCTCAGCAAAGATTACATAAAAATATTCAAACCATGTGGTGGTTCAAACTACCTTCCCACGTGACGTCATGCGCTGAACGCAGCGACATCCCGGCTAATAGTCGGATTGGTTTTATTTCTTTAGCAGAACAATTTTTGAATCGTAGAACAGAAAGATTTTTTTTGCTTTTTTATGCTTCACACAAACTAGCATTTCTCATAGTTGTCTTTTCCCTGTATGTTACTAAAACTTGAATGAAGACAAAACGGTTTCACAGCATTTCGCAATATTTTTTTAATACCTGCTGCTTTAAAAAATCGCAATTCAGCTATAATTATAATTGCTTTGGATAGCGGGCCTAATGTTATTTTTGTTTTACACCAATACATACGTACAAAATGCCAGTTGCTGCGAGTATAGTTCCAAATATCGGAGCCCTTTCCAGGAGCGCTGTGTTATGTCTTATAGGTGGGGACTATTATACCTTATAATGGCGTATATGTACGCCAGCTTCTCCTCTGATTGATTAGCATTTACGACAATTATTAGGTTGTTATTTGGTATCTATTTTTAGAGGTGGCTTTACTACATGGTGGTGCAGTGGTTAGCACTGTTGCCTCACACCTCTGGGACCTGGGTTCGAGTCGCCGCCTCGTTTCCATGTGTGTGGAGTTTGCATGTTCTCCCTGTGTCGTCGTGGGGTTTCCTCCGGGTACATGCTGAGACTGATTGGAGTTACTAAAGTGCCTGTGTGAGTGAATGGTGTGTGGGTGTGCCCTGCGATGGGCTGGCCCCCTGTCCAGGGTTGTTCCCTGCCTCATGCCCATTGCTTCCGGGTAGGCTCCGGACCCCCCGGCGACCCAGTAGGATAAGTGGGTATAAATAATGGATGGACAGATTTACTACGTATACCCGAATATACCCTCCTGGTTTTCAGTGACCCACTGGTGCTTCCAACTTTTATTCAAGTTTAGCGCTTCCAACAACCATCACCTCCCTTTGCAACGGAACCGAACCGTGGTGACCGCCTAGTGCTGCGTGTCAGTCCATTGGTGGGTTTTGACGCTATGAACAAAATAGGGAGCTCTGGATGGGGGTATACGGTAAAAAAAAAAAAACCACGAGACTCTACTAGTGTTCTTTTTAAAATAATATATAAGATCACCACCACAATCAATAAAATGCTAAATATCGCCAGCTGATGCCTCATAATAGGCCTCTAAAATATTGTAGGGCTATTGATTCTTTAAAATTTAAAAGGAAAGTGGCCTTCTTTGAGCATTGAGTTTCGTGGTTTGTTCTGCCATCTAGTGGAGAATCATAAAAAATCATCTAAGGTCACAATGTAGCATTTTTAAGGTGAAATTTCGTTAACTGATCAAGAATTAAGTAAGATTTTTTAGTTAATCCGCCTAATTGAAGGTAGGATAATAGAATATTAACCTATTCTTTAAAGTCCGTTATGCTATTAACGGGTGTGTCACTACTGTATAATATTTCACCCGTATCTATCACAATCTTGAAATGCGGCCCAAGTGAACGCTTATTTTGGGGACATTTTTACATCCTTAATTTTTTTTATAAACTCGAATTAAATAACCTATGGTTAATTTCAATTCACACGACGTGTGCAAGTATGAGTCGAAACCTAAATCTGGCATTAGTTTCAGTTTTATGCAGACTGAAAAAATACGATTTTAAAAGTAGTTTACACTAGGCAATTAATTAATCATGTAGCCCTGTTAAAAGGTCACGGAGGCTAAATAGCCAACTGTGGACATACAGTATATGGATGCCGGAAGTGGGAACAAAAAAGTTTCATCTTGTTTCTAAAAAGACGCTGATTTATTTACAGGCCATAAAAGTAATACATCAGCTTAGCATTTTTCAGTTTGGTGCTCAGTTGATCGTTTTCTCGGCCATCAAGACACCTATTTTTTGGTTTGTGTGGCAGAAACAGGGCAGGACAAGGGAGCTAAGTTTATCAGAGGCTTATGAACAAGCAAATGGGGGGGCTTTAATTTTTTTTTATTTACAGTAAATAAAATAATGACTAAAAATAGTCAAGTGGTAGAGATTTTTCTATCTATAAATTCACCATTACAGAGGAGTTGGTCAGAAAAACTGTTTCTCTGGATTAGGAATCTATTAAAAGCAGCACTCAGAAATTGTCAGGTCTGGTAAGATTTACCAGGATGTGTCTTCAGGCTGGTTTGTGCTTATGGGTAATAACTCGTAATAACTGAAATTATAACAGCAAAAGTGACACATTATCAAATGACATCCAAGTAAAATTCACCCAGAGTACTTTTATGTATCTCTAATTTTCTCTCCTTGAGCTATGAATGAGGGAAAATTACTTTCAGGAATGACTGGGGGGGTTGTACATATAAAGCTGATTAACTTGGTGGGTACATTTCTCCAAAGCAGCTTTGCAGTGAGTGAATAGGACATGCCCCCCCCCCTCCCCCCATAGCCCTGCTCTAGCAGGGGGGGTCTCTGACGTAGCCGTCCGGAACGGGGGGCCGGGGACTCGCCACACCTGCCCGGGTAGCGGGTCTTTGCTGTTAAAATGGCAGAGGTCCTTGGGCTAAAGTCACTCAGCTTCCCTCATAAATGATTCCCATCTTAACAAACTTGGGCATGTTAGTCTAATATCTGTCTTTAAGGATACAGTGCAATTCTGTGATTTTTGTAGAAGGTTGTAGAAGAATTTTAGAGTCCTAGGGAGGACTTCTATATTTTTTATTGCCTTCATCAGATAGGCATCTGGATTCTTAAGACAGTCTGTAGAAGAAACCCTCTGCCTCCACACCAAAACACTCACACACACACACGTCTTTCATATCTTTGTGGGAACCATCCATTAATTTCTATTGGTAAAACCCTAATCATAACAAGGACAACCTTAATCCCTACCCAGCGCTAACCTTAACCATAAGCAATCAAACAAAATATAAGACTTTTGGCATTTTACGTCTTTTGATTGCAGTCCCAGATTTTTACAATATTGAGTAATTGAGTTTCCCCTATCTGGGATTGAAAAAATGGTCCGGACAGGGCAAAAATAGCAGGTTTTATGACATTGTGGGGACATGACACCCACAGATACACAAACACCCAGGAATGATTTAAACCAGAAGTTTAACCACAGTTTGCTGACTGTGGTCCATAGCGCCAGAACAGATGAAGCGCCTTCCTCAGCACGACTCGGCTATCAGCTGCAGGGCCTGAACCCAGTGCCCTTGTGCATCTCAAATATTTGTGCTTTTTGCTGGAGAATACAGAAGCCATGACACAGCAGAAAATAAGGCAAACATGGAAGTGAGGAGCGGGGCCCTGTTTGAGGCCAGCGGTGGCATGTCAAGGAAATCCTGCGATTCTCTGCTGCTCAGTTTTCTCCTTTAGTTTTTCATGTTGCTCAGTTTTTATACTGCTGACAGAGCCTGAAATAGGGCATTTATTTTGTGTGTGAGTGAGAGAGAGAGAGAGCATGTTTTGTATGTTACATTATGGGGCCCAAATGTCCCCACAATGTGATTAAAAACCTGTTTTTTTGACGTTTTGGGGACCATTTTTTCAGTCCCCACAAGTGGAAATTGAGTATTATAAAAGTCTGTGATTGCAGTCAAAACCTAAAAATGCCTGAAGTCTTGTATTTTGTTTGATTGCTTATGGTTATGGTTAGAGCTGGGTAGGGATTAGGGTTGGGATTAGACTTTTTCCTTTAGATATGAACAGACGGTCCCCACAAAGATATGGATACAAATGTGTGTGTGTGTGTGAGATTCAGCCTGTTTCACCCCATTACACAGGAAAAGGGAGGGGGTCACCAGTAGGGGGAGGTGATAGACGGGTAGAGTTTAAAAAGAAGGCCCGCATGCCGAGGGGGTGGACACAGGGACGAGTCTCTGAGAGAAGGCGCACGCAGGCATGAACGGCCGAAGAATCCCAACTGTCCCCATGGCAGCTCTGTTCCAGAACCTTCTCCTGCCACTGCTGGTGCACTACCTCAGCGCGACAGTCGCTGACTCCACGAAGGTGAGCTTTGGGATCCAGGGCTCAGGTTTCAGACGGGTGGCTGTAGGTTCTAGTCTCATTTAGTTTATTTCCGAAAGTCTGGAGTGTAGGCGGTTACGTCTTATAACTGTGATTAATGTGCATGATCTGCCTGTGCTTGTATGCAATGGCGTAGGTGAGAGTTCCATACCGGGGTGAATACAGCTTGATCACATAAATTCTAAGGTCTACTTATTGATTGAGGAATAAAGCCAAATTAAATATTGGGGGGTACGTTCCCCCCTCTTTTTCCTATGCACATGGTTGTATGTTTATGAATAATTTAGTGTTTGGCAGCTGAAAGCACTCCTTCCGTTTTTATGTAGATTTTGCATGTATGTTAATTACAGTAATATTCATGAAAGTAAGACGTTTGTGGTAGCTGTAATGAAATCACAGTAAGAACCTTTTTTTCCACCTGTTTGCACCTGAGCCCAGTGAACAAAGATGTTCCTTTTGGATTAACTTTGACCCTGACAATCGGGGAATCAAAACTGTGTCCAGCAGCCTCTTGAGGTTCGATCCTGTGGGTTTTAATTATACGTCCAGCATCCTATCCCGCAGTGCCACTTGCTGTACTGGTGGGGGGATTGCTTGCCCCCCTTGTAGAGCCTGGAGACCTTCATTCCCCCCCCCCCCCCTACAGAGCCGGTGTGATAAGTCATCAGTGTTGACCTCCCAGCACTGTGGTCGCTGCTTCCTCAAGGCCTCCATCGTCTGTCCCTCAGGATTATCCCTAAAGGAGACAGGGACTCCTGGTTGCAGGTGAGTGGATCTCGGATGGCTGCACTAGCTGGGCAGTGTTGTGGAAGGCGGTGTGTCAGACTGACTGCTCTCACGGACGTCAGGGAAGGGAACCAGCATTAGGGACAGAACAGCATCATTTACCCAAAGCCCCCGCAGAGTTTCTAAGAATTTCTATTCCTACTGATTCTAATCATTCTTCTGTCAATAATAGTTGCATTTATGACAATCTATACACAGATTCTCCTCACCGTATGATGATTTGACTTAGGGTATTCCATCACTACAATGGCGTGATGGTGCAGGTTCAGCAGTCAGACTCTGAATTTTCATCTGTCCCTGGAGTAGCGATATTGCCGCACGATGCTTTCTTCTGATGCCGGCCATTGGCCGAATCCTCTCAGCCACGATTCCGGTCTCTGTAGCGATCACCAGCTTAAGCACCTTGTATGTACAGTGTTTAATAGTGTATCATATGCTTTCCTTTCTGTGTTTAACCGAAAAAACGTGCATTCATTTATTTACCTTTCAGTGAGATTTATTTAATATAGTTACAGTAATTATTTAATTATTCAGTGGCGGCAGTTATTCATTTACTTGTTTATCATACCATATTCATATTTGATTTACAGTGTTTTGCATTTGCGACTGGTTCTTCAGGACGTAACACCATCGTAAGCTGAGGAGACTCTGTACAGCTCTGAACAACGGCTGTCTGATCATACTATTCACAAGACAAATTAATCCAAAATCCAAGCAGATAACCTGTAACTAGTTGCCACATACATTCAACTCTGAAGTCATTTCGCTATTTTCATGAATGAAATTAAATATAAGGAATTTGTAATTGTGACAGTAATCAGTTTAGCACGCATATCATGCTCTTTGCTACCCATTTGTCAGTTCATCTTCTATCTCTTTATACTGGTCAGGGCTGTGTGTGGTACGGATTACCCCACATGAGATGTCAGTCCATCTCAGGGCACACGTCCCAACCACTAGGGGCAGACCATGCTGCCCTTATGCAAAATGGTCGACGGCATGGTCAGACGAAGGCGGTAACAGTCTGGATGACCTTTCGGGTTTGCATAAAGCCACTTGCCGGAGTAAGCGGGGGTTTTCTGTGTGTCTCTTCCCAGTTACAATTACAGGTCGGTGTTCAGTTCCTCCCTGCTCTCCCGCGACTGCACGTTCGAGTGCTACACGGAGGTCAGGGTGCCAGAGTGCTGCCCGGGACACTGGGGCAAAGACTGCCAGGGTGAGTGTGCATCTGGAGAAATGCCCGTCCACTGTCGTCTTGCTTGTATATGTCTTCATTTTTGGGAAGACAAGATCTTGTATCTTATTCTGGTCTGTGGAAATTCATGTTGGAGTTCGATCCCATGTGTGTGTGGGGGTGGGGGGGGTTGATCATATGAAGTTTGGAGATGGAAGTTGATGAAACGGCAAGATGATCAAGTGTTGGGGAAGTTTACTTACAAAAGTATGTCCATTACCGTCAGAGATGGGAAGTTCAGGTCCAGAAAGTACAAATCCAGGTTTTGTTTCAGCCTACAAGTTGAGTATAAAGAGCCATCATCACTGAGTACTCAACTGGCTGGCTGAAACAAAACCCTGGTCTGGATTTGTACTTTCTGGACCTGAACTTTCCACCTCTGTCTGTAATGGACATACTTTTGTGAGCAATCTCCCCTGCACTTGTGATCAAAACTGGTCAAGGCTCAAAGTGGTGAAGGATGCTACAGTTCAGCGTATCTGTTTGGTGTTTGGGACAGTTAACAAG
Source organism: Stomatorhinus ivindoensis (assembly GCA_019775895.2). Lineage (NCBI taxonomy): Eukaryota > Metazoa > Chordata > Actinopteri > Osteoglossiformes > Mormyridae > Stomatorhinus > Stomatorhinus ivindoensis. The sequence continues at coordinate 20,845,095 of JABFEB020000060.1, forward strand.
CTCCTCCTTCCATGAGATTCAGGTCTCCCATCTTTCAGGAATGTGTCAGTACTTCTCTGGGGGAGCAGATTGGGCCTCGACGTACCCTCCTCATGAGGACTGGACATGCTAATGTTGGGTTTTTTTTTATAAAGTGTTAACCAAGCAAACTGCTGACATTTTTAACAAAAGCGGAAGTCTTATCACCTTTGTCCTTTAGTTGGAATGGAGATTTCCGGTCAGAATGATTACAGCTTTTTGTCCTTCATCAGAGTTGGGGGAGAGGGTGAAGTCTGTGACTTTTCTTTGTTATTCATCTGAGATGCAAGGGAGAGAATCTGCTGACAGCAAAGAGCTGCTGTATTTTTTTTCTCTTGGGGGGGGCACAGTCTGTTATGTTTTGAGGATGTGGGGGCCAGGAAACTGACAAGCGAGAGGCCCCCACTAAACGTAGTGCTGATAAGGACAGGAACACTGCAGGAAAAAAACCCAGGAAGGCGAGTGAGCGAGGATGTGCTTGGTTCGAGGGCCATGGACCCACCTAATAGAGGAGGGGGGGCAGCCATATTCTTCTCCTTTTGTCACTTCATTTAGACACACAGGCCATCTAAAGGAGGAGTGGAGTGTCCAAACAGTGTGAGAGGGTCACACACACCCAAGCTGCCTTTTTAGTGGTTTCTTGTCAAGGAAGTAGTATTTAGACAGCTAACTTGTGAAGGTTTTTCCCATCCTGTATCAAGGTGATGGGAGAAAGGCACAATGAATATGAATACCCCCCCCCCCCCAGCATATTCACCAAATTCTATCTGGGGCACCCATATGTCTTCACATTGAAAATGGCATTTTGTCATGGTGCACTGAATTTTTCCTGGAAATGTAATCTATCCATCACTCTTTTGTCTTTTTTCTCCTACCTATTATGTTAGCATGCCCGGAAGTAGCTGACAGCCCTTGCAATAACCATGGTATATGTTCAGATGGCATAACAGGAAACGGTACCTGTACCTGCCAGGTAAAGTGCCCCCCCCCCGCCCAAGCCTCAGTGCACCTCACCTCTCAACCTAAATCCCCCTGATCCACCTGTACTTCATCCACGTAACAGCCACCCCACTATTCGGTGATCTGATCACCATTCTTATTCCCACCAGCAAGCAAGAATCCTTGAGTTTGTGAAGCAATATATTTAAGACTATTATACAGAATTATACAATTCGCTTCCTAAATGCACTGTTAAATTAACAGGGTCTTACCTGCCTAAAATGTGTCCGGAAACATAGTCAAGTGGTGTTCCTTTTAAATGACGTCCATAAACTCCCACTAGAGTGACCCAAATGACCAAAAGGCTGTATGCTGGCACATGTTAGTTCGCCACGTACTTCAGTGGTGGTGTGATTTTTAGTGCTTTCCCTTTGTCTCTCTTTGTTCATTATCTGCCCCCCCCATCCTCAGCCTGGCTTTGTGGGGACAGCGTGTGAGGACTGCGACGAGGGACGCTATGGACCAACATGCAGCTCTGGTGAGCATCACAGCTTTGATTTTCTGTACTGGAACATAAACAAAACCCGCAGTACCTTCACCGATCATCTGAACACGTCTGTCCTGCACCCGTCTCTTTCACCAGTCTGTAGCTGTGTCCACGGTCTCTGTAACCACGGCAACAATGGCGATGGAAAGTGTACCTGCTTCTCCGGCTACAAGGGCCTGAACTGTGACCAGGGTAAGACCCAGTGCAGCGCACACAACTTTCCTTGTCGGGGCATTGCTCCCATCATGCAAAGAGCGGTAAAAGAGCAGTAAAATTTATGCTGTATCTTAACCTTTGCATTATTCAACAGCAGAGCATGTGAGCGGAGTGGAGCGGTGATTATTTCCGGTCCCCGCTCACCAGGCTGTTGGCTCCGCCCGCTCCTGCGCTCTAATTCGTACTACGCCGCTCCGCTCAACACCGCTGCTCGCTCCATTAAAATTTCCTCCAGCTCCAGTCAAATCGCTCCACGTTCGCTCCAATTTAAGAGAGGGACAAATAATCTGCATGCCTAACAAATATCATAAAGATATATGAGCAACGGCAACATTGCCACTCAGAAAATATTTATTTTTAAGCAACATATATGCAACAACGGACACGTTTGGCAATGGCATTCCACATAAAAATAGGCTTAAAAATAAAGGAATCAGTGGGTTTAATAGCCTAAATATACAGGCTAAGAATCCACTTTTTAAATTCCTCAATTTTTTCTGTTGATGCTGTTGCTGCGTCTCTCTATAAAATAAAATTTCACTGACAGCGTTACGCGAAATTTTAAAAATCCTAATAGACCTATTTTGAATGAAAAAACGAATTTATTTGATTACCAATATTTACTTTAAATGATTTTATAGTTTAATTTACTTTAGACTTGATATAGACCTACTACAACCATATAAAGCTGACGTTTTGCTCTGGCTTCCGCCTGTTTGCGTAGCACACTCTCATGTTTCTGAGAAAAATGCTTCCAAAGTGAATCTTTACTCACTGAAAGTTTCACGACGTTGTTCTTGCTCTACATTATTGTAATCTATACGTTTGATAAGAATATTACACTTGTATGATCTGTCAGTTTCCTTTGTGAAGTGCTTTGCGAATTCCATCTCGGCCAGTTTGTCTAACAGTCTTCATAACTGTACAGATGAATTCTGGGTAGATTTGGGCATGCCTCAGAATCGTAGTGTGAGTGATATCGGAGCGAAATTGGAGCGAGACAGAGCGACGGCTCCAGTCTTACTTAAAAAACCGCTCCGTGCTCTGACTAAATTCCGCTCGCTCCGCTCCTTGTTCACGCTCCACTCACATGCTCTGTTCAACAGTAAGGTCTGCTCAAGCAATCTATATAATCTTAAATTCACAGTATAAGTAAACTGTAGGACCTTGTTTGCTTGTATAAGTGCTAAATATATATTCTTGTATCTTTAGTACTCTTCTGTATTCATTTAGTGAGCAATCGTAGTTAAGTTCCTGGGTGTTCCCCTGGAGCTCCTCCCGTTTTGAATGTTGCCATGGTGATGTCTGCCCACTCTTCTGGCAGAGATACCTGAGTGTGGGGCCTTGAGGTGCCCTCTGGGTGCCCGCTGTATTGAGGATGCCCACACAAGGACGCTGGCCTGCAAGTGCTTGCCGGGATACCAAGGAGGCGGGACGCAGTGCACGCGTAAGTCACGCCCATGTCGAAACACAAGACTGAATTACATTAGTGACAATTAATCCAGTACTAGTCATGTTAACTCCCTCTCCTTCTCCCTCCTTTTCTCAGCGATTAACCCCTGCCTCCAGAAAGTCTGTCATCCATATGCCTTCTGCAGTTTCCTTGGCCCAAACCAGCACTCATGCACCTGTGCAGATGGTTACCAAGGTGATGGACACGTCTGCCTACCAGTGGACCCATGCCAGTCTGGTTCCGGGGGCTGTTCAGAACAAACCACCGTCTGTGTGTACGATGGTCCTGGGAAGGTATGTGCCTCCCTGTCAGCTGACTGCATCACGGTTCCACGGTACCATGCTGCCTGACACCAAGGGGGGCTTCTGTCAGAGGACAGCACTAGCAACTTTGAAGGGAAAACAGCTCATAGAATTATGCAGTGACAAAGAGCAGCAGTTAAACCGTTAAACGGAAAGTGGTTTTCAAAGGTTCTGATTAGGTAGGGTTGGGGTTGGGGTTAGGATTAGGGATCTGGGGTTAGGGTTAGTAAATGTAAATGTGCAAGTTAACGTGTTTTCTTTCCTGTGTGTGTTCCTGCTAGAGCATTAAGTGACATAATGAAATGTAGTAATAGTACTCATTGATTGCGTGAGCGCAGGCCTCGGCATCTCAACTCAGTCTCATTGATTACATCAAGCTAGCCAACCTCATGAGGGCTCTAGGTCTCTAGTGGCGTTTCTCAATAGGCCTATGTGTTCTTGACTGTACTTCTGTTATCACATATCCATTTTACGTCAACTTCCACTATCGAGGACCAGTTCCAATACTCAAGAACATAAGTACAAAGGATGGTAAAAATCCCGGGGTGTTGTTGTTGCCCCACCCCAAATATCAAGGTTTCATCCTCACCAACCGAGACCAATCCCATGATTCATTGTAGCCAAAGTTCATTCTTGGGAGGAAGGTTAGCAAGGCTGGTCTTGCCAAGACCACAAGTACGATCTTTGCATTCTTGGTGACACCCGAGAGAAACACCCTCGAATTTGCTTATCAAGATGGCTAACAGTCTGAGTGTGGCTCCTTACAGTCTCACTGCGACTGCCTGGAGGGTTTTGAAAACCTGGTTCCAGGGACAGGCTGCAGTCTGAAGGACATTTGTAAACCTTCTTCCTGCGACAAGAATGCTGACTGCACCACAACGAAGCCTGGAGTGGTGGAGTGAGTGTCTTCATCGCAGTGTTTGCATGTGTGTCTGTACGGGAGTGAACATGCGGTGCGACGACTCGACCGACTTTTTATTCAGGTGTAAGTGCCGAGAGGGTTACCAGGGCGATGGGAAGACCTGCTATAGCAACATCATGCAGCAGCTGCGGGAGCTGAACACAGATCCCAGGGGGATGTGGCATGACCAGCTGACAAACGCGATTACACTTTTCGGTACGTGTGGACATCGAGCGTGTTATGTCATTTTGCATATGGCGTGTCCCATTGCACACAGTCTTCAACAAAGACTCCACTTTATTTTGGCACAAATTGTATTCAACCAGACACTTAATTTTTGTCACTACAGGTATTCCTTAATTAATATAGTTTTTTGTATAAGTTTCGATCAACATGGTAAAATTAATTGCGATCTTCTTTATATGCGGTAAAAAAAAATGATGAACTTGATCCCAAAACTCCCGCAAATCGATATTTCAGTTGCGTAACACGAGCCGGAGGTTTTAACAATCTCCTTGGTCAGCACACGCAGTCAGAGCGTTGAAAGCACTTGCGTTTCTCAAGTCTATTGCAAACCGATTGCTTTTTTTATTATTATTTTAAGAACATGTGCTCACTTAACTAAGTATAAGAATAAGAGTGATACCACAACGGACAGCGAAAAAAGAAAAGTAAAGCGATTACGTTTAACATTAAACTTGACATAATTAAGATTCTAACATGGTTAGAGTAAGAGTCGTTTTTGAAGAGAGCTAGGTTTTAACGAGACAGTACGAACTATTCCTTAGAAGAGTGTTGTATTATGTAATAGTATTATATTTTGTACCATTATAATTGTTACAATTGATTAACATGTTTTTGATTAAAGTGGTGACATCTGAGGGTTAATTAATTAATCGACGAAAACCTATTCTAGAATCTCATGGTTACACTCTTCAGCATATTCAAACGTGCATTAAGCTCCAGTACATTGATTAGGTTTGAACATTCTTTTGTGGTTCATGGTTCCATTCTGCAGCACTGATAAGTAACTGAATGCCCTCCTCCGTTTCCCCTCCCTCTTTCTCTCTTTCTGTCTCTCTTTCCTGTCTTCAGAGTCCTCCATGTCTTGGCCTCTGTCCTCACTGGGTTCCTTCACTGTATTTGTCCCCACAAACAAAGGCTTCAAAGGGACATCGGTGAGTCACTCTGCTGCCTCATCTTCTGCACATTAACGAGAAGCTGTATTTTTCAGAGGCCTGCATTTTGGGCCACTTGCAGGTTAAAGTCCCATAGGCCAGGCCACTGTTTCACGACCCAGTCCTCAAGGATCCGTAGACGGTCCTTGTTTTAGCTCCCTCCCAGCTGCTGCTAGATGGAGTGAGAATGTGGACTGTCTGATAGGGATCTTGGAGGGAGCAAAAATGTGGACTGTCTGGCAGGGAGCTGGGAGGGAGCAAAAACGTGGGCTGTCTGACAGGGATCTTGAAGGGAGCAAAAATGTGGACTGTCTGGCAGGGAGCTGGGAGGGAGCAAAAATGTGGACTGTCTGACAGGGAGCTGGGA